>JAGSMS010000045.1:600000-791476 GCA_029286595.1 Bhutanitis thaidina | reverse complement strand
TTGGCACAATAATGTATTGCAGGTGCGACAGAATCGTGTGTCCGCCGGGTGCAGCCCACGCGTGCAGGCGTGAGGCGGGTTCGAGTCCCGGCACCGGAGCACTCACGCCGTGGGCAGCGCTAGGGGGGCGCGAGGGGCTTACACTGCGCTCGCAGATCCTGCTCCTCACAGGAGAGGCCTATTGCCTCCACTGGTCAAACAATCGCAATGACCCCCAGTTTCAATTCCCGAAGCTATATTAGTACAAGTGATCGATGACTGAGGTCATTTTATTTCTCAATTGGAGATACTAACAGAATGTAATATTTGTTCGAGTTATCGTCAAAACATTACGTCATAGAAATTATTATTTTATTTGTGATATCGTCAAAAAATAATTAAGTCAAATATATTTTATTCAATTTGGACTTGCTTAAAGCTTTTATGGACGTCAAAGTCCCCACCGGTTCACTAAACAACACCCGCTCAGAGAAGGACCGGCGGGATACTCGGGAGAATTTTTTTAAGGTCATGTTACAACGTCTTTAACAATCTAAAATACAATGTAACGATGTTAAACGCACGTTGTTAATTGTTCCAATGTAAAGTTGGACAACGCATGTGTCAGCGGGCAGTACATACGTCCACGCACCTATATTTTCTTATGAATTTTCTGTTGCGCACGCGCATCTGTTCGCTAACACTGCACTGCGTATGAAGTGATACGTTTTTAAAGTTGATTTGTCAAAATGTGTAAGTACCAGGTCTTACATTAAGTCTAAATACATAAATTATGATAACAATAAAATAAAATTATAAGCTGGTCACATGACGGAGCCGAAAGGAGGAGGAAGGCGGGAGGAGGGGGAGGGGTACTGGTAGTCCTCGTAGTTACGAGTGGACACGGGTTACGGGTTTAGGATCGTTGATCGTAATTTGTGTTGTTGAGATCTTTATTAAGCGGAGAAGGCTACCTTCTCCATGAGCCGTGTGTTCAGGCACCAGTCTCGCCATCCTCTTAACCACCAACGATTGAGGAAAGAAATAGCGATAAGGACGTGGATGCATATTATTTACTTAATGTTAACTACATAACAATTATTATTAACGGTCAAGTAAGGGAATGAACTATACGAGGAAGTATTTGAAACGATAATTTTCGATAACCGACGACAGACTCTGGCACTTGATTGATTGCGTGTGATTATGAAGTAGCCAAATAACTGATTAGCCAGTCTTATCTAACTGTGCTCTGATACATCTGCGTGCTGCATCGCTCCCAGCGGCGTCACGCGCGGCGTCTCGCGCGGCGTCACACGCGACGTCGCCCCCTTCCTTTTGAGCCGCTTATCTAAGGATAATTACTTGTGCTTATATTGATAACTAGCTTCCGCCTGCGGCTACGGCCGCGTCACACATCGAACGAAACGCAGGAGCACAGGACAAGAGACATTTATATTCTGCGGGGCCGCGGCACTCCCACTGCAGTTTATTTAATGAATGCCAACATAATGTACACTATTACAACAATTGAAATGTTTGAACATAATGTACACATTACATCGATGATGGTAGCTCAGCGCCACTACAGTTGCAGGCGAAGACCGCATGCAAAATATAATGAGCGAAAAATTATGTTTTAATTTACTCAAACCAATCATAGACAAATTAATAATGCCTTATGGTAATTGTGATTAGTATCTCGAGCTTTTGTCTTCGATCACACAAAGAATTCATTCTAAAATATTGGAGTCTCTCATTATATGAAGTGATATCTTTTCCTCGGAAACATGAATATGTCAAGTGCCACAAAAACCTTTTTTGTATGCTTTCTAATCTTTTATTATATACGTTATAGAAAGGATTCCAGACAACACTGCAATACTCCAAGCCACTGCGGACAAGTGAATTAAATAACAGAATCTTGACATTAGGGCCCTTGAAATCCCTGCTATTACGAAGAATAAAACCCAGATTCCTAAATCCCTTAATATCTAAAAACAAATATTATCTATGTGCAGATTGAATCGTAACTTAGCATCGAGGACGACTCCTAAATCCTTGACGTGGTCAACCTTAGACAATGTGACGTTCTGGATATTATATTCAAAAAAATCAGTAGACTTTTTCCTTGGGAAACAAAGAAGAACACTTTGATGTATTCAGATTCATCCAGATACAGATTATTATCTAGTGTGGGTATCATAGTAAAGCAGACGGGCGTCGGTGATCACTTACCATCAGGTGAGCCGCACTCTCGTTTGCCCCCTTCTTCTATAAAAAAAAAAGACATGACTCCTACCACCAGCAAATCAATGTAATCGTGAATTTTAGGCCCTGAACAAATACATCCCTTAGATATAATTATATTATTGATTTATTTATTACACGTTTATGTATTATATACAACACATGTGTATTATTTTAATGTAATTTAAAATCATTTATTATATCACAGCTAACTTAGCCTAAACATGTTTTAATCTGTCTATACTTTGCTACCAGATATTGTTTTTGGTGAAATATTTTTTTTTTTTTTTTGATTTTTGATCCTTTTAGTGTCGCGCCAGATGAAAAGGCGATTTAGGTCTTCCTGGAATAAAACAGCTTCCGAGGATGTGTTAACAACTTTGAAGATCTTAAGATCGTCGGCGAATAGATAGTAATTTGAGTACAGAAAACAGTCGCTGATGTCATTGATAAAAGTGTAAAAAGTAAGGGGCCTAAATGCGATCCCTGAGACGAAACGTTATTTATAAAGGATGCTAGGTTAGTTGTGCACGATCGAGCTTTTGTAAAGCCATGCTGACGACTGTTAATTAATTGTTTAAAGTGCCATGCCAACATGGGATGGAGTAATTTCTCAAAAACCTTAGCAAGTACAGGAAGTATGTATATAGGCCTATAGCTCTCCACTTTAGCTTTGTCCCCACTCTTAAATAATGGAACAACTAATGCCGTTTTCCAAACAGAAGGGAAGGTTCCTGTGCTCAAAGATTTGTTATAGATAAGGCTCAGAGGCTCCGCTAAGGCGGATGCACATCTGGCAATAAATATTGACGGAAGGCCATCGGATCCTGCACCTTTGTAAAGATCTAATCTTTTTAAAACTTTCCAAACCTGATCGTGTCTGAATTTAATTGAAGTTAAGAAGCCGTTCGTCAGCATGGTGACTGTATCACCCACCGTTGAAGGCTGGGCATTAGAAGCATGGTTGTATGCATACACAGCGGAAAAATTTATCAGCAAAAATATCACAAATAGCTTTACCATTAGTAGCCGTATTATCGTTAAGTGACATTCGAGCGGGATAGTGACTATGATCTTGTTTTTTGTTTTTGACATAAGTCCAGAACAATTTGGGATTAGAGCGAATGTTCTTTTCGAGTCGGGTAATATAATCATCGTAGCAATGATTCATTAGTTTTGCCGCGCGTTTTTTTGCTAGTTCAAAAGCCAGTCTGTCGAGTGGATTATTATTAAATTTACGAAATTTATTTCTGTATTTCGATTTCTCACGCAAGAGATTTATTAAATTACGAGAGAACCATATAGGGTGTTTCCTAGACTTAGGAGTTGATTTCGGAACGTATTTCTCAATGACTACACGAATGAATTTGTAAACCGTATCGAGCATGTCATCTACTGTTTTGCAGGTTTTGAATAATTCGTCCCAGCATACTTTCTTAACTTCATTATTGATCTGGTCATAGTCCGCTTTAAAAAAACAATATTGAACTAATATCGGTCCAAAAATACAGAAAAAATTAATGGTGGGTGAAGTGGGTCCACAATAGAAGGTGTAGCTATTGACTTCAACATTAGAAATTTTAAAATTACTCAAAACTAAATCTAGGGTTTTACCCATACTGTAATGCACAGAATTATATTGTTTCAAATCATTCAGCGTAGCGAAGTCCAAAAGTAAAGTGGAAAATACATTGCTGTTTGTTGGATTATTTATAGCAACATGTTTCATCATTTGAAGAACTCCATGTTATTGATCCTAGTTAAAATCGCCAATGAACATAACTTTTTAACAAACAAACAAACATGGCGACGGGGAGCGGCGGCGCCGGCGCGAGGTGTCCGGCACGGCGTCCACCTGCCTCCCTTGTCCGGAGTGGCGAGTGTGCCTCTGAGGATCGAGGGGTGGAATAGCGGAGGGGGGAGCGGGCCTCCAGTTACCTCACTCACCGCACGAAACACAGAAACACAAGATGTTCCTGGACTTCACGCCGGAATCCAGCGCGGTGGCGGTCGCGCCCGGTGCTGCCGGCCATTCAGCAGCAGCAAAAGCCGCCGCTCGGCTCCTCCGCGTGCAGAGTCGTTATGTTCAGCAGTGGGCTTGAATATGCCGATGAAGTGGTTGAGTTTTAATAAAAATATATTTAATTGTAGTACCTATATATAAAATAGGAATAGATATATCAGAACAGGTGTTGGGTGCGCTGCGAATCCGGAATGTTCCCTCATCGAGGTCGCGGCAGGGGTCGCGGCAGGGGGTAGCGGCAGGGGTCGCGGCTTGTGGCCCTTTCTCCGGTAGATGCGGACGTGTGACTTAGACAGGAGCACTAGAGCTAGATCGAACATAACAAAGCAATTGAAACGGAAGGAAAAGAAAACGTTTGTTTCGTAACACGTTCGTTGCCTGGACGTGGGCAGTGAGGCTCGCCGCCGGCGTGCCGCTGCTGAATTACAATTTATTCATTTGCTTTGTGCGCGTGCGCGAGGGCGTGCGCGTGCGCGCGGAGTTAGGAGTTAAACAGCAAGGGGGTCTCCGCGTGCCGCTGCGCGAACCTTGTGCGTGCGTTCGTCCTACACACGTAGCCGTTACAACTCCAAGCCAATACTCCAAGTAGCCGCGGTAGCCCAGTGGCCGGGGCGCTCGCTTTAGTTTCATAGACCGCGATTGACCTTGGTTCGATCCCCGGCAACACTAAAGTTGTTATTAGCAACTTTAAATGCAGAATTTACCACGTACTCGGCAATAAAGGAATACCTGCGAAAAAATCGTGAGGAAACCTGCATAGCTGCATATGCAGAAATATTATTTCGAGGACCCAACCCGCATAGGAGCAACGTGGCGGACTGTTCCCGGATCCAAAACCCTCTCGGATATTTGAGAAGGAGGACTTTGCCCACCAGTGGGCATTTACATGCCGCTACTTTACTTTGCTAACGCCACGATAACATTCAGTTTACAAACTGCAACTAGTGATTATCTGGAAACCAGTAAACTCATGAAAGATTAGAAAATATTTTGCTAAAACGAATTTATAATTATGTTACATAAGTAAACGTACAATCAAATTTGAATTTAGATATTGATGTCAATATCAAGTTAATAATTTATTATCAATCTGTACTAATATTGTAAAGAGGAAATCTTTGTGTTTGTTCGTAGAAGATAATCGCAGAAAGTCGCTATCGGACCGATTACAGAATGCATTACGTGTGCATAGCTTGTGTTTCATCTGTTCGACTCCCGGCCAAGGTCGACAGCCTCCTGGAGTCACGTCCAGCTATGGTCTGGACTAGACGCTGTTAAAAAAGACGATAGAAGAGTATTTAAGTTACATAGATTTCTTTTTTATTGTTACGATAACAAATAAACATTCGATACATTCACAATGTTCGGAAACCACTTGAAACGAAACCATTATACAATCCATTCTAATAAACTCTAGTTTAAGACACATTATTTAAGAAGTGTATTTACACAAAATACGCGTGATTTTACAAAACCAAGGTTAAGCTCGCCTTTGTACATTTATCTTGTATATTATTAAAATTGTAAATTTATCATAATGTGTACAATAAAGAATAAATAAAAACGAATAATACAGACGCGTGGAAAGATAAAGAAACTTGCACCGGTATCTGCCTGCTGTGACTAGATACGTGTCCTATCAATGAAGCCAACTGTTAGGTGGGCCTGAATAGTGGCAGGTGAGGAATAAGGAGGTAACTCGGCACCACAGCACGCGAGCAACCAGATTTCGATCCCCGATCCAATTATTATTTGTATCTTTATGCACCGAATGCATCGCGTGCTCGCGGTGAAGTGGACCTGCATGTCTCAGAAACAATCAAGATATGCATATCTCGATGAGATGCGTGAAGTCCGCCGTCCCGCACTGGAGCGTGGCTGGATCTTTCCGGCTCCAATCTCTCTCAAAACTTCTACTACTTAGGTTGAAGTTGTTTGCCGGCGTCCTTGGGCTGCAGGAGCCCCTTACCACCAGGTGGACTGTGGGCTCGTCTATCACCGCAAGCCAATAGAAACTAACCAGACGGACATGTCGCAATCCTCCGCTGTCGACCTGCTCCTTGTGTTCGGCGATGTTGTTCATAGACCTATTCATCTGAAGATAAATCTCAATACCCGTATTCGGGGCATTGCCACAAAGCTGAGGTTAGTTATTTCAAGCCTCACTGCAAGGATGTGAATGCTCCTCTCCATCCGACAGCGGCGTGAGCGTGTAGTCGATGTTGAAGTTAAAGCGACGATGTGCAAGTATCGTCGTATCGTCTCGTGTGTTGGCGAGGTCACGCCGACTGCAAGAAGTCCTGTCGGCGCTCAGGCTTCAGACTTAGATATTGCTTGCGGGTGCGAGATCTGTTGGCTTCATGCACGTCGCTGAGCGCCAACTTACAACACTGTAGGCTTGTTGCGCCGGATTTGCATAAATCACGATTTTGCAGGTTATCGAGAAGGTTGTAACGTATAGATAATAAAGGTAAATACTTGGATTAAGTGAATATTCTTTTCTTAGAAAAGGTGTTTAAATGTTTCAATATAAAATGGTAATTTCATACTTAACCCATAATATTCGTATAACCCATATATCATATTGATGTTGTAACATATTACAAAGACGCATATTCACTTAGTATCTGTGGCCGCGTCTGCGTCCCGCGAGGCCAGTCGGGCCGCGTCCGCGTTCTCACGAGGCAAGTCGGGCCGCCGCGTTTGGGTTCCCGCGAGGCCAGTCGGGCCGCGTCCGCGTTCCCACGAGGCCAGTCGGGCCGCGTCCGCGTTCCCATGAGACCAGTCGGGCCGCGTCTGCGTCCGACGAGGCCAGCCGGGCCGCGTCCGGGCAACCGCCCAGGCGCTGGCCTGGTGCTGTGGCCACGTCAGGAGCTCGCAAGCAAGCAAAAGTACCGAAGTCCAAAAGTACTTGGGAGATGCTCGTGTCCTCTTCGTCAGCCTGCCGATAGGTCACTGCTGGGTGTAGGCCTCTCCAGCGGTAGGACTCACCACGCAGCAGCGGACTCCTCGCCCGCCGCCGCCCGTCGTTACAGGGATGTGTATTTTTGGTTAGCCCTCACCATCTGTCGGATGTCACGACACACTCTCAAGGTTTTTCCTTTACTCAGAGGCGGCTGTCTGACGGTGAGCTCATCGCTCACGGTGGAGCCTCGTCATGGCGATAGGATCAGAACAACATTCTTCTCGATCATCAACATGAGAATTCTCCATAAGGGAGGATTTTTATTAATCTACACGCAAACATGCAGGTGACTAGACCTGTATGGTTAAATAATGGTATATTTTTCTCCCGGCCCTTGGCCTGATCACCCACGTGGGACCATACTGCCACCACCCACCTTCACAGCTGGTCTGATGCAGCGAGGCGTGACGGCCGGTGGCCCAATTTTACAATATCTGGGATGTTACTAGGCGTTTTTAGTAATTTTAGTCCTTTTTGGAAAAAAAATATGATCCTAAAGTGATAACAAAAATTCTATCTCTAAAAATATATGTTGAACGTGTACTTGGCGCGATTTTATACAGAGAATTTGTTCTTCCTTAACATCCCATAAACAGTCCACCGCTGGACATAGGCCTCTTCCTGGGATCACTGGTGGAACCACGAGGTGGCAGAGGGGCGGGGGGGGGGGGGTTGTTACACTTTGGACTTCATGAAAGCTTCAAAAACCTGTTCCACGTCTAGTCCAGATTTGTTGGACTACAAATTGTGGTCAGTACAAGAGGACATGGACTGCTCAAGAAATCTTTTGAGCAGCGACTCTCCTAGAAGACAGTGCGTGAATCCATAGACTCATGGCTAAACTCTCCTTGTTTAGGCGGCAGCAGTTTCCGATAATCACCTTAATCCTCTCGTCAAGCGATGTCAAAGATAATTAGATAAAAATATAATTCATTAACCATCTGACACTAATACGGAATTTGTTATTTTTCGCAAATTACATTAATCATTGAGATAAGATTGTCCGCTGAAATAAAAGCTGCTCCAAGAGCTGGGAGCGGCACAGTCCACGCCGGCTTCCCACCATGAAATTCATCCTGGTCGCTTTGTCCTGCCTCGCGGCACTCGCACTCGCCGAGGAGCCGATCGAGCTGAACTACCACGAGAACGTGGGCATCCCCCTGGCCGAGCGCATCAAGCAGTCAGAGCTGGCCGCCGACTTCGACGGCGCCAGGATTGTGGGAGGTTCGGCGGCTTCTCTCGGTGCCTACCCCTTTTTGGTAAGTGGTATCAAAACCTAATTCAATAAATAACAACCGAGGCGCTCCATTGAGCCACTGCAATGTCCTTATTGAAATTGTAACATGCGCACGCAGACCACCCGTGCCCGCCTCGTTCCTGCCACCGGTCGGCACTGCAGGCGGTTGCAGCCGAGCTCGTGAGTTCGAAGGTTGTACAGGCAGCCGGTATCATCACAGGCTGTGTTGCACTCCACCGCAGTCTTCAGAGGCGCCGACGCTTCTGTGACTCTCTTCCATTGACGTTGCTCTCAGGTGTCCAAGGCTGCAATAGCGACTACCCATCTCGTGGACTGTTTGCTGGTCGTTCATCCCGGTCGAATAAGACAAGATGTACAGTGCTGCAAGTGTACACGCGAACGCAGCAGCTGTCACTCGTCCAGCTCCTCCAGCCCGGTGTAACGCTTGCGTGATGATAGTTCAAGTCAAAGCTTTTGCTCTTATGGACGTCTAATGAAAAGAAGACCTTCACAGAGACTGGCAAGTGCCTCTAAGGTCAATGCCATGTTAGAATATCATTTACAGTTGTGTCCGTGACTTCCTGATTTCTAGGCGAAAAGGCGGCGGACTTTTCCGTTAGTAGTGTAGTATAGTCCCGTGGACCTTCAGATGGCCACCCCGAGTTGTATCGATCGGAAGCCCAAAAGTTTTAATAGCATGCATATTTTGATGTAACCAATGATCATTGCAGGGCGGGCTCGTCATCACCCTGACCTCCGGCGCTACCTCCGTGTGCGGCTCCTCGCTCCTGTCCCGCACTCGAGCGGTGACGGCTGCCCACTGCTGGCGCGACGGCCGCAACCAAGCCCGCCAATTCACCGTTGTTCTCGGCTCCATCAGACTGTTCTCCGGCGGCACCAGGGTCAACACCAACAGTGTGACTGTGCACGGCAGCTACAGCACCTCCACGCTCCAGAATGATATCGCTATGATTAACTTAAACACCATTAATCTCTCGAGTTAGTTCACTTTAACTATTTTATACTTTTGTAATGAGCTTATCAAATATGTGGCATTGAGGATCATGTCTGTTTCAATTCGCAGACAACATCGCCCCCGTCAACCTGCCGAGCGGCAACCAGTTGAACAACAACTTCGCCGGCACCTGGGCCCATGCCGCTGGCTTCGGCAGAACCAGCGACTGTGAGTGTCAGACAGTTACCAAGCTTTCAAAATATCGTCTCAAGTGTCCCGACAAGTAGCCCCACGAGTGGTGGGTGACCAACAAAGCTGTTGCCTAAAGGACACGACGTTTTACGAATATTTATTTTTTTTACTTTAAGATACTTTAAGGTTCTTTACCTTTCGTGTTGACCTTTATGGAATCAGGTTATATAACTTATTGCCTCTATATACGCGTAACTTATTTTTCTCGGACCGCAATGCCCTATGGCAGTTGGCTACTTTGGCTTTAGGTTAATCCGGTTTCACTGACATATACAGAAATATTTAAAAGTGACCCATATAAGATATATATAAGCACACACGATCCCTAAAGGTAGGAAGACAGCCTAACAGACCTCTGCGGCTTACGTTCCGCCTCTCCAGAGAGAAGATCAGCGGCGAGCTCCGACACCGGTTCCGCTAGATTAGTTGGTTCCGGACGAACAGGCGGCGTCACTGCCTTATGACCCTGGCACATAGTGACTAAAGTGTTATTCAACCAGCGAGGCAGCAGTCGGTCGACAGAGCCATCCCCATCGAACCCACATCTATTAACATCTTTTCAACTATTCACGGGGATCGGTATATTTAGTGCGAGAGTTCCGGTACTGAATTACCAACCCGTCTGCCCCGTGTGGTGAATATGGCCAAGGCTTCCTCGAAGAGACCTCGGTCCAGCAGTGGACTTAAATAGTCTGATGAAGATGAAGTATACGACAAAATAAAATCATCATAAACTCTGTTTCGCAGCCTCCGGTATTTCCAACAATCAGTTCTTGAGCCACGCGAGGGTTCAGGTGATCACCAACGCGGTGTGCCGCAATACCTTCGGCTCGGTTATCGTGTCCTCAACCCTCTGCATCAGCGGCGCTGGTGGCGTCAGCACCTGCGGAGGTGACTCTGGTGGTCCCCTCGTCATCGGCAGCGGCAGATCGGCCGTTCTCGTGAGTATTTGTTTATGCCTACTTATATCTACTCTAAGAATTTACGAAGTCGATGAACATTTCGAAGACTTGCGTCTTCTCATGCCGGTATAACCGATGCTTTGTGGTGACTGATTAGCTTCTTCCTTTGCCAGTAACATGCTAATTGATATGTGACTTCCTTTGACCTGATCTTATGGAGATTATATTCATCCATAGGTCACTGGTTCGGCTCGAAGGACCATAAATATGTACGGGTTGCTTCGTACAATCCTTGAATGATATGACGAGTTTATTTCGAAATTTATTATTTATATACTTAATTGCTAATTATGAACGGACGGACAAGGGATCAGGGCCCGCACGCGCGGTGTGGATGCTGCCCGAGCTGCGACGTACAGCTGATGTGTACTGATATATAGCATACTCGTATTTCTGAATACATAATAAATGATTTGATATTGATTCGACAAGTTCAATAAAACTTTCAATATACGCCGTTACACTTGGTACTTAAATATAATCCGCCATTTTGTTACCACAGTTTTGTTCAAAGAGTTTCGGATGTTTGAAGCGGTCACTCCCACGGACCGCCGCAACTTGATCAGCTCATACGGGAGCGTACATTTCTTAGGATAACTGTATATAATTACTACACGTATGTTTTCGTCCCGCAGATCGGTGTGACGTCATTCGGCTCGTCTCGCGGCTGCCAAGTCAATCTGCCAGCTGGTTTCGCCAGGGTGACCTCGTTCGCGTCCTGGATCCGCGCCCGCTTGTAAACCTCGCACGCATCGCTTCTCGTATGACATGTTTTCTCCAACTGGTTGCAATAAATGTATTTTGATGATAAAAGATAATTATTATTTTTTTAAAATGACATGTATTATGTTTTCAAAAATGTAGTAAAGTGCAATTAGCAGAATGCCATGGCCGAGCATTATACTATAGTATTGCACACCTGGATCAGCTAACACCCGAAGAGAAACACGACCTCCTCCAGCACAGACACAGAAACAAAAAAAATGTTATTCACCAACGGTGGTTAGTACAGTGAATTACAACTTACATTTAAAAATAAATGAATTACAACTTACATTTAGAAATAAATGAATTCACTCGATTAAAAAGTAACAGCTGTCAGTAATAATATATGAAGAGGATGCAAAGGGTATATTTATAATTTTGGTCTATCGGATCACACTGTGCTACTCTTCAATTGCCCCGTAGCGAGGAAATAAATTTCCAACAAATGGTGTATAAATTGTCGAGATTATAACAAAGAATACATAAAAAAAAATTCAAATAATATTTAAATAAGCTTCCATTTACTGAAGTGTATGCTGCCACTGAACCGAATACCGCATATAATAATTTCTTAGAAGATTTTAAACTGATTTACTGTTTATGCTTTCCTGATAATTTTTTCCTTTAGATAGGAAACCTAAGTGGATAACCAAAGGGATAAAATTATGCTTTAAAAACAAAGAAAAATGTTATTTAACCCTTGTTAAATCTATGTTTCCATACCGTTTTTGGATATTTTTTCAGAACGCTAAACATTCAAAAACAGTATTAAAGAAGTATACACAGAGACTCAAAAAAGTCATAAAACTATTCTGAGTCTGCTTTGTTAAAGCAGACTCAGAATAGTTATAGAATTAAAATGTCTGACAATAAGAAAAAAAACGATTTGGAGAATTATAACAGAATCGAAGACAAATGAGCCTTAATTTGGACTAAAAATTAGCCTAGATAGTAAATTATTATTAATAACCCGAATGATATTGCGAATGCATTTAAAGTTGATCAAGTCTCTAACATAACAACATACTTACTTTTAAAAACCAAAAATATATTACATGCCAAGAACATGTATTGTAAATGCCTCCAATTGTAGTTCGAGATATTTTCCAAATCATTATAAATTCTTGAAGTGTTGGATATGATGGAATATCTACAAAAAATATTACAGCGGTCAATGCAAGCATCGCGCCACATTTAAGTTACATTTATAATTTAGCCGTGACCCATTGCGTGAGTCCGGAAATTCTTAAGACGACAATCCTCAAGCCGCTGTATAAAAACAAAAGTGCCAAAGATGAGCTAAAAAACTATAGACCTATAGCTCTTATTCCAATAACATCAAAAAATTTTGAAAACATTTTTATAAAGCATTTTATAGTTACTTGGAAAACAACTATGTATTGGCTGAAGAGCAGAAAGGATTTAGGCGAAATAAAACGATGAACATGGCAGTTTACAATTTATTAGAACAAATAATCACCAGTTTCGATATTAAAGTCATATGGATATGACCAAAGCCTTCGACTTTGTCGATCATCACATGTAATTAAATAAACTAGACAATTATGGCATAAGAGGAAACATACACAATTTAATGAGATCTTATTTAACTAATAGACGACAATTTACGGAAATAACTCGAATTGACACTAAGACTAAAAAAGAAAATAACTACAAATCCGTTGTTAGATTGGTTACATATGGAGTCCCATAGGGAAGTGTTTTAGGAACACTGTTATTTTTGGTATACATTAATGATTTACCTTGATGTATCCCATATCCTATGGTTTTATTGGCTGATGACAGTACAGCTTTAATAAAGTATGGTCAATGCAATTATGAAATTGAAATAAATACATCATTGAAACAAATCATTGAACACTTAAGAAAAAATAATTTGCACGTAAATTAAGAAAAAAACTAAAATAATGAAGAAGAAATACTTTGAACTTAAATATAGCCTTTGATGAAAATAAAATAGAGGAAGAAGAAGAGAAAGTTCTTTTAATAGTTTTCTTAGAAAGTTCAAAGCCACACTGGGCTTTATAAAACCACAACTGGTTAAATAAACACGGGCTGGTTAAATAAAACCACTACTGTATACTGGTCTAAGCTGGCATATTTGAACATATTAGATCAACATTCTTATTACCTTTATAAAAGGCAAACCATATCAAGTACTAAATATGTCTAGCGCCATCTAATTTGTTTGTAGAAATTTACATAAAATTATAAGAGCAGTTTGAAATATAGATTAATAATATGCGTCTTTAACAGAAGCAACAAACACAACATTTTTAAGATTGACATTAGATAGCAAATTGACATGGAAATACCGAGCGGAATCGTTATTTAATATACTAAGTAAAGCCACTTATGTACTATATACATATACATATACAAACGATGGAATCATTATACAATGCCTATTATGGTCACATGGAGTCACATCTTAGATATAGCATAATTTGCGGAGGGAATTGTAATGAAAAGATGCATAAGAGCTATGTGCAAGCTAAACACGATAGAAGGCTGCAAGCCATACTTTGAAAGACATAAAATATTGACATTGCCGTCATTGTACATATTTGAGTGTGCAATGTTTGTAAAACATAACCTAGCGATGTTTCCGGAAGCAAGTCACAATCGCAGTGGGCGTGACATCTATAGGATATGTGTACGCAAAAGCGACTCCATGCTCATGAACAAGAGTGGTCTCTGCCTGCACCCGAGATTTATAACAAACTTCCAAATGAATTAAAGGAATTAAATACGAATTTTTGTTGGACCAACACTTCTGTTAATTTTATTTATCATTTGACTTCTGTTTTCTATTATTGAAATTTTAATATCAATCTATTAATATCTTGACATGTTCAATATTAATGATTAAATAATGTGACAATCTTTTAGCGAACATTTAAATATTTGCACACTCTGTTGAATAGAGTAGTAGAATATAGCGAAGCAATGTATAATTGTAATTATAATGTATATTTTTATAACTTGGTGCAAATTTTGGCTACAGTAAAAAATAGTGATAAAATTGTAAAAAAGTTAAATCTACTATTTTTATATAATTTCGGCTCTTATATTATTCAATCGAAGTAAAGATTTTGGACCTGTCAAACGTGAAATAAAATCAGGAAACGAAACATTTTCTGAATATTTGGAACAAAGCTGCCCATGTAAGTACAAACCTACTATAAGAGATAGCATTCTCGTTGTGGAAAGGACGTAATTGTTTGATCTCCTATACATGTTTAGCGGCCAATTATTGACAATGTTTGGACAGACGGCTAACCCGTACCACACGGGGCGTACCGTGGGAGGCTGCAGTGGGAGCGAGGGAGCCTTGGCGGCTGCTATCGTTTCACCTATCTCCTTGTGCTCGGATATCGGCGGGTCGACCCGCATGCCTGCTTTCTACCGCGGACTCTTCGGTTTGAATCCCACAGCCGGCTTCACAAGCCTCAAAGGTTCGGTGTTGTGAGAAGCAATTCGGAGCATTTGTACCACCTTGCAGGATTCCCCGGTGATTCTACATTATGTCTAACTATGTAAATATTTTTGTATTCTGAGATCAATAGCCTGCTTTAACATTTTTAATAATTAACTTACAATCTCTGAAACAAGTAATATGAAGACATAATTTTAATTAATAATAGTCATTATTAAGAAATAATGAATAGGCATTACGTATCTTAAAAAGTTATCTCACATTAACCTGTATTATCATTATTGTAACTTGGGATATGGTTTGCACGTAACATGCTACGTAACATGCTACGTAACATGCTACGTAACATGCTACGTAAGTTCAAAAAGTTCTTACATTAGGTGGATGATTTACTTAAATACAAATAGTATTTGGATACTAGTAAGCTACTCCCTTACGTATGCACACCCTTGCTAAAAGCTTTATAAATAATTTTGAATGGGGTGTAATTATAAAATACCATATCAGTGATGAGTAAAACTTTTCCTATTACATATTAGGCTACTATATAGTATGATATATTGGAATATGTGTTAATTGTTATAAGCACTATTGTCTAAGGTTCTTTTTTGTTTAAATGTATAATTAAGGCTTTTTTTATTCCAAAGACCTAACGTTTTATAGCTATTTATGTAAATTTGTTGTTTCAAGCTATTGTTTCTATCTAAAACATTTCTGTTGTTACATAAGACTGTTAGCATTGTATTATATATCTTTATTAAATGGTTAAGGTGAATTCGTCAATCCAAGGTGTGCCGCGCCGAGGGATGCATGGCTAGAGACTTGGCCTGGACCCGGTGAACCCAGAACAAGGCTAACCCTATCCTGGCATGCGGGGCTCTGTCAGGACCGAACCATATTTCCGTAGCTACTCGTGGGAACGCAATGAACAAAAACAAACCTTGAAATCAAAACGGCGGCGGTATGGCACGCAACACGCCACGTCTCGTTCCCAACGCGCGCGAGAAGCGGACTTTTGAGAGTCGCTTCGCTACGATGAATGTCAGAGGACGAATGAATGAGAAAATAGACGAAGTATGTCAGATTATGAGTGCAAGGAAGATTGATGTTCTGTGAGTGAATGAAACAAAACGAAAGGGACGGGACGCCACAGAACATGGAACCTACACGTATTGGTCTGGTGGACCCAGTAACCAGCGTGGTAGCCAGGGCGTCGGCGTCATTCTGCCTGCGCGGATGGATGACTGTGTTACTGAATTTGAATGCGTGAATTCTAGGCTCCTCTGGTTAAGGCTAAAGGTCGGGCTTACACGTATACTTGTACTGTCGTTTATGCGCCCGCGGACGTTCGTCGAAGCGGATCCACAATAGCGAAAAAGGAACGAGAAGAGTTTTCCGTTGTACCGGAAACGAGCCCAGAGCGAGTGAAAGTAGTGAAATTTCAAAAGGATGGAGTGAATGAAATGTCTATATGAAAAACGGTTGAAAGAGCGATTTACTGATTTAGGTGAGGTATGTGAGACAGAAGAGTTTTGGAATACATTTAAAGATGGATTGGTAAATTCATGTATGTGGTGTTTCTAAAAGGAGGAAAGGTAGAAGACATAAGAATGTTTGGGTGGATGAAGAAGTGCAGAAAGTTGTGAGTGAAAAGAAGAAGGCATGGCTGGATTGGTTAGCGACAAAAGCTAATCATAGAAAAATTTCTGCGACCATTGAGGGTGTAAAGGATGCAAGAAAGGATTACAATAAGTTGAAAGCGTTGATGAAAGAGATTGTTAGGAGAAGAAATGAAGAGAATAAGGATGAATTTGATAGGCGCCTTTCTGATAACTTCCATTCGAACATAAAAATGGTCGGGAAATCGATTAGATTAGCCCGAGGAAAGTCAGCAATTTCAGAGCAGGCAGGGCTGTATACATCTAGTAGCTGTTCAATTTATTCATGGATATTTGTTTGACAGATTTGAAGGAGAGTGATTGTGGACTAAGAATGAATGAGTTGCCTGTTAAATGTTTGCTCCACGCCGACGATCAAGTCTTACTTACGTCATCGGCTGAGGAAGTGCAGGCAATGGAGACAATAATGAATGGAGCACTGGAAAAAAAGGGAATGAAAGTAAACGTCAATAAGACAAAGGTTATGGTGTTTGAAAGAGAGGAGAGGATGACGGAAGTATGTATCAAGCTTAGGGAAGATAGTTTAGAGCAAGTGAATGAGTTGTTAACTTGGGAACAATGTTTACGAGAGATGGAAGGTACGAATGTGACATTGAAAGGAGAGCGATGGCAGGTAATATGGTGAATGGGGCATTGCATTTATGAACAGCCAGACGATATCTCACAAAGCTCGTTTGGCTGTGCATAGAGGGGTATTGGTACCAACACTAACATATGGAAGCGAAAGCTGGGTATGGCAGAAGAGGTATGAAAGCAGGATAAATGCAGTAGAAATGAGAGCGTTAAGAAGTATGATTGATATGAAGATAACTGACAGGATTCGAAATAATGTGCTCAGAGAGCATTGTGGCATGAAAAACGATGTAGTGACACGAATTGAGAAAGGGATGCTGAGCAAGTTTGGACATGTGGAGAGGATGAATGAAAGTAGGTTGACGAAACAAATATATGAGGCGAGTGTAAATGGCGAAGTCGGGAGAGGACGACCTAGGCTAACATTTCACAATCAAATCGGAGACGTTCTGAAAAAAGGCCTGGTCAAGCGTACTCTTAACCAACGAGCATGCATGCGAAGATTGATGAAAGCAAGTGGAAGAAGATTGTCTCTGCCTACCCCGTTGGGAACAAGGCGTGAATATATACATACATGTATAATTCCCATCTGTAGAATACCTGTATTCCGCAAATAAATGATTATGATTATTATGATTATGATTCCTTTCGGAAGTTCTCGAGCCTACAGTTCACCGTCGATTGAGCCTCTTCGTAACTGGGTGGAGTCTATTCGATCCATTCCGAACCGGTCGCCGTACTGCTCATAGTACGACTACTGCCTTAGTCGATATAACCGAGGATATTCATCTTGGTATGGATAACCAGTGTGTAGTGGTGTTGACCTTACTAGACTTTACCAATGCATTCAACAATGTTGATTTTGATCTCTTATTAGCTATCTTAGCTTCTCTTAACATATCTCCTGAAGTGATTGACTGGTTTCATAGTTACTTGTTTGGTCGCCGGCAACGGATACTTGTGGATTATTCGTACTCTCTCTTTCTCTCTTCTCTTACTGGTGCACGATCAATGCCGGAGTACCACAAGGTGGCGTGTTGTCTCCTCTCCTTTGTTTAAATTTTCATGTGTTCTATCACGCTCCGTTTATCTTCTCTCTACCACCTGCATGCTGATGATCTCCAAATATATGTTCAGGATAAATTGGTGGATTTATCTAAAACTGTAGACTTATTAAATAAATATTTTGACTCAATTGTGGAATGGAGTTAGTCATACCGTCTAAAATTCTGGATTTACCATCAAAAACCGAGGTAATTATAATAGGCAGTCAAAAATTGGTTACACATATTGATATTCCTACTTTCTGTTATTGTATTTGGCGGGACCTCTGCGCCGTACAATGACACCGTTATAAATCTGGGAGTTACATTTGACAAATTTTTATCTTGGGCATCTACTTCTTTAATGTGGTAGAGCCAAGTGGCGGCTTTACCAGCTGTTCGAATGGGCCGGCTCGACCGGATTAATACTACGACCTCGCAGAATACCGGCGTGAAGTAGAGACATCTTGTGCTTCTGCGTTTCGTTCGGTGAGTGAGGTAACCGGAGGCCCACTCCCCCTCCCCATTCCACTCCTTATCCTCCCTCCCATCTCCCAAATATCCTTAAAGGCCGGCAACGGACCTGTAGCTCCTCTGGTGTGGCGGATGTATGTGGCCGACGGTAATCACTTACCACCAGGTGAACACATTGCTCGTTTGCCGCCTTTCCCATAAAAAAAAATCTACATCTTTTTCTATTGAAGCTGTTCGGCTCTGGAACTTCCCACCACTTCATATAAAGCTTGCGCAGTTCTTCGTTATTTTTATAGAGTGGTCAAATCGCACTTCCTTCCTCCCTAAATAGTTATTCCTTCAACCCTCATTATCTCTTTATATCTCCTTCAACACTTACTTCTCCTCGCGTCGTGCGGCTTTATTTTACTTATTGTTTACTCCTTTATGTTCTCGTATATGTATGGGTATATACGTATGTATGTATTTATTGAGTATATGTATTTATATGTATCAGTATGTACATATATATGTATATTTATTATATTTTGATTTCTTAATAACTTGCACACACCGTTAACCCTTGCTCACTGGTCACTATATCCTCTGCGAAATGGTTCCCTGGCAGAGATCGCTGTTAAGGGATAGGGCCGCCAATTGTACCATTGTAAATTTTATGTTAATGGTTTTTTTTATTTTTTCTATTTTTGTTAATTGCTGTACAATAAATTATTTTCATTTCATTATGTCATATCTCCGGGCTGAGTGAGCCGATTGCGATGAAGTAAAGTCTTAATGTTACTCCAAGTCTCTAATTAGTTGATGTTTGTCTTCAACTCCATCCGACCCGGGTCTGGAGTTTTACGTTTTTTGTAAGGGACGCTAGTTACATCCAAGCGCGGGTTGGCCGAGCCACCCGCGAGCAAGTCCTCAATTCTTAAAACCGTAATCAACAGATTTCGTTGCAGCGGCACCGGGGATCGAACCCGGGTCAACAATGTGCCGCGAGCCACGGTCCCAGCTCTCCCGATGCAGTCGCATTACATTTTGATTTTGTGGTTCAACGAGCAAATATGAACTACAGACAGAATGCATCGCTCCTCATCATATTACTGTACGCCTGCATAAATTATAGCCCCGACCCGGCCCCGCACTCACCCCTTCCCGGATTAATATTTGAAATGTGGAGGTGTTCCCGGAAAACGCCCCTCAACGATTGGCCACAATAAGCCCACGCCCCCCCCCTCTTTACAACCACTGGACTCACTGACGTGTACACTAAATTCAGTTCCAATGAATCCTTCTGAAGGTGTAACAAGTGTGCCAGTGCACGCCGGCTTCTATTCCCGCCTGCATCCGGCTGCCGACGTCGCAGACGTGGCGCTGGTGTCCGTCCGATGTGGGAGGATGCATCCGATACCGAACCCAAACCTCGCAGACAGATAAGATGCAACAACCCCCCTGATCCGCTGAAACTTCAATGAAACATTTGCGCACTGTAGCCGACACCCTCTGGCAGCGCTCGTCTGTCTGTACTGCTGCCAGTCCTCGACGCTCCTCGGTGTAATAATCTGACGAAAAAAACTGTTACTGTAATGATGATGATTATACTAGCGTGTGTTAGCGGTGCGCGTGCGCGACCAGCGCTGGGATCCGACCTCGGCAGGAGGCGCTGTCCGACCCTTCCCCCGACCTCACCGCGTCCGGGAAGACGAGGACGCGTACACTCGCGTCACTGCGATGTCTCCCGCGCAGCTGACGCGCAGCTGACGCCTGCCGACAGCGGTCGCTAGACGTCGCTGCGGTACACGTCACACCAATGTCACTAATTGAAATCAACATTTTAGTAACTTTATTTGTGCCCACCCTAGTATCGATAACGGCGTAAAGAAAAGGGGAGTCGAATCAGAACTAAATCTGATACATTACGCCCCGTGGGAATCCCGGGCCCGGTGCACTCTACCCCGGGGCAGCAGGGAAATAAATGTAATATAATGAAATAAAATATAGATTTAACAACACTTGTATTTAAAATTCAAAGAATGTTAGAAAAATTCTCCCTCGACCATGTACGCAGTACTGGGTGGCGGTTACTGGTCGCCATGTTCCCTCCTTACGTCCGTATTTACCAGACAGTGGTGCCTTCAGTTCGGGTGGAGACAGACAGACAGAAGCGCTCGCCGCCGGAAATCTGGCACGGAAAATTGCTATGAACAATTTCAGCAAGCCGGCATCGGGCATCAAACCCGGGTCACTCGTGTACAATAAACTTGAAGCGAGCACCGCGTGCGTCCATGCACCATCGCGGCTCCGTTAACAAACTAAGGATACAAAATGTTATTCTCCACGTAGCCCTGTACGTAGCATGTTAAAGTTCGAGCTGCAGCTGTAGCTGAATATGTAGAGAAGTGTCCTGGATGCTAACAGGATGTGCCTTTGTTTGTTCATCTGTTTATTGCAACACGCCGTGTCGTTCCGCCGCGATTGTTCGGCGGAGGTTGCGCCGACGCCGACGCCGACTCCGACCCCGACACCGACACCGACACCGACACGGACACCGACACCGACACCGACACCAACGCCGACACCGCGTCATCGGTTACCCGCCCGCAAGCGTCCGCCCGCCGCTTCTGTCTCCAGGAGATCTCTCGCAATAGATCGCCGATCCTACATCCTATTCCGTGGTCAATATTTTTGCAAATATGTTGATTGCTGTTGATGAGTCCAGTAAGCCCTAAGCGAGCTCTGCCGTGTGCTGTGCGCGCCTGCTAATGTGCAGAGAGAGAAGGAGAGAGAGAAGTCAAGGAAAACTTAACAAACAAATTGTATTGATCGACTAATATTAATTTAGAAACAATTCAAAGTGAGTTGTTGAACTGTTACTGTTGTGCTGCGGAGCACGCAGCGCTCCCACGACCCTCGCTGTATCATTCCACGCTGTCTGCGAAGTGCAAAGCTGCACCGTCCAGCGCTGGGCACTGGCGCGGTCCTCCGTCAGCGTAGAGTAACTCTAATACACGTTCGTAAGTGAATTGTCGATGCACCTGATCCTAAAATTAGTACAATTAAAACATCCAATAGGCTTCAATTTACACGCCATCCTATACAACATTTAAATTATTTACAATATACAGTATAATTTGAGTTATGACTGTTGTTTAATTAGATTTGAATAAAATGTGTGAAATTATAGTCAAATATTCCCAATAGTACAGCAGTTTCAGCAGCCAGTTCCAGCACCAATATGGAAACACGAGGAGCGTTTGGTTTCCCACTAGAATCCGCACAATCAGACTCGTGCTGCTTCCGCACGATACGTTCGTGCGAAGCGCAGGGAGACCGGAGGCTGGCGGCGAGCTGCGCGGACCGCGACCAGGGTCCGCGACCAGGGTCCGCGACAAGGCTCCGCGATGATTTCTCTTAGCTTCTGTTAACCGAATAAAGAGTATGTGGTTGTTGAAATGTTCCGCTCTGCAACCTTCGCAAGCAACTACTTTAAGCGTGACTTCACCATCGGCTGGGAATCGAACTCGGCACCCGCGTGCCAGCGGTGCGTCGGCTCGCCTAACCATGTCTGCAAAAATCTATTTGCGCGTTTCGCGGAGACATCGAAAAATAATTAACATCCCTTGTGTGGAATTTCTATCTCAATGCAATATGTCTGCACAACAACTAGCCCAGCGGTTGGACTGTCTGCTCGCGAACGAGCCGACACGCGTTCGATCCCCGGCGGGAAGCGCACGTAGCGATGAACTTCTCGAAACTTATGTGCGATTTGTTTCGTTGGCTTGGACACTAACATGGCATCGGGACTCCACCTGTCACGTGGTCCCTGACAAGGTCTGGTGAAACCACAGCGTGCCCGATGTCCCGCAGTGGAGGGGATATGCCTCGAATGCGGTCGGCAGTAGTCAACTGACAGACTGCCGCAGCTGCAGCTCTGCTCCACCGCTGGGCAGCGGCCTCTCCGAGAAAGCGACAGCTAATAAATTATAATATATAATAAATTAAAAAGGTGTGTAGTGTGTTATAATAGCGAGAATGAAACAAACAGCCGGCACCGGCACCAGATGGTGCGGGTAGGTGCCGGTCCGCAGACGTGTGCCGGTGCGGCAGCTACAGGGAGACGCTGGCTGTGGTCGCGGGCTGTGGGAGTTGCTTCTCGGTGATCAGAGGTGACAATGTATATGTGACCCTCTTCGATTGAAGTCGCAGCAGGTGTCCACGGGCTGCAGTCACCACGTACCAGCAGGTGGACTGGTAGCTCGTGTGTGACCCCAATTCTCCACTATCAGATGCTAAAACGAATAATTTGTTTTTACACTAATATTCTCTTTGGCTGGGATTCGAACCCTATACCCAGATGTCTCAGCAGACTGATCACTGGCTCGTCTTAGGTGGCAGGTCACAGCAGCCCGTAAATGTCTCACGTGAGGGCAAAGGCCTCTCTTATTTCTGAGAGGCCTTTGAAGCCGGGAAGAGTCCGGTCCAGCGCGGCTCCAGCGCGGCTCGGCGGCATTCACCCATCCTCGGATTTTTTTCCATTATTCTCAGACATGTATTTCCTGGATATATTTATTTATTTATTGTTTATTGTTAATAGCTGAAACGCAGGCTCACAACGGGCGGAATTGCCCGTGGCCGCTTGGCATTCCCTGCCAGTGAACCCTGGGTGCGGAAGGTAGCGCGCGGCGAGCTCGCCAGCTTCGGCACTTGTAACTGCAATTAACAATTTCAGTGTTGCCAGCACCGGTACGATGAAATTAAAGCGAACCTGCCTCTGTGTTCTTATTAAGTGCCGGCCAGTGAACTTCCCACTGCTGGGAAAAAACCTTCTCCCAGTTGTGACAGGGTTGACGGAGTGCACGCGTCCTCGACAGTATCTCTCCGCCGTGTGTATGTGTGTGTTACATTGAGCTATCCAGTGCACACGGCACACATAGAACTGCAGTTCAAATAACTTAACACTGGGTACAGAAATAGACAATAAATCCTCGCTGTAAATATTTGAACATCATATTACTGTTGGCCACGCCCACCCCGGGGGTGCTCGAACGGGGTGGGCTCGGAGACCACGCCCCGGGCGCGTCCCACCCTCCCAGTAAGCCTCAGTGCCTCCCCGACGTTTCACAGAATATCTGGATTTCGGTTTGTGGAAGTTGTGAACCCGTTGTAAAATACATTTGACCTGTGCGGTGTTGAGTGGTGTTAAAGGTTTTGAGTTCCAAGCTGTGGTTCAAGAAGGGTGAGTTTTATTTTTATTACCAGTGTATCATGACCATTTATCATATCGCATGGATTAGTGGATAGAGCCTGACTTTTGAGACATGGTTCCTGGGTTCTTATATAACATTATATATTAATATTATCTTATAGTATACAAAAATAATAGAAGGCAAGTTAACCCAATAGGCCCAGTAGCCCAGTCGGCAGTGAGCCTGCTCTCGAAGCTCGGGCTCGCTGGAGGAAGCGTTTGTGTGACGAAGGAATATAAGTGTTTGTGACCGGGCCATGGACGTTAAGATAAATGTATGTGTGGTTATTTTATCTATGTCTAAATTGGTATACATATATATATATATATCCCATCGCCAGTTGGACGCCGAGGTGCAGGGGATCCCAGCTTGGGGCTGCACGACGTGCCTTGCTCCGATACATTATTATTATTATTACTAATAGGTTTTCGGGTCTGGTCGTGTTGTGTCGCATCACGTGTCTCTGCCCCTGCATCAGACCCTTCATCCGGTCTGGTCGCATAAACGTTACATCGGATAGGACGGGACAAGGGAAGGGAAGGTGAAGACGTGCCTACACCATACATCCTCATATTAGGATATGGTTGCCGGGGCCGGTGACGCACCGTCCTCCTAGTAAAAAGTAGCAACCTGTAAATGCCCACTCCTGGGCAAAGGCATTCCCCAAATATTTTTATGAGAGAGTTTAGAGCCGGGAAGGATACTCGAAATAATTTGAATTAATAAAATTAATCATTTAATATTAAATATAGATTCATTATCCAAATAATAATTTTTGATTACAAATCTGGTAATGTGTAAGATGGTTTTGCCGCAATCTGTCGCTTTTGTGATTTACGTTCATCGCGGGATTACTGTGCGCGTGAAGACGGTGCTAGCTGTCCTAATTAGGCTAAGGGGCCATTGAGATGGAACGCGTCGCAGCGCGCAACTGCGCCGGCTACTTCTCCGGCTGCTGCTCCGGCTGCTGCGCCGTTCTGACCGGAGCACAGCTGCACCCGCTGTCCGGCGGCAGCTAAGGGTGAGAGCACTGCTGAACAGAAAGAGAGTTCACCACGTGTAAGGTCACGATTATAAAGGCTTCTTTCTCTCTTCTTCCGTGGAAGTCCACGGGAGGAAAAGGGGGTGGCACATTCTCACGCCGATGTCGTACAGTTCATTGCGGCCTACATTATTACAATTTTCTTTTGCATATTCCTAAAGAGACGATTTAAAGTAAAAACTATATGAAAACGCCAACAAGTTTGATCGACGTTTCTTATAGGCGGGCAGCGCTCACCGCTCACCGCTCCCCCACCCGCTTTCCCAGCGAGGCGAGTATGGGCAAACTGTTCGGATAATGCATGCCGGCTAGACAGGCCTATTAAAAATACACTTTATTGTACACCAATAGCAAAAATAGGAAAAAATAAATAAATAAATAGAAACACAAAGGTACAATTGGCGGCCTTATCGCTTAGAAGCGATCTCTACCGAACAACATGCTGCAGCCAACATGCTACGTAAGTTCAAAAGTTCTTACATTAGGTGGATGATTTGCCAAATACAAATAGTATTTGGATACTAGTAAGCTACTCCCTTACGTATGCACACCCTTGCTAAAAGCTTTATAAATAATTTGAATGGGGTGTAATTATAAAATACCATATCAGTGATGAGTAAACTTTTCCTATTACATATTAGGCTACTATATAGTATGATATATTGGAATATGTGTTAATTGTTATGCCACTATTGTCTAAGGTTCTTTTTGTTTAAATGTATAATTAAGGCTTTTTTATTCCAAAGACCTAACGTTTTATAGCTATTTATGTAAATTCTATTGTTCCAAGCTATTGTTTCTATCTAAAACATTTCTGTTGTTACATAAGACTGTTAGCATTGTATTATATCTTTATTAAATAGTTGGAGTGAATTCGTCAATCAGGTGTGCCGCATGAGGATGCATAATGGGGAACTTGGCCTGGACCCAGTGAACCCAGAACAAGGCTAACCCTATCCTGGCATGCGGGGCTCTGTCAGGACCGAACCATATTTCCGTAGCTACTCGTGGGAACGCAATGAACAAAAACAAACCTTGAAATCAAAACGGCGGCGGTATGGCACGCAACACGCCACGTCTCGTTCCCAACGCGCGCGAGAAGCGGACTTTTAAGAGTCGCTTCGCTACGATGAATGTCAGAGGACGAATGAATGAGAAAATAGACGAAGTATGTCAGATTATGAGTGCAAGGAAGATTGATGTTCTGTGAGTGAATGAAACAAAACGAAAGGACAGGGGACGCCACAGAACATGGAACCTACACGTATTGGTCTGGTGGACCCAGTAACCAACGTGGTAGCCAGGGCGTCAGCGTCGACATTCTGCCTGCGCGGATGGATGACTGTGTTACTGAATTTGAATGAAGATTCTAGGCTCCTCTGGTTAAGGCTAAAGGTCGGGCTTACACGTATGCTTGTACTGTCGTTTATGCGCCGCGGACGTTCGTCGAAGCGGATCCACAATAGCGAAAAGGAACGAGAAGAGTTTCCGTTGTACCGGAAACGAGCCCAGAGCGAGTGAAAGTAGTGAAATTTCAAAAGGATGGAGTGAATGAAATGTCTATATGAAAACGGTTGAAAGAGCGATTTACTGATTTAGGTGAGGTATGTGAGACAGAAGAGTTTTGGAATACATTTAAAGATGGATTGGTAAATTCATGTATGTGGTGTTTCTAAAAGGAGGAAAGGTAGAAGACATAAGAATGTTTGGGTGGATGAAGAAGTGCAGAAAGTTGTGAGTGAAAAGAAGAAGGCATGGCTGGATTGGTTAGCGACAAAAGCTAATCATAGAAAAATTTCTGCGACCATTGAGGGTGTAAAGGATGCAAGAAAGGATTACAATAAGTTGAAAGCGTTGATGAAAGAGATTGTTAGGAGAAGAAATGAAGAGAATAAGGATGAATTTGATAGGCGCCTTTCTGATAACTTCCATTCGAACATAAAAATGGTCGGGAAATCGATTAGATTAGCCCGAGGAAAGTCAACAATTTCAGAGCGAGCGGGCTGTAACCATCTAGTAAGCTATTCAATTTATTCATGGATATTTGTTTGACAGATTTGAAGGAGAGTGATTGTGGACTAAGAATGAATGAGTTGCCTGTTAAATGTTTGCTCTACGCCGACGATCAAGTCTTACTTACGTCATCGGCTGAGGAAGTGCAGGCAATGGAGACAATAATGAATGGAGCACTGGAAAAAAGGGAATAGTAAACGTCAATAAGACAAAGGTTATGGTGTTTGAAAGAGAGGAGAGGATGACGGAAGTATGTATCAAGCTTAGGAAGATAGTTTAGAGCAAGTGAATGAGTTGTTAACTTGGGAACAATGTTTACGAGAGATGGAAGGTACGAATGTGACATTGAAAGGAGAGCGATGGCAGGTAATATGGTGAATAGGGGCATTGCATTTATGAACAGCCAGACGATATCTCCACAAAGCTCGTTTAGCTGTGCATAGAGGGGTATTGGTACCAACACTAACATGTATGGAAGCGAAAGCTGGTATGGCAGAAGAGGTATGAAAGCAGGATAAATGCAGTAGAAATGAGAGCGTTAAGAAGTATGATTGATATGAAGATAACTGACAGGATTCGAAATAATGTGCTCAGGGAAACTGTTGTGGCATGAAAAACGATGTAGTGACACGAATTGAAAGGATGCTGAGCAGTTTGGGCATGTGGAGAGGATGAATGAAAGTAGGTTGACAGAAGAAACAAATATATGAGGCAGTGTAAATGGCGAAGTCGGGAGAGGACGACCTAGGCTAACATTTCACAATCAAATCGGAGACGTTCTGAAAAAAGGCCTGGTCAAGCGTACTCTTAACCAACGAGCATGCATGCGAAGATTGATGAAAGCAAGTGGAAGAAGATTGTCTCTGCCTACCCCGTTGGGAACAAGGCGTGAATATATACATACATGTATAATTCCCATCTGTAGAATACCTGTATTCCGCAAATAAATGATTATGATTATTATGATTATGATTCCTTTCGGAAGTTCTCGAGCCTACAGTTCACCGTCGATTGAGCCTCTTCGTAACTGGGTGGAGTCTATTCGATCCATTCCGAACCGGTCGCCGTACTGCTCATAGTACGACTACTGCCTTAGTCGATATAACCGAGGATATTCATCTTGGTATGGATAACCAGTGTGTAGTGGTGTTGACCTTACTAGACTTTACCAATGCATTCAACAATGTTGATTTTGATCTCTTATTGGCTATGTAGCTTCTCTTAACTTATCTCCTGAAGTGATTGACTGGTTTCATAGTTACTTGTTTGGTCATGGCAACGGATACTTGTGGATTATTCGTACTCTCTTTCTCTCTTCTTACTGGTGCACGATCAATGCCGAGTACCACAAGGTGGCGTGTTGTCTCCTCTCCTTTTTAAATTTTCATGAGTTCTATCACGCTCCGTTTATCTTCTCTCTACCACCTGCATGCTGATGATCTCCAAATATATGTTCAGGATAAATTGGTGGATTTATCTAAAACTGTAGACTTATTAAATAAATATTTTGACTCAATTGTGGAATGGAGTAAGTCATACCGTCTAAAATTCTGGATTTACCATCAAAACCGAGGTAATTATAATAGGCAGTCAAAATTGGTTACACATATTGATATTCCTACTTTCTGTTATTGTATTTGGCGGGACCTCTGCGCCGTACAATGACACCGTTATAAATCTGGGAGTTACATTTGACAAATTTTTATCTTGGGCATCTAAGCTAGCTTTAATGTGGTAAGAGCCAGTAGCGCTTTACCAGCTGTTCGAATGGGCCCGCTCGACCGGATTAATACTACGACCTCGCAGAATACCGGCGTGAAGTAGAGACATCTTGTGCTTCTGCGTTTCGTTCGGTGAGTGAAGGTAACCAGGCCCTCCCCTCCCCATTCCACTCATATCCTCCTCACATCTCCCAAATATCCTTAAAGGCCGGCAACGGACCTGTAGCTCCTCTGGTGTGGCGGATGTATGTGGCCGACGGTAATCACTTACCACCAGGTGAACACATTGCCTGTTTGGGTTGCCTTCCATGCTAAAAAAAAAAATCTACATCTTTTTCTATTGAAGCTGTTCGGCTCTGGAACTTCCCACCACTTCATATAAAGCTTGCGCAGTTCTTCGTTATTTTATAGAGTGGTCAAATCGCACTTCCTTCCTCCCTAAATAGTTATTCCTTCAACCCTCATTATCTCTTTATATCTCCTTCAACACTTACTTCTCCTCGCGTCATGCGGCTTTATTTTACTTATTGTTTCTTTACTCCTTTTATGTTCTCGTATATGTATGGGTATATACGTATGTATGTATTTATTGAGTATATGTATTTATATGTATCAGTATGTACATATATGTATATTTATTATATTTGATTTCTTAATAACACACACCGTTAACCCTTGCTCACTGGTCACTATATCCTCTGCGAAATGGTTCCCTGGCGAGATCGCTGTTATTAAGGGATAGGAATATAATTGGCACCATTATAAATTTATGTTAATGGTTTTTTTAATTTTTCTATTTTTGTTAATTGCTGTACAATAAATTATTTTCATTTCATTATATCATATCTCCGGGCTGAGTGAGCCGATTGCGATGAAGTAAAGTCTTAATGTTACTCCAAGTCTCTAATTAGTTGATGTTTGTCTTCAACTCCATCCGAGCCAGGTCTGGAGTTTTACCGTTTTTATGAGGACTAGTTACATCAAGCGCGGGTTGACGAGCCTGCGAGCAAGTCCTCAATTCTTTAAAACCATAATCAACAGATTTCGTTGCATCGGCACTGGGATCGAACCTGGTCATCAATGTCATGAGCCACGGTCCCAGCTCTCCCGATGCAGTCGCATTACATTTTGATTTTGTGGTTCAACGAAACAAATATGAACTTCTGAACATGAATGCATCGCTCCTCATCATATTACTGTACGCCTGCGCAAATTATAGCCCCGACCAGCCCCGCACTCACCTTCCCGGATTAATATTATTTGAAATGTGGAGGTGTTCCCGTAAAACGCCCCTCAACGATTAGCCTGTGTTACGCCCCCCTCCCCTCTTTACAACCACTGACTCACTGACGTGTACACTAAATTCAGTTCCAATGAATCCTTCTGAAGGTGTAACAAGTGTGCCAGTGCGCCAACTTCTATTCCGCCTGCATCCGGCTGCCGACGTCGCAGACGTGGCGCTGGTGTCCGTCCGATGTGGGAGGATGCATCCGATGAACCCAAACTCGCAGACAGATAAAAGATGCCGCCTGATCCGCTGAAACTTCAATGAAACATTTGCGCACTGCCAGCCGACACCCTCTGGCAGCGCTCGTCTGTCTGTACTGCTGCGCAGTCCTCGACGCTCCTCGGTGTAATAATCTGACGAAAAAAGCTGTTACTGTAATGATGATGATTATACTAGCGTGCTAGCGGTGATAGCGTGCGCGACCAGCGCTGGATCCGGACCTCGGCAGGAGGCGATCTTCCCCCGACCACCGCGTCCGGGAAGACGAGGACGGCGTACACTCGCGTCACTGCGGATAAACCTCGCGCACAGTTGACGCGCAGCTGACGCCTGCCGACAGCGGTCGCTAGACGTCGCTGCGGTACACGTCACACCAATGTCACTAATTGAAATTCAACATTTTAGTAACTTATTTGTGCCCACCCTAGTATCGATAACGGCGTAAAGAAAGGGGAGCCGAATCAGAACTAAATCTGATACATTACGCTCCCGTGGAATCCTACCAGTACCTGCGCCAGCCCCCACACCTCTACCCCGCAGCCGGGAAACAAATGTAATATACCAAATAAAATATAGATTTAACAACACTTGTATTTAAAATTCAAAGAATGTTGAAAAATTCTCCCTCGACCATGTACGCAGTACTGGTGGCGGTTACTGGTCGCCATGTTCCTCCTTACGTCGGTATTTACCAGACAGTTGTGCCTTCAGTTCGGTGGAGACAGACAGACAGAAGCGCTCGCCGCCGGAAATCTGGCACGGAAAATTGCTATGAACAATTTCAGCAAGCCGGCATCGGGCATCAAACCCGGGTCACTCGTGTACAATAAACTTGAAGCGAGCACCGCGTGCGTCCATGCACCATCGCGGCTCCGTTAACAAACTAAGGATACAATGTTATTCTCCACGTAGCCCTGTACGTAGCATGTTAAAGTTCGAGCTGCAGCTGTAGCTGAATATGTAGAGAAGTGTCCTGGATGCTAACAGGATGTGCCTTTGTTTGTTCATCTGTTTATTGCAACACGCCGTGTCGTTCCGCCGCGATTGTTCGGCGGAGGTTGCGCCGACGCCGACGCCGATTCCGACACCGACACCGACACCGACACCGACACCGACACCGACACCGACACCGACACCGACACCGACACCGACACCGACACCGACACCGACACCGACACCGACACCGACACCGACACCGACACTGACACCAACGCCGACACCGCGTCATCGGTTACCCGCCCGCAAGCGTCCGCCCGCCGCTTCTGTCTCCAGGAGATCTCTCGCAATAGATCGCCGATCCTACATCCTATTCCGTGGTCAATATTTTTGCAAATATGTTGATTGCTGTTGATGAGTCAATAAGCCTAAGCGGAAGCTCTGCCGTGTGCTGTGCGCGCCTGCTAATGTGCAGAGAGAGAAGGAGAGAGAGAAGTCAAGGAAAACTTAACAAACAAATTGTATTGATCGACTAATATTAATTTAGAAACAATTCAAAGTGAGTTGTTGAACTGTTACTGTTGTGCTGCGGGCACGCATCGACCCTCGCTATCGTCCACGCGCTGTCTGCGAAGTGCAAAGCTGCCGTCAGCGCTGGGCACTAGCGCAGTCACTCCGTCAGCGTAGAGTAACTCTAATACACGTTCGTAAGTGAATTGTCGATGCACCTGATCCTAAAATTAGTACAATTAAAACATCCAATAGGCTTCAATTTACACGCCATCCTATACAACATTTTAATTATTTACAATATACAGTATAATTTGAGTTATGACTGTTGTTTAATTAGATTTGAATAAAATGTGTCAAATTATAGTCAAATATTCCCAATAGTACAGCAGTTTCAGCAGCCAGTTCCAGGACCAATATGGAAACACGAGGAGCGTTTGGTTTCCCAGTAGAATCCGCACAATCAGACTCGTGCTGCTTCCGCACGATACGTTCGTGCGAAGCGCAGGGAGACCGGAGGCTGGCGGCGAGCTGCGCGGACCGCGACCAGGGTCCGCGACAAGGCTCCGCGATGATTTCTCTTAGCTTCTGTTAACCGAATAAAGAGTATGTGGTTGTTGAAATGTTCCGCTCTGCAACCTTCGCAAGCAACTACTTTAAGCGTGACTTCACCATCGGCTGGGATTCGAACTCGGCACCCGCGTGCCAGCGGTGCGTCGGCTCGCCTAACCATGTCTGCAAAAATCTATTTGCGCGTTTCGCGGAGACATCGAAAAATAATTAACATCCCTTGTGTGGAATTTCTATCTCAATGCAATATGTCTGCACAACAACTAGCCCAGCGGTTGGACTGTCTGCTCGCAGTGGGCCGTCGTCCTGATATACCATTTACCCCTGCAGGAACACTGGCGTGAAGCAGAGGCATCTCAGCCATGTCGTGAGTGAGGTAACCGGAGGCCCTCCCTCTCTCCCCAAATATGGTAGCGGCATATAATTTTGAGTTACCCCAGGAGGGCAAATACCAGTAATCATGGCTCTGAGATCTTTCACCGAGCATCCACGTTCAGCTTTACGCTACTCTAACTTTACGCTCAGTCGCCCCGCGTATTCTGGGGCAATATTCCGCTCTTTCTTTCCTACTCTCGAGGTAAACGCAGCAGTAAAGAAATCCAGGTCCCCATCACCGCGCTCGTGATTTCGTAATATCAGACTCTACTCGGACCTTAGCGCCGTTCATTAACATTCTGAAACGGCGCTGGCCTTGCTTTTTCTTACAGAGACTCAGATATCGTCTCCGGCTGATACCTCCCTGGTCTCCATTACCTGCAAACTGGAACACTCCTTTGTGCCCCTGCCGGAGTTTGGTGTATACGTCAGAGATGATATCTGTTCTCGACGCCTCGGTAGTCTTGAAGGCCGGACCTTTCACCCTTGGCTGCGCATCGACAGCGACGACCATCCGCGTTCATGCGTGCCTTTACAGGTCCTATATGGTAATACCGTAATTGACTGACTCATCGACCACATCCAAATGGCTACAGATTCCGTGCTACAACAGATCCCATCCGCAGAGATCGTGATTCTCGGCGATTTTAATGCCCACCACACCGATTGGCTCGGTTCTCGCATAACCGATCATGCGGGGAGATCTGTTCACGACTTTGCATTAGCATATGGCCTGACACAACTGGTAACCTCGCCGACGCGGATCCCAGACGTGGAAGGTCGCACACCTTCCTGTTGGACCTTTTGCTGACCTCACACCCGACGGATATTTGGTCTCAGTCGATGCCTCTTGGCTCGTCGGACCACCGTCTGATCCGGAGTGTAGTGTTTATCGCGCGCCGATCCCGAACGCGATCTGCGGGGTTCCGCCGTGGTACTATAGGTCGGCAGATTGGGATGGAATGCGGTCTTCTTTTGCTTCCTATCCATGGGGCAGGTTTGCTTCTCGCTGGATGATCCCAACGTCGTTGCAGATTCTGTCACCGATGTGGTACTTCAGGAATGGAACTTTTATTCCGTTCTCTGCAGTGCCTGTCGGAGGTAAATCCCAGCCTTGGTTTGGTCGCACCTGCAAATAGCGTCACGCCGAAGCGGAAGTGCTACTAGGCCTCCGGCCGATGCATCGGCGTCTCGGGATGCAAAACCAGTAATTTTAAAACGAGTACAACTCTGCCTCCAGGTCCTTCAAAAGAGTTATCGCTGCGGCAAAGTTAAATATTATTGAGAATTGGCGAGAGACTAGTCTGCTCCATCGGGATCCTGCGCATTCTGGTCTCTCGCCAAGGCTGTCCAGGGAATTTCTGTCAGCCATCTCTCCCATCTCTACACAAGGAGGATGATTCGTTGGCCCATACTGCAAAAGAGAAAGCCGATCTCTTGGGTTTCTTTGCATCCAACTCGACTTTTGATGACTGGGAAACTCTCCACCTACCATCCTGTGGTGTAAGTGCTCCATGCCGGAAATTGCTTCTGCAGAGCTCAGTGCGAAAGGCACTGCCCCTGACATTCATAAGTCGAGTGGGCCGACGAATCCCTCCAATTGTGTTGAGGATGTGTGCCCCTGAGTTGGCACCGCTCCTCACGCGTCTTTTCCGGCACTCCTACCTTCAGGCGTGGTCCCTGACAAGGTCTGGAGTGAAACCACAGCGTGCCCGATGTCCCGCAGTGGAGGGGATATGCCTCGAATGCGGTCGGCAGTAGTCAACTGACAGACTGCCGCAGCTGCAGCTCTGCTCCACCGCTGGGCAGCGGCCTCTCCGAGAAAGCGACAGCTAATAAATTATAATATATAATAAATTAAAAAGGTGTGTAGTGTGTTATAATAGCGAGAATGAAACAAACAGCCGGCACCGGCACCAGATGGTGCGGGTAGGTGCCGGTCCGCAGACGTGTGCCGGTGCGGCAGCTACAGGGAGACGCTGGCTGTGGTCGCGGGCTGTGGGGAGTTGCTTCTCGGTGATCAGAGGTGACAATGTATATGTGACCCTCTTCGATTGAAGTCGCAGCAGGTGTCCACGGGCTGCAGTCACCACGTACCAGCAGGTGGACTGGTAGCTCGTGTGTGACCCCAATTCTCCACTATCAGATGCTAAAACGAATAATTTGTTTTTACACTAATATTCTCTTTGGCTGGGATTCGAACCCTATACCCAGATGTCTCAGCAGACTGATCACTGGCTCGTCTTAGGTGGCAGGTCACAGCAGCCCGTAAATGTCGCACGTGAGGGCAAAGGCCTCTCTTATTTCTGAGAGGCCTTTGAAGCCGGGAAGAGTCCGGTCCAGCGCGGCTCCAGCGCGGCTCGGCGAGCTTCACCCATCCTCGGATTTTTTTCCATTATTCCTCAGACATGTATTTCCTGGATATATTTATTTATTTATTGTTTATTGTTAATAGCTGAAACGCAGGCTCACAACGGGCGGAATTGCCCGTGGCCGCTTGGCATTCCCTGCCAGTGAACTGGGTGCGGGTGGCGCGCGAAAGCGAGCTCTGCGCCAGCTTCGGCACTTGTAACTGCAATTAACAATTTCAGTGTTACCAGCACCGGTACGATGAAATTAAAGCGAACCTGCCCTCTGTGTTCTTATTAAGTGCCGGCCAGTGAACTTCCCACTGCTGGGAAAAAACCTTCTCCCAGTTGTGACAGGGTTGACGGAGTGCACGCGTCCTCGACAGTATCTCTCCGCCGTGTGTATGTGTGTGTTACATTGAGCTATCCAGTGCACACGGCACACATAGAACTGCAGTTCAAATAACTTAACACTGGGTACAGAAATAGACAATAAATCCTCGCTGTAAATATTTGAACATCATATTGCTGTTAGCCACGCCCGCGAAAGTGCTCGAACGAGATGGGCTCGATGAACCCTTGAGGGCGCGTCCCTACTCAGTAAGCCTCGGTACCTTCCCGACGTTTCACAGAATATCTGGATTTCGGTTTGTGGAAGTTGTGAACCCGTTGTAAAATACATTTGACCTGTGCGGTGTTGAGTGGTGTTAAAGGTTTTGAGTTCCAAGCGGTGGTTCAAGAAGGGTGAGTTTTATTTTTATTACCAGTGTTAGAAAAATCATGAGCATTTATCATATCGCATGGATTAGTGGATAGAGCCTGACTTTTGAGACATGGTTCCTGGGTTCTTATATAACATTATACATAAATATTATCTTATAGTATACAAAAATAATAGAAGGCAAGTTAACCCTATAGGCCCAATAGCCCAGTCGGCAGTGAGCCTGCTCTTGAAGCTCGGGCTCGCTGGAGGAAGCGTCTGCGTGACGAATGAATATAAGTGTTTGTGACCGAGCCGTGGACGTTGACATAAATGTATGTGTGCTTATTTTATCTACATGGGTAAACACATATATATTTATATCCCATCGCCAGTTCGACGCCGAGGTGCAGGGGATCCCAGCTTGGGGCAGCACGACGTGCCTTGCTCCGATACATTATTATTATTATTACTAATAGGTTTTCGGGTCTGGTCGTGTTGTGTCGCATCACGTGTCTCTGACCCTGCATCAGACCCTTCATCCGGTCTTGTCGCATAAACGTTACATCGGATAGGACGGGACAAGGGAAGGGAAGGTGAAGACGTGCCTACACCATACATGATATTAGGATATGGTTGCCGGGCCCGGGGACGCACCGTCCTCCTAGTAAAAAGTAGCAATCTGTAAATGCCCACTGCTGGGCAAATCACCCAAATATTTTTTTGAGAGAGTTTAGAGCCGGGAAGGATATTCGAAATAATTTGAATTAATAAAATTAATTATTTAATATTAAATATAGATTCATTTTAATATCCAAATAATAATTTTTGATTACAAATCTGGTAATGTTTGAGATGGTTTTGCCGCTATCTGTCGCTTTTGTGATTTACGTTCCTCGCGGGATTGCGGTGCGCGTGAAGACGGTGCTAGCTGTCCTAATTAGGGTAAGTGGACCTTGAGATGGAACGCGTCGCAGCGCGCCACTGCGCCGGCTGCTGCTCCGGCTGCTGCGCCGTACTGACCGGAGCACAGCTGCACCCGCTGTCCGGCGGCAGCTAAGGGTGAGAGCACGCTGAACAGAAAGAGAGTCCACCACCTGTAAGGTTACGATTATAAAGGCTTCTTTCTCTCTTCTTCCGTGGAAAGTCCACGGGAGGAAAAGGGGGTGGCACATTCTCACGCTGATGTCGTACAGTTCATTGCGGCCTACGTTATGACAATTTTCTTTTGCATATTCCTAAAGAGACGATTTAAAGTAAAAACTCCATGAAAACGCCAACAAGTTTGCTCGTTTCTTATAGGTGGGCAGCGCTCACCGCTCACCGCCCACCGCTCACCCACCCGCTTGCCCAGCGAGGCGAGTATGGGCAAACTGTTCGGATAATGCATGCCGGCTAGACAGGCCTACGTTCAGCAGTTGACTGAAATAGGCTGACGAAGAAGACACATAGTGGTTGAGTGATCGGACTACGACCCGAGGACCTGTCGCGTGTACCTGTGTGCGTGTGGCTCAGCCAGCGGCGGCTTCCGCTACTGCTCGATGCGACCTGGCATAATATCTTGTGCCTCTGCCTTAACCTTGGAGCGTGAAGACTGACCACAAGCGAAATAGTTATACACAGGGAAGAGATGACATTTGTTCCATGACTTTGAACTCGGTACTTTTCCTAATATTTAAAGCCAATGAATATTTTAATGGCTCTAGATTTCCATTAATATGCACACTGCGCGCCCATTATCCAGTGATTGGCAACTTCAATCGGTGGTAACAGATTCTCAGTCGCTCCTGAGGATGGAGACAATGCCTCACAATCTGTACACATGTGGGCTGACCGAGCCCTCCAGCGCGAGACACGGCAGCGGCTGCGCTGCTGACCGTCGGAATACTGGCAATGCTGTTTATTAAGTAACATTACTAATATTCCTGTTGAACCTCCAACTAAGCATTGCACCTTGTATCCGGAGTGGTTCACGACTACAGCCGAATGGCGGGCTCGAACGTACGACGTCATGCTCGCAGCCTGACACCATTTCGGCTATTGCCACTTTATTATTCCTATGATTCTGCATTTATTCATTCACTAACCACAACTGACGTGTCAGTTCAGGACGAGAGGTTATTCATTGTTTGTTCCTCACGCGCCCGCCTGCACCTCCACTGGGCCTACGTCAACCATCGTGAGTTCCTGTTCCAAGGGTACTCTCAGCCAGTATCATTACAAGCAGGGAGGGATTCCACCTTAACGTTCAGGGGTGACATCATGCACATTCGTGCGCAGTAGAGCCAAGCGGTGGCTTCTGCTGCTGCTCGAATGGGCCGGCTCCGCTGGATCTTGGTAGTACTCCGACCTCGCTGAATACCAACCTCAAGTAAAGGCATCTTACGCTTCTTTCTGCGTTTCCTTCGGTGAGTGAGGTAACCGGAAACCTACTCCCCTTCCCCAAATATCCTTAAAGTCCGGCAACGCACCTGCAGCCCGTCTGTTGTTGCATGAGTACGGTATGCACATGGGTGACGGTAATCACTGACCAGCACTGGTCAGGAGAGCCGCTTGCTCATTTGCCTCGACTCCGACGCCGTTTCGTTGCTGCAGCCCAGTGGAGCCATACTCGATGGTCAAGCTGCACCGTGTGTTACATAACGCTCAGTAACTGCAACAATGAATAAAGTACTTCCCTTTCTTTCTTTACATTTTCCGTTAGTTCAAGCCGATCTCCTCCTCTTACTACACCCACGAGATGAAACGCTCTGACGACTGTGTTCTCATCACAAGTCTGTGGGATTTTGATTCGTCAAATACTGATGGTTCCGCGATCAATCGGTCGCCAGTGCTTCGTCCGTCATGCATCAGGCAGACGGGTGCACCTGGCGACTGCGGCTGGGTGATGATGATGATGTACTCCTGGCCGCTCCCGAGCAGCAGCCGACCGCGTAGCTCATGTCTTAGTGCTGCGAGTGTGTGCGTGAACACAGGGCGATTCGCTCGTCTCTACCTTCCATATACAATTTAACGCTTATCCGTAACCTCTGTCTACCCCTATGGGTAACAGTCGTGAATGCTTATTTGGCTACCCAGCTTATGCCCGCGATCTCATTCGTGTACAGTCTGCGAGTGCCGCCAGTGGTTTAGTTGGCAGTACCGGCAGTTGCCAGATGTCAAAGATTTCGCGCCTAATTTTGAAGGTTTCAAATATTTTTTTAAATTACGTTGACGATATTAACTTCAGATTTAAACAAAGCAACCACGGATTTGGTTTCGGAACGAATATACGCAGAGATATATTCTAAAAAATTGGAAAGTCACAGGGAAACTCATCTATTTTCTTGTATCTATGTCAACTTTGAAATACCTTATCGCGGCAAGGTTCGTGAATAATATGCTGAGACTTAAGACGTATAACTTACGGACTATTTTCCAGTGACATTAACGTTCTTAAACGCATTACGCTGTGGTTTCTGGTTGAAAGGTAAAATGTCAGATGACTGACAGCTGTTAATAAAACGTCTTTGTGACTTTGACAGTTCGTTGACAACGTCACAGCGTGGTGGAATTAAATGTGGCGGGTTTTTGGAAGCAACCGACGTCACCGCGTGGGGCCGCGGGGGTGTGGCGAGGGGGTGAGGGAAGGGGGCTGTGTGTGTGTGTGGAATCTGTCGTTAGAGTTTTCGGATATCTTGCAATATTGTAATCGATTACACGACGAGGCACCGGATGCCCGGTCGAACGCACCGAGTCGCGGGTGGCTCCGAGTGCAGCGCATGCAGCACTGCATCTTTCTGGTAAACTTTTAAATCCTACTCAAGATCCGGGATCCGGGGATTGACTTCATCTGGCAAGTTTCGTGAAGTAGTGGCATCCGTGCTTCTGAGTTTCGTTCGGTGAGTGGGGTAACCGGAGGCCCGCTTCCCTCTTCCCTCCTCCCTACCTCCTCACCTTACCCTCACCAAATATCCTTTAAGGCTGGTCACGCACCGGCACCTTCTCTGGTGTTGCAGATGTACTCGAGCGTCGGTAATCGAACCCGAGTGTCCGGGTCCGGAAGCAGATCCCCCTCCATTCGGCTATCGTATGGCTGCTACGATATAAAACCGGACACAAAAAAACATCGTCAATTTTCGAATTCGTGCCAATATTCCGCTTATGATCTGAATTCGAACCTGTACGTCGGCATCGGAGCGCGCTAACCGCTCGTCCCCTCGGTGCTGAGAAGGCCAATAGCTTAACACACAATTAGATAACTTCCCCTAATTGTCCCGCAAGTACTCGACACAGTGACACCCCAGCCCCGACACGCCAGGGACCCTCGCGGGCCGCCGGGCGACGCGCACGTAAATATTAGGAACATAATCTTCACAAATACGAGGACAAACAAACAGACATACCTTTACATTTGTAATATTCAGAGGGATAAAATAATATAACTAAGAGACGAATATCGATCATATTTGTAATTATTGATTATTGTACGCGGTGGAGCCAGCGGCGGCTCCTGCTGCTGCTGCCAGGGGCCGGCACGACCGGGGCAGCACCGCCTCCGCCTGGGCACCCTGCTTGCCCACTGCTGCCGCCAAGCAGCTGATGTCAATGATGACAACTGATGTGCTCCGGCTTGCAAAGTGCAGGGAGGCAGCACCCCTCCTGGCTGTGAGGCGTTCCGTCTGAGACACGGCGCGCTGTCGCCGGCCCGCAGGGGTGGAGCGTCGAACGGGCTGTCAGCTCGTCCTCCGTCCGATCTAATGTAGAAAGAGAACGTGGCGACGAGGCTCGTCATCAGCGTCTCCTAAAGAGCCGTAAAGCGGTTCGCGGAGATCTTTTCGACACGGTTCAGCGCAGCCAGCGTGCTCCATGCTCTGCGCCTCGCCCACGCGAGCCACGGCCGACCGTCCGTGCGTTGCTTGGTGCACAGACGAGAGGCCGTAGTGACTGTATAGTCGTTCGACTTCGACCTCCACTTCACTCTTGACCTTGTTAAATACCTTCACGTGAAGAAACCGGTAACCGGCTGTACGTTCTCCGAGTTGCCAGGTGGATATGGAGATCTGTCAGACCATGGCCGCGGTGATCTCGAATTGTTTCACATAATATAACGAACAGCCATTTCGCCGGATCCATTTCACAACCGTACGTGAATAGTTAACTAAACAATTAATAGAAAACATTTATTATTAATTGGCAGACTCTTCGTTAACCGTTACATCCGATGCGAACCGACGATGCCAAAGGAGCGAGCGGCCACCCCTTTCCAGAAGGGTTCCATTTCGACAACAATTCATTATTAAATGCTGTTGACTTATAATAGCCCGGTATCTTTTATTCCCCTTGACTTAGGGGCTGGTGTGTTTGGCTTTGTGTAAAAAATAGGCCCGGGGTCAAATTCAGCTGACCAATATTAATGGAAAACAAACATTAATATTACCACTTATGATGACTGGCAATAGTCCAGTGGTCAGGCTATCTGCTTATGAATCAGGGAGACACGAGTTCGATCCCCGAAGTTTTTCGAAACTTGTTTTACCATTTTGCCATTAACATTTTGTACCGGTTACCTGGCTAGTACGGCGACAGGCTCGCCACCTGTCACCACCAGATAACAATTGACGCCCCTTTTACTAGTTATAAGGTCCACATCCACTGATGAAACGTCCCAGCTATATTAAGACAGGAAACCAACAGCTCAGGGCCCGGGAGGGTCAGTTCAATTTCGCAGCACGCGAGTGACCCGGGTTAGACTCCCGGTGCCGGTACAGCTAAAATTGCATTTTCTAATGCTATTTACCCACAGCGGCTTGAGGTTTCTTTTATAAAAATCGGTCTGTAGAACGGAAGCCGGCGGTGCGCCATGAAGTAATGCGTTACGTTATTGTATATACTTATATTCATTTAGGCCTCTTCTAATTTATGGCTCTTACCAGCTCATGCCGCCAATCGGCCGCGCAGCCAGGGTTGATCTGAGTCCCGGGCTGAGTCCCGGGCTGAGCCCCGGGCTGCGAGGCAATGTGTCGCAGCGCTGGGCGGCGGCAGCACCGCTCGGTCGGGGCTGTAAGCAGCCGGCGACGCTCGTTGCCGCTCCTCCCAGTCCAATGAAGCATGAGCCATTTATGGCTGGCTTGTTATTTTTCAAGCTCGAGTTATATTTAAACTTTCGCAACCACAACGACCCAACGCGATCCTGAAGTTTAAAAGTGAAAAAAAAAATACATCAGTGTAAGAACATCTCATCGGCGGGCTGCAGGACCTCTGAGAGATATTTGTTTTATTTTAAAGGGTCCTTAGAGCCAATAGTCGGCCAGGTCGCTTCGGCGAACTTACCATATCCTCAAAAATAGATTTATTATTATTTCTCTGACACGCAGGTTTCCCTTCGATGCTCTTTTAACGAGAATCGAACCTAGAACGAACCCCCGCTTTACATCAATTGCTCGTGATTGTCATAATTGGGATTCGAACCCAAAATCCTTCGCACAACAAACTTACTAACCGAGCAACAAGCTAACTGTGTAAAAGAAAGTAAATGTGAAGCGGTTCACAACGGACGCGCGTCGCGTCTCCCGGAAATGAACCCGCGCCATGTTTCCGCCGCTGTTTGCGTCGAGGCGGCAATCCGCGATCCGCAGACTCGCAACCGGTGAGACGAGTGCAATGAAACTTTGATTTTTTTTTGTCTGAGGAACGAATTCAAAAAAATCTATTAGTACTGTAGAACAACCGGCCGACTGGCCGACTGGCCGACTTCACATATTTAGGTAGAAGAGATAGAAAGGATTACAAAATATTGCTACAACTTTTACGATAGAGATTCAGAATATAAAAAATATACAGACAGAAACAAAGAAGGAGCGATTTATTTGGTACACATATTTAAAACATTAGGAATACAAAATTATAATGAAAATAAAAATATAACAAGAATCACAAACAGCCGTCCTTCAAAGATCTATCATGTCATGACGCAACGATCGTGTCGCGGCCAATAGCGGAGACTTAATTGACCTCACCGCTGATTGTTGTCCATCCGTATGTCACCATTGTGTATTCCCCCGACTCCCCGGCGTCCAATTATTCCACTTACACTGTGGCTATAACTCCTGACAGAGAATTGGCTGAACTCAAAAACATAGATATATCAAAAAATGCCGGTCCCGATGGCCCTCCACCAATTTTCATACGTCTCTGTGCGACAGCTCTTGTGGAAGCTCTGGCTCTTATCTATAATAAGTCTTTGAAGGACGGAGTTTTCCCATCTTCGTGGAAATTGACTAGAATAACAGCTATTAACGGTGTCGCGAGCTGCCGCCCCACCAGCATTCAGATTGGTTCGCCAAAATATTCGAAGGGTTTGTTTATGCTCATACACCATCACCTTAAGCACACCGTCAGTCCTAACCATCATGGATTGTCTCGGGACGGTCACCTACCTCACATTTATTGACTTCCACCTCCTTTCTTTGTTACTCTTCGAATTCCAGACAACAAATTGACTCAATTTATACAGATTACTCAAAAGCCGTATTTTTGTAAATTATCATTAATTGTAAATGTCAATTGTATAAGCTGATCTGTGGTCTGTAAATTGTACCTTTTATCTACATAAAGAAATAAATACAGTCAATAGAAATGGGTACCAAAACAGTCTCCAACCCAGGGTGATGCTGCAGAGGTTGCAGCGCTGGTTTTCAGCTGGAGCCTCGTGACGACAGCGACAGGCCGCTGTGCGATCCTACAATAGTTTTATTCACTTATTGTATCACAATAGGAAGCTGTACTCATCTAATAGATTTACCAAGTTCTTATCTGTTATTATAAAAGTAATATCTATTTTATCATTTCTTATACCAATACAGATAACGGATAAAAATAGAATTGAATCGAAATTAGTGAATATATTACTACCAATATGATACCATCTAAATAATATAGTAACTGCTTACTTTGTAAAACCAAGTTGAACAATAAGGAATAGTAATCAGATTTTTAATGTATTCAAGCATTTCATCAAAAAGCAACCTAAATAATATAAAATAATCGGCAGAAACTAAGTTGTACAAACATTTCACATGGTATTAACTTCGAGTTCGAATAGGAAGGCATGTTTACTGCGCTGGCAGTGCCAAAAAATTCAACTTTAGTTTACTTTTAAGAGCATCCAATGTTTTTGGGGAAGGAATCGACGGCGGCAAGTCGTCCAGCGGCGCCGGGAGCAGCGCCACGGCGTCGTATCATTGCGTCGTCCAGCGGCGCCGGGAGCAGCGCCACGGCGTCGTATCATTGCGTCGTCCAGCGGCGCCGGGAGCAGCGCGTCGTCCAGCGGCGCCGGGAGCAGCGCGTCGTCCAGCGGCGCCGGGAGCAGCGCCACGGCGTCGTATCATTGCGAGTCAATGGACAGGGGCTCTTGTGCTGTCCATCCATTATTATCTCGCGCCCCGTTCGTCTTGTTCATTGAATGTTCCGGCCTCGGCTTTACTATGCTCGAGTACAGTGGGGTTGGTGGTGCAGTTTTCTGGGCAATATTCTTAAGGAGATTGGAGTCCATTTGGCTACGGGGGTCTGAGGTATCAGTTTATTTTGGAAAAGGGGTCTATTGGTCAAAATAGTTTGGGAATCCCTGGACTACGGTGTGCGGTGTCTGGTGTTGCGGCCGCCGAGCGGCTCGGCGGTCCAGTGCGTGCGGGACTGCAGGCGACGTGCTGAACTAAACATTGGTAATGATTATTATACTAAGCGAGAGAGAGAGAGAGCTGACTCGTGCGCGAACTACTCCTGAAGAATACCATGGAAACAGGCGAAATAGTTATTTCGTTCGAAAAATCTTCAATAGCATTGAATGGCCGAGAGATGATCAAATTAAATAATATAAAAAGGAATAAAGATAAATTACAAAAAGTATTTTCTAGAATATTAATTTAATAGAAATTGAACGAAAGAAATAATACGTTGAACTCTAATATGATATGTGTACGGGTGAACTGAAAATTGCACTGATGTCCAGCGACCCAGCTGAAGCCAGAGAGAGCACACCGAGCCACATGTCGCCAACAAACTGTTCTGCAGTCTGTCCACATCCCATGTCATAAGCTGCTTGTGTATATTTCTCTCTGAGATATTGAAAAAATATTGAAACGCGTATAAATAATTCATGGAGCACCTTCAAAAAATTAAAATCTCCATCCAATCTGCGACATTGTCGTTCCTACCCCGCGCACGTGAGATCATCTCCGACGCATTCATCCCCCGGCCTGACTTATCGGATGCCAATCTCGCTTAATCCAAAGCGCGCTGTTTGAACCGGCAAGTGTTGCGCAGCGATCCGCGGGCGCGCGCCACGGACGGACGGGGCGACTTCTAAATAATGTATACGGATCACGCTTCCGCGGGAAGTCGACAGAGAATTTGAATTAGCATATTTTTTTCATAATTTCCATCGCTATCCGAGCTGGGTTGGTGTCGATTCACCACAATAGCGTTTTCCGGCTCGCCGCAGCGTTCCACATGCTGGAGGGCTGCGCGCCCTGAAGTCCTCCCAAATTTAAATGCTTAATCTCTACCTACGTTTTACTGTGACGGGTGCGAGCCGACCTGCCCGTGGCGCACCCTGATGGCCAACTAACGAAGCTCTGGTGACTATTTAGTAGCATCATTTGTTGGCAGAATATCGGTCCGACGTTGCCGAACCGAAACCCCACTGCCTAGTGCCAGCAAGCGGCGGGGGTATACCAGCCTCGCTATACAACCACAACCGCTAGTCGGCTAGCCCGTGGTACTACTCCGGCACTTTCGAGCAGCAGCGGGAGCCGCCGCTTGGCTGTCAACTCTTGGCAAATCTGATCTGGACGTAATTCATGCACAAGTCTTGAAATACTCATGGACGCCTCTATACAGTATTGTTTCGACACGTTCTGCTATTGTGAAGTTCCCGAAGGCCAGTTGAACCTGTTATATAATGTTCTTGATAAGTAAGTTTCTCGAAATATTGTACGGAACCTTCATGGCACGAGTTCGAGGCGCACTTGGCCACGGCGGTTTAAATAAAAAAGACAACGTTATCAAACAAACACACACAACTACAGCGGAACAGCCGCGGGCTTCCGGATCCGGCCGCGCCCCTCCCCGCCTCTCGCCCCGCCGCGCCCCTTCCCTCGCTTCGCCCTGGGGCTGAAGTTTATTAATCTACAATATTTGCTTGAGTCATTATCGCTTAGTGAAAGATGAATCTTTTGCCGATTAATTTAGGGTGAATGTGCACCTCTTGTAGGAACACCCACAGCTGTTCGGCCGACACCGCCGTACCGCTGTGGGTGCATGGGATCGGAGGTCTAACCTGTGTTTACTTTAGTCGCTTCTGCGCACTTTTCAGCCAAGCTCATTTGGGTCAACGTGACACATACCAGGCCGCGGGGCATCGAACTTAACTCACATTGATCCGGAGACAGACCGCGCAACCGCTGAGCTAGCCGCGACCCTATAGCGGAGGCTCGATACTGTTTGAATTCCTTCCCTCTCACACAAACCTTCTGCAATACAAACCGTCATAAACCTGGTCGATATCGACTATGGCGACCTTCCGATTCCGATATTATATTCGGCTGGGATTCGAACCCGGGGGTCGACCGACGGCTTGACGCTAACCACTAAGCCACACGGTCTATTTCCTGCAGTAGATTAATACAGGCTAAAAAGGGAAAAGAAATAGTCCACTGATGAACTAGTAGTTCACACAGTGAACCAAACTAAACTAAACATAGCATTTTCAAATTGGTCCGCCATCAGTGGCGTTCGCCGACGCAGTAGGGCTGCCACATTCTGTAAGCAGACCCGGGCGCTCGGTTAGTTCAATGGAGCGCGAGTGCCCTGGCCCCCTGCAGCCCCGGAGCCGACACCACTGAAATTATTAATAGCAATTTTAAGTGCTGAATTTACCACTAGCTCGGTGGTCGTGAGGAAACCTGTATGTATGAGGAATTAAAAAAAATTGTTTCGAGGATATATGAAGTCCGTCAATTCGCGCTGGAGCAGCACGCCGGACCCTTCCCGGCTAAAACCTATTCGAGAAGAAGGAAAATCTAAAGAAAAAGAACACAAAATAATATAGGACACAACAAAAATTCGTATAATAAACAATAGAAATTCGTAAAATAAGGCAAATTGACAGCCCTACGGTGAAAGCTAAGCGGCTAATGCCTTTGTTAAATATTAACCCTCCCCGAGCCGAGCCGAGCCGAGCGCTCCCGCGGGGCGCGCCTGTGCTCACAGATTCCACTCACTTATCAATTATACACGAGCTGTAAGTAGAAACATTTTGTATTCATCCATAAAGGATTTGTATTTTGTTTTTAATAGAAATACAGAAGAGTTTTCTTAGCTTAAGCTTGGTCTGGCGTCAGGGCGCCGTATGGGGTATGGGCCCTAGTTCGATAACTGAGACGACTAGTCAAGTCAAGAGATAGAATATATTTGGCTCAGTAACTAGAGCACACATGACTTATATACTAATACCCATCTCATATGTATCACTCTACTATACGCCCCTTCGCAAAAATATATAATAATAGGCTTGCAAAGCTCATTGTTATTTTGATTAAACATTTTAATATTCAAATCATTAATCATTATTATATTCAGGTCACGTAGTCTCAGCAAAAGGTATTTCACCTGATCCGGAAAGAACGAAGGTTTCACAAAACCTATGAATAGTTCTGAAGTTAAACGTTTTGTAGCATTTACGAATTACTATAGAAAGTTTACACCACACTTTGCTGAAATGACCATTCCATTAAATCGATTATGACGAAATAGAAATACGTTTGAATGGACTGATGAATGCGAAGAATCATTTAAACAGATGTTTAAATGATTCTTAAATTAGAGCCTTTTTAAGATTAAAAAGGCTCTAATTTCACCATCTATATTACAACATTCCGATTATTCAAAAGAAAATGAATTTATTTTGCATACAGATGCATCAGATTTAAAGTGAAAATAAATCAACTACATTATTTTTCCTCTCGAGTGTGAATACACAAACCAAGCTAGGTACCTAATAAAGCTAGGTTCAAGTGTATACACTTTTAATCAAATGGCTCAAGATATCACGAGTCAATTTTAAAGTTGTTTTAGTTTACATTTCCAAGATAGGTTAATAGAATTGGCGAGAATTATAGAACAATCTAGTCCAAGTAAAGACCTACAAGCATTATTTCCACAATTAATAAATAATATTTTTGCCTCATCTTTTAAAAATGGCTGGGGCTTGAAAACCGTTATGTTTGATGGAAACAGAAACTTATTTGAATTACTAATATATATAATAATTTTTAGAACCACCAATGATTCAACTGTGTTACAAGTTACTGGCTGATCCTCAACTGAAGTACAATCTTCCGCTTCATGTTCCTCCGTTAGATTTGCAAGTGACATGAGAGAGAGGCCGGCGCCCACAGCTTTATTCAGGCATGTTGACTGTAGATGCTCAATATCTGAATATATGGTTGGATTAACACTTAATCCATTTGACTATTGCATATTTCGTTTTGCTTTGCATCTGATAAGTAAAAGTCAGAACAAAAGTGCCTGGGATAATTGGAACAGAGTTAATTTTTCTCTGGCATGTGATTACTTAATGCATTTTTTGTCATCCGATTCAAATGCGTCAGTGTTACCACATGTACCACGTTATACAGGAGAAGTACCAATGGTCGCTCCGCTGCAAACTGTAAATAGACCTCTCTACTCTCCATCGTTGCTTTTGATACCTGATCTATCAGGTATAAATAATCACCAAACTTCTCCCCCAACAAAACGCAATGAAGTGTGGCGTTCAGAAACAGTGTTACAATTGTTTATTGATATACGGATGAGCATTTAACAGTTCAATACAGGAAATATCGAAAATTATCAAATAAATTATCCAGTCATATCATCTAGTCCCAAGAGAGTAAGAACAGTGCGTATTCTAGTTAAACATATTCACTCTTTTTCGGCGAAACACCTCTCGGACCCGGCAGCTCGGCCATCTGCGCTTAGGAAATATGCGCGGCAAATAATGCGTGCAAGAGCACACCGCTATGTGCGACATTTAGTGACAACATGGCCTTTAGATTCGTCATTTAGATTAGTGATGGAGCTGCGGTTAAGCTTAATACAACCTTGGAGATATACTGATAATACAACCAGTCAGGAAAGATTTCCCGGTGCACAGCAAGATCAAGAAGAAGGCAATTCAAGCACTCTAGGTGCAAGCTTTACTCAGTTTCTTGCAGAGAATTTCCCCGCTTACACCTGCATTTTTCAATTAGTGTTATCAAGATTTATGCGGGTAGATTTGACCGCATACAAAAATGCTCTTATGCTTTTTAGATTGGGAAAGATATTTTCACTACCACATCTGGTGCCGATTCTATGGTATTTAGAACGTGCTATGATGGATAATGGTTCAGGTTTACATAATAGTCCAGAAACCAGTTACAATAATAACTCTACTATACCGTGCCGGCAAAAGGTTGGCGGTGAACTTGGCATTTATGAAGACAAGTATTCTCTTCTCTTGGCTGATTTGGATCCGCCAGCCGGCCACAACACACATAGAACACAACACAACAGTACCGAGGGTGCGTCCGTCCGAGGTAACGTGCACGCGACGAGACAGGAGGGAGCACTTGCAGGGACGGACTTGGTCCGGGAGCCGTACCTAGAGCTCACGGCCCGGTCGGGTGCGCTAACCGCTAAGCCGTACAGTCGTCAGTGCAAGTGTATCTGTGGTTGTGAAATTACTGCTTTGTTCTTTGTTTCTGATGCATCCCTGAGCTCGGCGCGCGGGCGGACAGTCGTGCTTGCACTCTTTAGTTCTTATGTCGGAGCGGACACACGAGCACGCGGTCTCACCTGATGCTGAGTGACTACCGGCGCCCACGTACACCTGCAACACCAGAGGAGCTGCAGGTACGTTGCAGGTCTTTAAGGGTATTTGGAAGATGGGAGAGAAAATGGTAAGGGGGGGAGGGGAAGTGGCGGAGTGGAACTCACTAAAACTCACTCTGTTTTTCACATGCTGCACATCGGCAGCATCCAATCCTCATTTAGCCCATATAACCGAAAGATTGGTGGGGCCACGGGAGGTGGAGGCAGGCAGAGCGCTGCAACGTTATATGTTAGCAGCAGTCCCGGGTCCTTAAGTGTGGAAGGATAAAGTTATATCTCCCAAACTCTTCACCGCTGCATTGAAAGATGTTTTCGAGCTGCTGAACTGGAAAGGATACGGTATCAACATCTTCATATGACAGGATCGCTGGAGGAGCTTAGCACTATGCTCAATGACCTCATTAGTGTCTCCCTACAGGTTGGTCTTAAGATGAACATGGGCAAGACAAAAATCTTGTCTAACGTCCATGTCACACCAATTTGTTGTTGTTGGGAAGAATAGTCTCGAAGTTGTAGAAAACTATACCTGGGACAAATTGTCCGATTAGGTAAGTCCAACTTCGACTCAGAGGTTAAACGACGAATCCAACTCGGCTGGGCTGCGTTCGGGAAACTACGTCATATCTTCCGCAATGTACCTCAAAACCTCAAGAGCAAAGTATACAACAAGCACCAGTGTTGCCAGTGATGATTTAGGGAACTGAAACTTGCTCCTTCACTGCAGGCCGTATGAGGAAGCTCAAAGTTGCTCAGCGCGCTGTGGAAAGGACTCGGTGTTTCTCTGCGCGATAGAGTCTGCAACGACGATATCCGCAGCAGAACTAGGGTCACCGGCATAGCCGCAAGGATCAGCAAGCTGATGTGGCTACGGGCCGGCCACATTGCTCGCAGAACTGACAACCGTTGGAGGAAAGGTTCACGAGTGGCAGCCGCGTAAAGGCAAACGCAGTGTAGGACGACCTGCCACAAGATGGAGTGACGACCTGCGCAGTGTTGCGGGAAGTGGATGGATGCAGGTGGCTCAGGACCGAGCTTCGTGGCAATCTTTGAGAGGAGGCCTATGTTCAGCAGTGAAATTGTGATACGCTGAAATGATGTTGAGAAAATTAAAATATTTCCTAACTTTTGACAAACTTTCATTTGCCTATTAATATTTCACAAAATGTGACCCACCAGCGTATTCCAAAACCACCGCGTGGAGGTCGCGTGCGGCCGGTAGTCTCGCGTACAATTGTCCGAGCTAGCTGCAGTCGCGCGTGAACGGGTAACTCTGACCCCGAATGTAAACATATCGAGCGTCATGACGCCTTCACAAACGAACGTATAGTGTATTGACAAGACAGGGTGACGACGACAATGCCACGCTCATTAGCTGATTGTTAGGTTAGGGGTGTGGGGGGTCGGGCGGAGGGGCACGTGCGGCTCGCGCTTGACAATGTGATAATGACAAAGTTGCGGCAGTGGGCCGGCCCGCGGACGATCTCTTTGTAATGAAACTAAGCGAAAGTTCGTGAAATGATTGTTCGCGGGAACAGAACGTGTTCGAGGGTATTGTGTGTTATTTTCTAATAAGTTAAAAGTTGGCTGATTCACAAAAGTCATCGCCAAATTATGGCGGGAAAGTTGTGTTACGGTGTAGAGACAAACATCGAAGGTTGAACAACGGTTCCATTTATTCCTTACCTTCCTTGCCGACCTGTAAACAGTCCACTGCAGGACATAGGCCTCTCCCACAAAGAGAATTTGCCATAATGCCAAGCGGGTTGTCGCTCGCAGCAGCACCGGAGACCTGCCACCTCGGACGCTGCAGCCGGTCATGGGTCTGCAGTTGTTTCGGTCCCGTATCTCGCGAGCTGATTATCCCTCTACGCAGATAGCAAAACGCAATGACTATCGGGAGCGGTAGACTTTTACCGTTCAGTTTCATTTATTTGTTGAACTTCATATACATGAGCATGTACACAGGCGGACTCAACGCCGGAAGCATTCTCCGCCAGTCGAGCTTTGGACGATGCAGAGATGAAATGAAGTAGGTGTAGGTGATAGAATAGAGAGAACTAAAGAGAGGAAAAAAAATTATAATATATGTAAATCTATATATAGATACAATATTTAAATACGCATACAATAATAAATACATACACACGTATACATTTATATTAATTTAAATACATTAATAACTTAAACATTAAATATGTATAAAAATAGACTATTACTTTTTTTTTTTTTTTTTTATAGTAGAAGGGGCAAACGAGCGTGCGGCTCACCTGATGGTAAGTGATCACCGACGCCCACGAACATCCACAACACCAGAGGAGCTACAGATGTGCTGCCGGCCTTTAAGGAAGGAATAAGCTCTTTCTTGAAGGTCCCTAGGTCGTAACTGTTCGGAAATACTGCTGGCGACAGCTGATTCCACAAAATCGAAGTGCGTGGCAGAAAACTTCGATTAAAACGCACTGTGGTGGAATGCCAACCATCTAGGTGGTATTGATGGAACTTTGAATTCTGTCGCGATGTACGATGGTGAAACTCAGCAGCTGGGATCAATCCGAACAATTCCTCAGAACATTCCCCGTGGAAAATTTTGTAAAAAATGCAAAGAGAAGCAACATCTCTTCGCAAGGCCAAAGGATCAAGCCGATCAGAGAGAGCTTGGTCGCCGACAATTCGAGCTGCTCGACGTTGGATACGGTCAAATGGAAGGAGTTGGTACTGGGGTGCCCCTGCCCAGAGATGAGAACAGTATTCCATGTGGGGCCGAACTTGCGCCTTATAAAGTTGCAAACGGCGGACCGGCATGAAATACTGTCCCGCTCTACAGAGCACACCAAGCTTTTTGGAGGCCAATTTAGCCTTCCTCCAAGTGACCACGGAACTGAACGTCGCTCGATATGTCAACGCCAAGGATGCGGATACTGGGTGAGGCAATAAGGGAATGTTCTCAAAAGAGGAGAAACGACAAAAGGATTCTTTTAGCGGTGAACGCGTAAACCTGTGTCTTTTGGGGTTGAATAGGACCAAATTACGTCGACCCCAATCCGAGACTTTGAATAACAAGGTCTCGACTTCAGAAACAAGTTTGTTCCGGCACTCGTCGACGTGTTCCCGAGAAATATTCGCACGGCCTGTATATAGGGCATCACCTGTGTTGTCGTCTGCATAGCAATGAATGCTACTGATTTGTAGCATGTCGTTGATATGCAGAAGGAACAGAGTGGGAGATAGCACACAGCCTTGTGGAACACCAGCATTCACGGGTTTGGGGTCCGAGCATGCACCGTCGACAACAACCTTGATGCTCCGATCAGTGAGGAAGCTGGTGACCCAGTTGCACAATCTCTCAGGAACCCCGTAAGATGAAAGCTTTGAAAGAAGCGCTTTATGCCAAACCCTATCAAATGCTTTCGCTACGTCCAGACTAACCGCCAAAGCCTCCCCTTAGACTCAACTGCTTCTGCCCATCGGTGAGTCAGGTAACCAGAAGATCACCAGCTGATCGTCCGTGACGGAAACCGTACTGTCGGTCACTGATGAGCTGGTGTTCCTCCAGATACCTCAGGAGCTGGGTGTTGATGAGTGACTCCATTATTTTAGATAACAAGGGGTGATGGCAATAGGCCTGTAGTTGGACGGATCAGAGCGGTCGCCTTTTGGGTATTGATGCACAAATGCTGTCTTTCAAGATTCCGGGACGACGCCTGAAGAGTAGGAGTGCCGGAAAAGACGCGTGAGAACCGGTGCCAACTCAGGGCACACATCTTCAGCACAATTGAGGGATTCCGTCCGGTCCACTCGACTTATGAATGTCCAGGAGCGGAGTGCCTTTCGCACTGAGCTCTGCAGAAACTGAATTTCCGGCATGGAGCACTTACACCACGGGATGGTAGGTGGAGAGTTTCCCCGGTCATCAAGAGTCGAGTTGGATGCAAAAAGAGAGCCCAAGAGATCGGCTTTCTTTGCAGTATGGGCCAGCGAATCATCCTCCTTGTGTAGAGATGAGAGATGGCTGACAGAAGTTCCCCTGGACAGCCTTGGCGAGAGACCAGAATGCGCGGGATCCCGATGGAGGCGAACCAGTCTCGCGCCAATTCTGCCAATGTGCTTTAACTTTGCCGCAGCGATAACTCTTTGAAGGACCTGGAGGCAGAGTTGTACTCGTTTTAAGAGCACTGGTTTTTGCATCCCGAGACGCCGATGCATCGGCCCAGGCCTGGTAGCACTTCCGCTTTCGGCGTGACGCTATTTTGCAGGTGCGACCAAACCAAGGCTGGGATTTACCTCCAACAGGCACGGCAGAGAACGGAATAAGAAGTTCCATTCCCTGAAGTACCACATCGGTGACAGAATCTGCAACGGCGTTGGGATCATCCAGCGAGAAGCAAACCTGCCCCATGGGTAGGAAGCAAAGAAAGACCGCATTCCATCCCAATCTGCCGACCTATAGTGCCACACACGGCGGAAGCCCGCAGATCGCGTTCGGGATCGGCGCGCAATAGACACTACACTCCGGATCAGACAGTGGTCCGACGAGCCAAGAGGAGCATCGACTGAGACCAAATATCCGTCCGGGTGTGAGGTCAGCAAAAGGTCCAACAGGGAAGGTGTATGACCTTCCACGTCTGGGATCCGCGTCGGCGAGGTTACCAGTTGTGTCAGGCCATATGCTAATGCAAAGTCGTGAACAGATCTCCCGCATGATCGGTTATGCGAGAACCGAGCCAATCGGTGTGGTGGGCATTAAAATCGCCGAGAATCACGATCTCTGCGGATGGGATCTGTTGTAGCACGGAATCTGTAGCCATTTGGATGTGGTCGATGAGTCGGTCAGTTACGGTATTACCGCTATGGGACCTGTAAAGGCACGCATAGACGCGCGGATGGTCGTCGCTGTCGATGCGCAGCCAAACGGTAGATAGGTCCAAACCTTCAAGACTACCGAGGCGTCGAGAACAGATATCATCTCTGACGTATACGCAAACTCCGGCACGGGGCACAAAGGAGTGTTCTAGTTTGTACCCCGGGTAATGGAGATAAGAGGTATCAGCCGGAGACGATATCTGAGTCTCTGTAAGAAAAGCAAGGCTGGCTTCGCTGTTTCAAGATGGTAATGAACGGCGCTAAGATTCGAGTGGAGTCCCCTGATATTGCAGAAATCCACGGCGAGCGCGGTAGGGGATGCCATAGTTTCCTTGCTGCGTTTGCCTCGAGTAGGAAAGAAAGAGAGCGGAATATTGCCCCCCAGAATATGGGGCAGACTGAGCATCCACGATTAGGTAGCGTAGGAAAGCCTGAACGTGGATGCTCAGTGAGGATTCTCCAGAACCGTAGGTACTGGTACCCTCCTGGGGTAGCTCAAAATTATATACCGCTACCATTTTGGGGTGGGGAGGGGAGAGGGCCTCCGGTTACCTCACTCACCGCACGAAACGCAGAAGCACAAGATGCCTCTACTTCACGCCGGTATTCTGCGAGGCCGTGGTACTTATCCGGACGAGCCGGCCCATTCCTGCGGCAGCAAAGCCGCCGCTTGGCTCTACCACGTTAAAGATTACTTATATGATTCTGCCATTTTGTTAAGGATATGTTTCTTAGCTTTAATTTTAAATATGTACCGACTGTTAGACGCTCTGATTTCGAGTGGGAGCGCATTCCAAAGAAGTACGGATTGAACAGGAAAGGATGAACGGACAAAGCATGAGGTATGCGAGGGACACTGGAGTAGGAGATTATTTTACGACGTCACTTTGACGGCGACAGGCTCGCCACTTGTCACGTTGTCCTAAACAGGCGCCGAATGAAAAAGCGGGTAGACAGTGGAAGTGATTTACTCATTTCCACTGTCTACCTACGTCAATGTATTTTACTCCGACCACTCTAGTACAGGTACAGGTATGCCGTGAAGGCAGATTAAAAGCACAGATCGATCTCGCGTATCACAGGCCGTCAGGTGGGCGGTGGAAGTGTCCACCTCCGACCGGAACACGGACACTCTCCAGCAAATGACTAATTAGGGGAATCTGTCGATCCCAAATGCCGGAGGCTGGTTCGCGGAGACGCGTCCACTGCGATTAGTGACCAGATCCATTGATATGTAAAGCAGACGCATGTAAATGTCCCACCGCTGAGCAACACCATCCCGATACTTGAGAGGGTCTTGGAACCGGGGAGGATCCGCTGCCGCTCTGGTTGGCTGATTTCACTTGTCCACGAAAAACCAAATTATTCCTCAGACTCGCGGGTACATTCAGCTCTTAAAATAGCAGTTACCAGTTTTAGCGATGCCGCCACCGGGATTCGAACTCATTCGCTCGTCGTCTGTGAAACGAAAGCGTGCACCCTGACCACTGCGCTACCACTGCTACATTATGGTACTTACTATATAATACTTATATGTAGATATTATAAGTATTACCTATAGATATTTTCACAAAACTGTATAAATTTCGAGATGGGATGTTTACAAGCAATATCCGGTTGAGGGCGCTGGGGCGCCGCGCCCGGAGCAAATTCGGTTACAAGACGCGACAGACTTACACATGTTCATCGATTTTATTTGAATCTTGTTATGTATTCTTTTAAAAACAAACAGTCTAATGTAACAGCTTTCCTGCCGGCACCCGGCCGTCGGGACAGGCTGATGCAGATCAGAGAGATCCTCTCATCTCTGTTACGGATTGAAAGGTTTAGAGCCAGTATGATCACAGGCCATTCCATGTCTGTCCTCAGAAGTGACAACGCATCTGTAACCTTCTTCGCTTGAAGTTGCCACCACCGCTGCCAGCTCGCTTGCCGCTCCAATGTTCTCTTGTTCGCGGGAAATTTGCAGAATACATATCTGAAAATAATAAAACATTTCGAAGTCATGTGAAGCCCGCCGACCCGAAGCATCTAACCTGGAGCAGCTCGCCGGGGCCCCCGCCCTCGAGGGGAGGCCTGTCCCCGGCGCTGCCACGTACACAGGCTGCCTCCTAACTTTCTAACTTACTAGCCTTTGAAACCAAATCCTAAAAAGCACACGACTGGAGTCGAGGGCACATTTAGTTTATTAGATATATTCACGACTCATATTATACTGCAGTGGGCCCCAGGTCGGAGGATGTCGATGAAAATAAGAACACTGCATGTCTGATTAATATCACCAGAGGTTTCTTCTCTCCTCATCGTGTCAAATGAACTTAATCAATAAAATAAATAAATACAATAAATAGAATTTTAGTCAATAGTCTGGGCCGGCCAGGACCTGGCTCCGGAGGCTGTGCTTTCAGTCTTCTTCTTTATCAGCCTGTATGTACTTAACATTAGCGGCAAGCGTTTCCATATTAAGTGAAAGTAGTAAAGTGGCAGACAGATGCCCGCAGCCGGGTTAGCGCGCTTCACATGTCCACGAAATAATATTTATAATTCTTTCTCAGACATTCAGGTTTCAAAATATTTTCATGTGTTCTGTGACCTCCATAAGAAAATTATTCTTTAAAATTTTACATCACCAATTTATAACTTTGTAGTAACTTTCGACATATCATGTTTTCTATATATTTAAATCAGTTTTTGATTTTCCCCAAGTTTGTTCTTTTATTAAAGATCAAAATGGAGCCTGCTGCCGAACCAGACCACACCTGGGCAGAGAAGGGAATGAAAGGAAGTCTACCACCTGTCGCCTATCGTCTATCTACTCCTATCTCTGCTAATCCTGCAGTGTGTAAAGATATCGCAAAGGTCTAGAGTGCTGCAATTTGACACACAGGTTAATTTATAAACATCAACACAAAGAGAAGAATGTTACGAATACTAGTTTGAAGCTTCTGTCTATATGTATGGCATCGTGGCCTAGAAACGGACAGATCGTTTTAAATTCGGTTTTTCATTCGCAAGCTGGTTGGAACGGAAACTCTCTTAGCTACGTTCGTTGAACATCTGTTCAGCCGACCAAACATCATTAGCTGTTCCCCTGCGTGCTGCTTGCATCCCGGTCCTGCAATGGATATTCTTCAGTCTTGTATAAATAAAACCACGTTAACAACACCACGGTTCGATTCCATCAGGCACTCACGGCACACGGAATTCTTGTAGTTTGAGGCGTCTTGCATGTGCTTTTATTAAATTTATAATCTACGATCACATCTTCTGTTTCTTCAAGAAAATCTTATCCAATTCTTCATTGTCGCATATGGCGACGGCCCGGCAGAGACTCGACAAAAAGTTCCGTACGAAGCGGCGTCTGTACATCGCCCAGTATTTCCTATACACAGTCAGTCGCTCTGTCGACGGTTTCTGCTCATATTTTCCATTTAATCCGGTTATTGCTTCGTTATTGACTGTGACGTATCATCAAGGCACATCAATAAAAGATTGCTGAGACGTCTTGGGGGGTGACTCGACGGTTCATCGGCGTCGCAGCGGGGGGCGTGGGGGCGTGGGGGCGTGGGCGAGGGGCGTAGCGGGGGGCCGCGCAGGGGGCTCCAGAGGCGACTTATTAGATAACTTTGTTGTCTATAACTATGGTAAAAATTATTACATTGAATCCCCTCCTCGGGGCCGGATTTTTGGTTAATCGGTTTGGTGTATCTCTGAAATATATGTAGAGGTAGAGAAGCCGCCTGCAAACCCACTGCTGGACAAGAATTGACAGTTGGTAGATTCCTTTTCTAGCAAGCAACCGTCGGGCTGGCCGGCAGACATCAGTAAGACACTCGTTTATCTTTCGAAAACTTAATTTTTTCCCGAATTCGCCAATTTCCCGGGAAATATTTACAAATTTTCTTTCCATAAAAACCTTATTCGGACTGTTAACGTTAACGTTCCGTTTTGCTATTTCTTATGTGATAGGCGGTAAACGAGAAAAATAAATAGATTGTCGGTGACATTTGCTTGGTTCTTAGTTATTTCCCGGAGTCCCGGGACGGAACGAACAGCCGGACAAACGAATTGTCGACAGGAAACCATCATGACTGTGGAGCGAATCGGATCAGGCGGCGGGCTACAGAACTGTATTAGCCGGAGAGACGGCTTGAAATGTAGTGCAATTTGATTGTGTATAGTGAAGTGTTCTCCGTGTTTGTTGAGGTCTGGCTAGACGGTTTCGAATATATATATCTTCCAGCTGATGTGTGCTTGTGGCGTGTGGTATCCGCGTGTTAGAATCTGCCACCGGCTTTCTTCTCGTAAAAAGTAAAGTAGCAGCCTGTTAGTGTTCCTCGCTGGGCAAAGGCCTCCTTATACTTCTTTTTATTGAATTATAATGAAATAAATAATTAATTTGGACATAAGAGCTAACAGTCCACTTGATCACGCGGTGGCGTACTGGCTAAGCTTTTAGCTGCGACGCTGCTGGTCGCGCGTTCGATTCCTGCAGGAGACAGATATTTGTATGGACTACAGATCGATGGTAAGTAGCTGCCGCAGCCCATGGCACCTACAAACGACTTGTATCTAAGGAGGTTACAGATGCATTGCCCTCCCTGAGGTGGAAGACGGAATGCCTCAAAATATTGCAGTTAACTATCTGAGTGGCGCGGGCACCGGGAATCGAACTGAACTGCAATGTATGGAAACTATCTTGTTCCAGTCAAAAACCCTTGGCATCGAGTCCCGGTTTGAGCTGCAGAGTGAAGTCCACGCGATGGCCTGAGCCACCCAGCCATGGCGCAGCCGCCCTACGCTTTGCCCTGGGGCCTGCACTACCAGCACAGGTAAATGACATGCTTTTGGCCATATGGTAGTGGTACGGAACTACCCATCATCCCATATAATTGGCGTATGCTGGTGGTAAAACTAATTCAAAGGAATGTGGAAACTATTGAAAAAGACGGAAAAATATAATTTACCATCTTTTTCTTCCAATGCCACATCTGCTCATGCACCCAGCTAACTAACAAAAAATGGAATCTATCAGAATATGCTGAAACACAAATTCCACAGAATTACGATATGGATGCACTGATGGTGCTCTAGTATTGTACCGGCACCTGGTCTGTCTTCAGTTGTGTCTTAAATAGGTTAATTAAGATGAAGATTTTCGATTCTTAAAGATACCAGTTTGACTATTTTTCGATTTTAGTCCTTCGAGCCTAATATGATTCAGTAATCTATGGGTGGAATGTGAGTACTTACCTTTTAAATATAATTTTGCAGGGAAGGTGGGGCGGGTGGGCGGCGCGACGGCAGCGCCCCCTACTCCGCCGGCAGCGCGCCGCAGCAGCAGCTCTACCACCAGCGTCCGCACACGCACTACGAGTCTCCACAGACGCACTTGCCGTGAGTCGACCACAGCTGTTTGTTCACAGTTTGTAATGAAACTTTGATAGCAGAAACACTATGACCTTAGCATCCTCCGTCAGGATCTGACACAAGCAGTTCGTATGGCTAGCGGGTCGGCGATGCAAATACCTGACGCACTTTATAACGCTGAGCAAATTAGAGACCACAAGATTGACTACTATAACACTCAATTCTCCTCCAACTTTGGCCGTGACTTTTTTAAAACAAATGTGAACGATTGTAAATATTTTTTTTCTATTTCAAACAGATATTTCAAGAGATACAGTGATTTCATTAAACACTAGTGAAGTTAAGAGAACCGGAACCGCGGGACGACGTGCCTTAAAGTGGCTGCCTAGATAACAGATGTGATTGTACCTCATTTGGCGATTTTAATAGTAGTGTAGAATCTGGCTTATTTCCAGATTTAATGAAACAGGAAATTTAAATCAAGTAGTTCATTATACCACACTAACTTTAGATCACTCTCTGTACTGATACTGGTAAACTTTTTTAGAAATGTTTCAGGTCATTTGTTAAGGCATTTTAATTTAAATAAACTGTTATACCATAATCAATTTAGCTTTACAAGGGTCGCTCTACAACCGATGCTGGAGCAGAACTGATACGAGTATTCGAGGCCTAGGATAATTCACAGGATTCCTTGGGTGTTTTTAGTGATCTAAGATCTAAGAAGTACAACGCTTAAGCTTATTATCTAGTATTTGAGAACCAGACTTAAAAAAAGTAATTATCACTGGTGCGAGTTCTTCCGGATCGATGGTATTAATGGGCATTCCCAGGGCTCGATTCTCGGCCCATTTCCATTACTTACTTACGTAACTTCCTTACTTAGAAGAGGATATACATGATGTAGAATTATTTGCTGATGAAACTTCATCAATTTTTAAAATAAACGACCACTTGTTACACGACGAGGTGACTAGTGCTTCATTTGTGCATGTTATTGTCGAATGTCGAAACAGCCAGACTAGTTTAATTTTGTTAATAATAAGTATGTATGTGTAATCATACCTTGAAATATATCTATAGGCATTATATTCTTTACATCACATAATGCCAAAAGAGCAATTAAATATATTAATTCTAGGACATCCCTTAGCGACAAATTTAAAGAAATAAATATTCTTACTTAATGTAATATAATGTATGCACATAAAAATATATGTAAAGAGAATAGTGATATTTATTATTTAAATAATAGGATCAGACACAAGCTTGTGATGCCAGTAATTAGACTGTATAGAGTTAGTAACTCCTTCAATGTATACGTTTCTAGAGCAAGATCCCCGTGTGTGCGCAAAGAAGGACTTTATAATACTATAATGTTAAGGAACACAAGGATCACAATAGCTTCTGGAAACGAGTTGATAGCCCCCAGCTGTTTCTAAAAATGTAATAGTAGGGGTTAGCTTAGTAAAAAGTGGATACCTTCAGAGTTTCGTTCGCCAGTTTCTTCTTCGTCAGAGGAATCTCGTCACGAAAAGGTGGTCGATTTAACAAATTAAGATTGTCAAGTGAAATTATTGTTTCATATGTCGTTTATGTGTTTTGTTTTGATTCCCTTCTATGTCATCTGTCTGTGTATCGTCAGTCTGGCATTTTTTGTGATGGTTAGTCCGCCTCTCGCCAGAAGCCATTACATTACACGCTTCTCTTTCTTGGCTCTCACGACCCGTGGGAGTACAATAGGATCACAATGTGCCAAAATTAAATTGTTTGGTCCAAAAGGTGTCTAGTGCTGAGCCGTGGTAGCCTAGTGGTCGGGGCGCTCACTTCAGTTCCGTAGAGCGCGAGTGACCAGAGTCTCTCCCCATCCCCGATTCCAGCACCACTGAAATTCTTAATAGCAATTTTAAATGCTGTATTTACCATGTGCTCAGCGGTGAGGGAAAAATTCGCGTGGAAACCTGCATGTCTGAGAAATAATAAAAATATTATTTCGAGGATATGTGAAGCCGGCCAACCCGCACTGGAGCAGCGTGGCGGGCCCTTCCCGGCTGCAAACCCCTCTCAGATATTTGAGGCGGCCTTTGCCCAGTCGTGAGCATTTACAAGCTGCTACTGTACGAAGATCATCAACTCGCCTAGCAAGCTTCACGATTAAGAAAAAAAGAAAGAAACCCTTTATTCACGACACAAGCACAACGCAATGCTGCAAAGCAAAGAGAAGATAAAAAAATGCTATAAAATTTTAATGCTGTCTTTGCCACCATTTATCTGTGCTGCAACGTCGCCGTGAAAGAGCGCGCTCTTCGGAACTGGGCTACGGGCGCGGCTGTACTAACAGCATTGGCGCTGATGTTCAGTGAGACCAGCAGGGGACAGAGTATCTCGGTTCAGCTGCAATATTCATGCGATAGAAAAAACAGGAAATTTGCATGCAAATAGTTTCATCTGCATTTGTTGTGTTTTTGCGAGAACAAGATGACACGTATAATCACTTATATATTTTAAACAAACAGAACTTGGATAAGTTCTCCCATTGGAATGCTGTAGCAGGCGAACATTATCCACTACACTACATCAGCCTACCTTAATTTAACCCTCTGCTGAACATAGGCCTGTCCTAGAACCCACACACCACACCGGGCAGCTCGCCGAGTGGCGCAGCGTCGGCACTCTCGCCCCAGTGACGCAGCTCCCCATCTGGTCTGTGGGATTTTGGTTTGGCAACATTCGGATAGACATTCCGCCATCGTTCGGTAGCCTTCAGAGAAAGAGATCGTATTTCCTTCGTATTAACTTAATTGTTAGTAAAGTTGCTGTTCATTGACTTCCGTTTGCTGATAAATAACACCAGGCGCTCATGAAAATAATTGATATTGGTTGGTAGATGATTGTCGTTGTACGTGGTGGAGCTAAGCAGTGGCTTCAGCTGCTGCTCGGATGGGCCGGCTCGGCCGGGGCAGTACCACGACCTCGCAGAATACCGGCGTGAAGTAGAGGCTTCTTGTGCTTCTACTTTATGTTCGGAGGTAATCGGAGGCCCAGTCCTCCCTCCCCATTCCCCATCCTCGTTCTCTCTGCCTCCCAAAGAACGTTAAAGGCCGGCAACGCACCATGCGACCTCTCTGGTGTTGCAGATATACGTGGGCGACGGCAATCACGTACCATCAGATGAGCCGAAGTCTCGTTTGCCCCCTTTCCTATAACGAAATGTCAAAATTCAATATGATGTTTGATTCCTTCAGATGCAAAGTCGCCGGCGAGGAAATCAGACCCGACTACAGAGAACATTACCACTCGCACAGGTAAATATAAAGTTTCGGCGCATCTGTTCGCTGGGCGGCGGGTCTTGGTTCGGATCCCAGCTGATGTCTTTCCGACCTCAGGCTGTAATTGCAAATGACCTTTGTCTAACAACAACGCCCCTTCATTGTGACGACTACTTGGCTTATTAGTGAGCGTATATGATTGATGATCCACGGGTCCTGGGTTTGAATCCCAGCTGAAGAAAAAATTTGTGCATAACGAATATTTTTGGTTTTCCGGTCTGGTTCTGTGTGTGTTACAACTTGTGGTTACAGTTGATTAATAAAAACGCCATTGACACAGATGCAGCTCTATGAGCAAATGCGCAGAGGAGGTGGAACCTCGCGAGGAACCTGTCTCCAGTACCGCTGAGCAGCAGCCATGGGGCGACAAAATGGGTAAGCTATTTGATACTTTATAAGCTCCACTCCTTATGAGGTTCTAATTGACCTCTGACACACGGACGGACGATCATGACAAGACAAGCGATAAAATGACATAAAAGAACCCAACATGACAAAAGTGGCGATTAAGCAGTCCCAGGGGTGTGATGGGTAAATGTGCCACCTTTTTCTCCAAATGCCAACCTACCCTGGCTGTGCTGTACTGTGCTCACAAACGAAGCTCTGGCTGACGGAATGAAATAAACGCACCAGCCACGTCGCTGCCAACCAGCAAACTATTTCCAACTCTCTATACCAACACAGTGCCAACCAACTACAGCTCGTAGTACTTCCTTTTTCTCTAAAGTCAACCTACCGTCACACGGCACTGCAAGCCAGCATCTTGCCCAGCGTGGTGAGTGTGGACAAACCCTTTAAAGAAGATAAGCCGGGTTTGCTGCTGCTATTTCGGAGAGACCTATATCCAGCAGATGATTTACATAGGCTGATAAAGAAGACGATTGCCACGAAGCATCTCAGATTGCTTAAACTCGTGTGCAGCATCAGTGATAAATGGGCAGAATGGATAATTTGTCAAGTTTGGATTGTACACACAAGTTTTCAAAAGTGAACGCTCCAGCAGCCAACGGATAGAACTCTGTGTATTCTAGCAGGTACACGGCGGAGTCAGGAGTCTGGCTCCACGGTCGTACCGCCGGGGTGTGGCGGCTGAGAGATGAGCCTTCAAACCCTCTCGACAAGCAAACATGGCAATTCGACTTTCATCACCTTCTATTTCCTGCCGAGGTGGTTAGTAGGTTGCGATGGCACGTTTGGCAAACATCTCTACTGTAAAGGAATGCCAGGCGTATAGACGACAGGTGTGTGTAAAATCAAAGTATAGACTTTGATTTAACACACACCTCTTCCTGTTTCGTCCATTATTACAAGCGTAAGTTATCTATGAGTGATGATGAACGATGCACTCCTAATGCAGCTGCCAACTACGCAGGAGATATTGTAGTGCCGTGTGTGTATACGCGAACACACACACAGACACTCGCTCGTCCTCACCTGCCCGTGTCCGTTGTAACGCTGAAGCGATAACATCGAAGCAGGAGTCGGGTGCAGTGTTTCAGAGACACGGTACACAACACAACGACACCAGATCCGAAAAACTAAAAATTGTGTCCTTGGGTATCTTGGCTTTGGTTGGGATTTGAACCACCAGGACCTACGTCTCAGCAGACAGATATGCCAGCCGTGGTCGTGATGACGATATTGATCAGTTATAAAAGTGATTTGACATTGCATCAGTGAGCAGTTCGCTGTGCTCTGTGGCGCAGGCCTCGCGCAACGACGCTGCCTCTCCTCACCAGCACGTGACTACTACGCACTCCGGTAAGGAACGAGGATAAGAAAAAAACTCATTAAAATGTCACTAACAACTAAACTAGGAGGCGCCTGGGCACGGACTACCCTCTCACTCGTACCAGCCGTCCGACAGCGATGCGGCCACTGCTGTGCTCCGGCTTGAAGGGTATACACGGACAGTATACCACGGATGGTGAGGCATACGGTCTTAGTCCTCAGCGGTCACGACATGTCCATAGCCTCGTTCGACTGTAGTTGTTAGCAGGTGTCTGTGGACTGCAGTGGCCACTACCCATCAGGTGAGCTGCTGGCTAGGGGACTCTAATTAAAAAATAAGGTTACATCATCTTGAACCAATTATACCTACAAAAATTCCCCTGCAGTCATTTCAAAATATCCTTACATACATTTTGCTCTCAGACCTCGAGATACCCGCAGACCTCGAGGACCACGCAGACCCCACTTGTGCGACTAAGCAACTCCGTCACGTTGTCCCAACTGAGCTCGGATAAAAAATTAATTGAAACACCTCTGACTATTCTAGTATTTGGTACACCGGCTTAAAAGCTTATATTGCATCGGTACGTGGTAGAGCCGTACTACCGCCTCGCAGAATACCGCGGCGTGAAGTACAGGCAGCTTGTGCTTCTGCGTTTCGTTCGGTGAGTGAGGTGGTAATCGGAGGCCCACTCTCTCCTCCTAAACCCCCCTCCCATGATCTTTCTTATCACCCAAATATCCTTAACGACAGGCAACGCGCCTGTAGCTCCTCTGGTGTTGCAGATGTACGTGGGCGACTGTAATCACCTACCATCAGGTGAGCCGCTGGCACGTTTGCCCCCTTTACCATAAAAAAAATAAACCAATTAGGTTTGTTGAACATTCCAGCAGTTGAGTGGTGATACAAGGTTCAAGATGGCTGTCGATTGTTCAGTCGATTCGTTAGGCTTTAGTTAGACCTCAGTGCGCCCACAACCACCGACGCCTGTTCCACTCCCTCGCTGAGCTCATCAAAAACAACGAAACCTTCGTCCGTCCCGGGGGAGCATCCATCATGTGAAGACGATGTCTATCCGTGCATCCCGTCGATTGGTGGTAAAAAAAATGGTGATTTGAAAAAGAGAAATGTACTTTCTGTACACAGCCTCCGAAAGGTAAGTTATAGTGTACCGTCAGATCGAAAACTCCATCTTTATTCGGCTTTATCTTAACTCGCGGGTTCGCTCGCGTAGGCACTAAATTCGAAATTGAGATAATAAGTATCCTATATCCTATCCCACGCACAATCTACATCTCTGCCAGATTACGTTCATATCCGTTCAGTGCTCTGTGCGAGACGACGATGAAGTCCTCCTGACGAAGAGGCGCGGGGCGCCAGCTGCCGGACACTGTTGGCAGCTGTCAACTGCGCAGGAGATATTATAGTGCTGTAAGCACGCGCGAACACAGAGAGACGCTCGCTCGTCTTCAGCTTCCCATATTCGATGTAACGCTTTTGGGATAAATTTGGAGGAAGGGTCAGACGCGGTGACAGAGGCACGGGACACAACACAACCAGGGCCGAAGACCACATGTGGTCACATGTGTTTTTGCACAAATATATTGACTACGGCTGGGATTCACAGCCAGGAGCCGTGGCACCTGCACAGGGATGTAATCGAACGACAAATATACAAACTCACACATTTGTGATATTCGAATAGGATGGAACACTTCAGGCATCTCCTTTAATCATTTTAAAAAGTTGCATCGATCAAGAAATCCGTTCAAACAAACATACAAATATATAGATTACCGTATGAACATTGGTGTTGACTGAGAAATCTGTGTGTAAAGTAGAAACCCTCATTTCCCACTCGCACCGAACACTGCTCTTTAAGTAATATGATGAAGGAGCGCAGTCTTCATGTAATCAGGTGGCGGCAGACGAGGCGCGTTGCAGCTGTGGCAGTTCCTGGTGGCGCTGCTGGCCGAGGGCGCGCGCTGCGTGGCCTGGACCGGCCGCGGGCTGGAGTTCAAACTGCACGAGCCCGAGGAGGTACCGGCTTAATGTTTTCATACAACTTGGAGTTCTTTTTTTATGTGAAAGCGGGCAAACGAGCCAACGGCTCAACTGAACCCACTCACCAAAGCGATTACCGTCGCCCACGTACACCTGCAACACTGGAGGATGGGAGGGAGATCCTCCCTTCCTGACGGAATAGAGAAAGGGGGTGGAGAGCCTCCGGTTACCTCGATCGTCGAACGAAACGCAGAAGCACAAGACGCCTCTACTTCACGTCGGTGTTCTGCGAGGTCGCGGTACTGCCCCAGAACCAGCCAACTGTCCACCTGATGGAAAGTTAGGGATAGTTAAGTAAGAAACTTTACTAAAAAAAGGCTACTTTAATATAGAACAGTTCATTGGGGACAAGGGCGTGGGGAAATACATCCCACTCTGCACCTGGGAGTTCCCCGGCTGCTGAAACATTGTTAGAGTTGATGTTATAAACGAGATTTAACATGAAATTATTTAAATGATTAATATTTGTTGGCAACTCGGCTCTCTAAAAGTGAGTTTAGGCTGGTAAGTTCTTTTAAGACAATGCACGAGTACTTACTTATGATTGGAGTTTCCGTTCTTCCATTCGGACAGTAGTACTGCAGAAACGAGAAAAGTATACAAACTGTTAATATGTTCATGTATATATATACATATATAAAAGGTAACCGACATAGCCGTAAGGATCAGCAAGCTGAAGTGGCAATGGCCTGGTCACATAGCTCGCAGAACTGACAACCGTTGGCGAAAAAAGGTTCTCGAGTGGCAGCCACGTACAGGCAAACGCAGTGTAGGACGACCCCCCACAAGATGGAGTGACGACCTGCGCAGTGTTGCGGGAAGTCGATGGATGCAGGTGGCTCAGGACCGAGCTTCGTGGGAATCTTTGGGGGAGGCCTATGTTCAGCAGTGGACTTATGATAGGCTAAAATGATGATGATGATGATGATGAATATATTTAACTGAAGGCAATTGCAGTTTTCATTAAAAAATTCAGCCAAATCACAAAAACATTAAATTAGTCTAAAATAAAATTGGAATATATGAGACTCTATCTAACCGTATGTAGCGTAATGACAATATTAAAAAAAAAACACCTTTTGTGATAACATATCACTTAATGCCTCACTCTGAACAATTTTTTTTTTGTGAATTTTGGCCGTTTTTCTGTTTTTCTGTTTGTAACTGCTTGACCGATTTGGATAAAGTACGGCTCGGGGAAAATCCTTCAAAACCGCAAGAGTTACGCCGACAGATGGCGAGATATCCCACTTGAAAAATACCAGAAGACCAAAATTGACCAGACCGATGACGGGCAGCAGCGTCATAGGTGCGAGGGTCCTGGGTACTGCGATTGGAGAGGCCTGTGTCTCGCGGTGGAATATTGACGGAACGGTAAGGAGCGTCTAAGGTCCACTCCTGACATTGTCGCTGAATCCTGTAGTCTAGTCAGACAGACTAATGAAGAACTGGCACTAAATGGCAATGAATAATAATTCTGTCCGTTGTATACCTTCCACTCAGCGAGTGGTAATGTCTTCAAAGACCAAAGCCAAAGAGCGACATCGCCTCACAGATTCCTATGCATACTCGAAGCGGAACAGTGAACTTCTACCATCGATACTTTCTCCCTCAGACATGCCTCAGGCATGACTGCCTTCTAAATTACAATTTAGAATAATAGAGGTGATGACACCCGAGCTCGCTCGCTATATACTCCGCTAATAATACGCGAATGTTTCGGGTTCGAATACCGGCATCGGCGCTGAGGTTTACATCCTAAGTAAAAGTCTACGAAACAATAAATACGAGAATCGTCTGTGGTCGCCATGTATTACATCGATGCCATGTCTAGGACATTCCAATTCCGTTAAGATTAAATAAGCCCAGGTTCAAAACAATTAATGAAATAATAAGGAAAATGCATATGTAATGTATAATGTATGTACATATAAACACAAACACATTAAATAACAATGGTGATATTCCAAATGTGAATACTAGGAACAGACACATCTTGTGATACCAGACTCCATAGAGTCAGGAACTGCTACACGGGGCAATGTATGCGTTTCTACAAAAACCCCCAGCAAGTGCGCAAAGTCTTCCTATCAATAGGTAAAAAGAAATGTTAAACGAACACTTTATACAAATGGTTTCTATAATATAAAAGTATACTCGGATGACAATGCCTGCCTGACCCTTACCTACTATACTCGTATTCTGCACATTGTCTTACCATTGCATTTTTTTATGATGTGTAACAAGCCAGCATGCAGTCCACCCGAGCTAAGTGACTACTGCAGCCCATGGACACCTGCAAACATCTTCAAGCAATGACACCTGTGCACTGCGATGGAACCCCTCACAGCCTGTAATTATCCTGGCTCTGCATCACTCCGCAAACCGCAGCACAGCAGCAGCGCACAGCCGATTAGCGTCAAATATAGGCGAGACAGTACGAACTGGCTGCTTGGTACAAAAAGGACTCTTACCGGGAAACTAAACGGCCTTCCGTGTGTTTCTTCTTTGTTGTGTAGATTTCATTAATTATTACATTAGCATTGTTTCCGGGTGTGCAGGTGGCGCGGCGCTGGGGCGCCCAGAAGAACAGGCCCGCCATGAACTACGACAAGCTGTCCCGCTCCCTCAGATACTACTACGAGAAGGGCATCATGCAGAAAGTTGCCGGTGAGCTCCAGCACGTTATGATGTCCTGGTGACCGTGGCCCCGGTCCGGGGGGCGGCGGCCTGCGTCTCTCTGGATGTGAAGCTGCGGTTCTCTAGTTCCATACGCAGTTCATTCTTTTTACTTTATTTATGCAAGTACTATTTATTGATGGTAAGAAATATACAAAAAAATATTTGTGGCTCTTCAAATTTTGTTTATTGTAGTTTTTAATTACAACTTACAAAATGTAAAGAGAGTGAATTCCGAGTGTTCCAGCTCGCGCTACTCGCGTGGGCAAACCGGCCGCCGCAACCCACTTTTCCATTTTTATTACTAATATTAATTCGGGAAAATATGCAGTGAAAATATTGATTGCTGTTCAAAGTTACGTAGGCGCATAGCAAAGGTGCTTCACATGTTTGAACGTTGAAACAATTTGATGTTATTCTATTATGTGGCTTATATAGGACTTATAACACTAGAAGGGTTCAGCTTTAGTATAGTGTTTTCTATTCCTAAGTAAAAAAGGTAAATTACGCCATAATTCGGTCGCAGAGCAGCGTTCGTTAGCCAGCGGGGTGCGCCGCGTCATCAGAATACGAAAGAAGGAAAGAAAGAAAGTTTATTCATTACACCACAATAAGTTAACAAGTTATTAATAAAACTAAAAAAAAATTACAAGATATTAGATTTTTTTTCTGCGCTACCGTGTGATGCAACAAGTGGGTGGGTCCATGCTCAGCTTACGTCACGGATTCCCGCAACACTGCCTTATACCACTATTGAGCCGGCAGTGTCTGCAATAGATACAGCTCGTCTATACATTAATAAAAATTAAAAATTAAAAAAAATAGAAAGGAAGAGACACGTCATATATATGCACACCAAGACATACATACACATATTTTCAATTGCCACAAAATGCCAGGAGTATTTCTTTTTAAACGTATCATAAATATAATATGCGCACACAATATCCATTAAACAAACATTCAATATACATAAATATATATCCATACATACACATATATACCTACATATATAAAAAAACGAATTAAAATATATTTTGTAGACTCAAAAGCAAGGATTTGTATTTGAGTCTGAAGTTATTGAACGCTGTCAGAGTGAGGGAGAATTGGGGGAGGCAGGTCGTTCCAGCATTTTGTGGCGTTATATTTTTAAAACTACCTCGCAGCCGAACAATGAGATGGGAAGACTAATTTATTGGTTATAGGATCTGGTTATGTAAACAGAATTCTGCTTGCTCATCCATGGCAACCTTTCGTATAAGTACGGAGGCCGTTTATGTTTAAGAATCCCAAATAATAAAGTAGCAAAATGTAACTCAGTACGACAATTCATTTTGAGAACATTTGCATTATTGAGATAAGGAGTGACATGCGAACGAGGTGGAATATTAAGACAGTATCTGGCACACGCATTCTCTACACGCTGTATCAAGGTTTTGGTTCGAGCTAAAAGACGAGGGTCAAAAACTGCATCTGCGTTATTCAATTTAGACCGGACTAGTGCATCGCAGAGTTCATTACATAAATCAGTACTGATAACATCTCTTACGCGATACAATAGCTTAAGTCTGTAGAAACAATTACGAACGAAATTTTGTACATGACCTTCAAAACTAAACACTATGATGCTATACGTTCTATATCAGCATTTATTTTATTGACAGCGTCTTGAATCTCTTTGGGCTTGAAATTATATATACAACTGAGTATCGATGGCAAATATATGATAATTACTATATGTAATATATTCAGTTAAGTCGGCGGTGTATAATATAAATAGCAATGGGCCCAAAACTGAACCCCGAGGAACTCCTCTATTTACTACTTCGCATTCCGATACACATATTTTACCATCTACATTATGAATTTCTACAAACTGCTGATAGTTGCTAACATAGCTAGCAAACCATCGTACAGTCTGCGGACTAAAATCTTTGATAAAAAGATGTTAATTCTACCGAAAGCACGAGAAAAAACGAAAAATCCATTAGGAGAAGGAAGAGACAATGTCTTCCCCTCTGCACCGCTCACAGGCCGCTAACGAATATAAGTAATTTCAGGAGAACGTTACGTGTACAAATTCGTGTGCGACCCGGAGGCGCTGTTCAGCATGGCGCGCCCCTCCGCTCCCGCGGCCCCCTACGACGTGCTCTCCCAGCTGTACGGGGGAGTGGTCTGCCCCCAGTACCTGCCCCCCACCGCCCCGCCGCCCGACTACAGGAGATACTACCAAGGGCACTACGACACGTGAGACGGACAGGGACCTAAGTTTTATTGTGTAGTTTTGCTGGACTCAAAGTTTCTTGTGATTTAGATCTTAAAGATGTTAATAATTTTCTTAGTTATAATTAGAATTTAGTTAAATTTTAAAATAAATATTAGAATGTATTGTGCGTTTTATATGATATTAGAAATTGTTAATTGCACGACACATGACGCGAAGGCGTTCGAATGCTGGATCGGGTTGATCTAGCAGTCCACCTGATGGTCAGTGGCCACTGCTGCCCGTGGAACGACCTCAATCGAAGAACGCTACAGATGCGTTGTCACCCCGGAGCAGGACTAAGATGGAACGCCTCACAGCCCGAAGTCACACCGCAAGCCGGTTCCGGCGAACACAGCAGTCTAGCGACTGAAATGGGTGACAGTGTGGTGCCTGCTCAGACCACTCCTGGGCACAGATTAAAGTTCAAGTGCATCAACTTTCGGAATCCCAATCCCCCGCACTACTCAACTCCTGGCTTCGAGGCCACGCCCGCTCGGCCGATGAACACCGCGTGACTTTATTTTCGCAATTCCGTAACTCTTGGAATCGTATGTAAGTATGTAATGCAGGAATACAAACTGTGGTGTTGACACAAACATGAGACGCTGCGGTGCTGATTTCACCACGTGAATATATCACCGAAAGAGGTTGTCGGTAAATCCAAAAGGGTTATACGAGTGCATATGCGTGGTTCTTGGGCCTCAGCCGTGCCTTGGATCGCTCAATCATGACATGCTGTGGAGAAAGCTCTGGGGTACGAGAGTCCCGGCGGACTTGATCTTCTCGATTATTAGTATCGAAATCAGAGCAACAATGTCAGGCGGAGCTCTTGTGGTGCCATGTATGTGGTGACAGGTAGGGCGGGTCGATCTCTCCCGGTTTGTTTAATATCCACATGAACAATTTGATCGTGGAGCTGAGTAGCGCCCCGGCTGGCCCAGGTGGGTCAACGACCTGGGTTGCGCTGGTGACACGGTGCCGCTTAGACCTTCGGTTAAGGGATTATGAAAGCCCATTGCCATATTTTTAAAAGTATTAGAAAGACGGAAATTATGATTTCCACTGTGGTCGCGTGATGGCATTAGAGTACCTGCATTGACATATTTCGACAGCGTATGGGTTTCATATGATACTCGCCCTGCAGCGCTCGCAATCAGCAATGCTCGCCGGGGCACGGCTGGACTCCTTTGATGCCGTACTACGAAAACGGATGGCTTTATTTACGAGTGTGTTGTTCATGGTTGTCGCTAGTTTGCCACGTTCACATAAAAAAAATTGAGAGGGTTTTGGAGCCAGGAAGGACCCGCCACACTGCTCCAGGGCTTCGGATGTCCTCGAAATATTTTTTTATCATTTCTCAGGCATACAGGTTTCTTCACCATGGTTTCCGTCATCTCCGAGCACGTGGTAAATACAGCACCGTGGTGCCGGCTCCGGGGATCGAACCTAGGTCACTCGCACTCTATGAATTGAAATCGAGCACCCTGACCACTATGACACCACGGCTCTACGTTTTTTACGCTGAAGGTCTCTTCCCTTCGGAGTAAGAAATATAAACTGTTTCACGAGTATAGCTATTTCTGACGCAGAATTGTGCAAACTAACATTTCCATCTGAAAGCGACGGACTTCTGCAAAGTAACGCATGATTGTATTTATTAAGTAAATTAGGAATTCAGTTCTGTTGTCCGCTTGAGACACGACACGACACGACTCTCGCTCGAGCGCCGCATACAACTGACAAAAATCACGTGTAATTTTATTCGCCGAGCGTGTTGGCTGACCTGAACTGAACTGAACTCCGGTACATTGAACATGAAACGCGGGAATAAAAATCGCTCGGCTGTTTTTCACTACACTATAATTAATAAAGAACACTGAAATTAACTCACCGGATGTGTTTTTTTAACAAAATGGCCAATTTAGTTTAATAATCATATAATCTGATGGAGAACAAAGTTTCTGTCCCGCTGGCGCACGTAATCATGGTCACGCCCGAGCAGGGCAACCCCTAGCTGCATATCCATGTGAAATAGAAATATTCTGAATATCACGGCTCCAATCCACCGAGTTCGTTTATTTCAAGCGTGCTAACTTACTTTCGAACTTCCCGAACTATTCTTATATTTGTAACGTATAATAATGTGACCAGAGAGCGTTGTGGCGTGAAAGACGATGTAATCTGCTAGGATATCTGCTAGTCAGAGATAACAATAAAAAATATTACAAAGCCACCATCTCGCACTGAAGTTCAGAGGCGTCTTGGCCATATTTACTCGCTGCTACTTTACTTCAATCTCTGCTTACTCCTTCGGGTGAAAGGCATATGCAAAACAGTGCATGGAGATGTAAACGTTTTTTTTTAATGTACCTCAAGTCAGATCAGAGAGCGTTTTGGCTTGAAAGACGATGTAGTGACACGAATTGAGAAAGGGATGCTGAGCTAATTTGGACATGTGGAGAGGATGAATGAAAGTTGACGAAACAGATATATGAGGCGAGTGTAAATGGTAGAGTCGGGAGAGGAAGACCTAGGCGAACATTTCTGGATCAATTCGGAGACGTTCTCAAAAAAGGCCAGGTCAAGAGTACTCTAAACCAACGAGCATGCATGCGATAATTGATGACAGTGGAAGAAGCGAAAGACGTATGTCAGGACCGTAGCAAGTGGAAGGAGATTGTCTCTGCCTACCCCGTTAGGAACAAGAAGTGAATATATGTATGTATGTCTAATATTATCACAACCGGAACCTTTGCATGGGAACATAAACTTCACTTGTCGGTAGTCATAGACACTATACGAAAGACTTATCGCAACGAAGTTCCTCTGAGGGAGAAGAAACAGGCAAAAACTCCATAAATTATGTTTTGTTTTACATATTTTATACGAACCCCAAACGGGCATAGTGGTGGTCCCATCGCTCAACGAATGTTTCTCTCCCAGACCTTTGAACTCCGACTCCGAGGACAGACAATAAAATTTTTAAATTGCATTAATTTAATTAATTATTACACTGCGACAGACAACATTACACTTCATGCTTGTCATTTCATGTATCAACAGCTAATAAATAAAGTCTTCTAATATTTTTTTAATAATACTGTATTATATTACTACAATACCTAACTTGCATTTTAAAAATTTATTTGTTTCTTAATGGGAAAGGCGGCAAATGAGCAAGCGGTTCATCTGATGGTAAGTGATCGTCGCCCGCGTACATCTGCAACACCAGAGGAGCCGCGGGTGCGTCGCCGGCCTGTAAGAATATTTGGGAGATGAGAGGGAGGATGAGGAGGGGGATGGGGGAGCCTCCGGTTACCTCACTCACCGAACGAAACGCAGAAGCGCAAAATACCTCTACTTCACGTCGTGAAGCAGCAAAAGCCGCCGCTTGGCTCTACCACGTATAGATAAGTACATTCATCACCCAGGGCCCACCCTCCGGATCACAACAATATTTCGCGAACATTCCTAGAGTTGACATCTCTCGTTACAATCGTATTGTGTATCGATATGTTTATTAATACACAATACGATTGTATCGAGTATTATTGTGACATAGCAGGTAAGGCCACTGGCCAGTAGCTAACCATTAAGATACCAACTTGCAGCTTCGCGTCCAGTGCAAGGAAGTCCTTGCCGCGTCGCGTAATCCACTACTGAATGAGGGAATGTACGAAATTAATGAACGTTTTTAATTCAAATTCCAATGACGGAGCAGAAACAATCGAAGGAAACTCCGTAGGTATCCTTTTTTGTTTTTTTTTACACATTTTTCACTATCCAAAACGGACGTATGATCAATGATCTGCCATAATTTCCACCACAGTGGCAGACACCTAGCACCTCAGCCACCGCTGCCCGCCAATGATCTCTGTTACCAAGGTCTGCTATTTATTGAGATGGGCCGCCGCCGCCACAAGAGCTAACACTGCAGACCTTTGAACTCCGACTTGGAGGACATTTTTAAAATTGAATTAATGAATTAATTCTGCGACAACATCACACGTCCAACCGTACGGACGACTAATGTTGTCATTTGTCTATTAAATGAGTGGTTGTGAAAATGTTATGTGCATATGTTTGAAATATATTGCAAAAGATTACTTCGCTCAACTCCGAATGCATTAGTAATTTTTTCCGACATCTTTACAACAGGATTTCCGCAAAGTAATGACTGATTCGATTCTATTTACTATCATAATGGAATTTAGTTTTAGATTTTAATCAATAATTTATTCGTTACTACAGCTACAAACTACTCCGCTGTGTGTCTGTTTGTCAATGTTTGTCTCCGCGGCCCAAAGTAATTGTTCTGTATGTGGAAGTAACCGCTCGCCGATTTCGACACAGCCGCAACTTCCACACCGTCGTCATGACAACTGTATCTGGAATTAGAAAGTTGTCGCCGTGGAGTGCGCGGGGTATCAATACACGTGGCAACACATAGACACTAACTTTTTTTTATGGCAATGGAGGCAAACGAACAAAGGCAAGAAGGCTCACCTGGTCGCAAGTGACCGTCTACCGTCGCCGCAGCTGCAGGTGCGTTGCCGGCCTTTAAGGATATGAGTGATGGTAGTGATGATGGGGATGAGAATTGGAGGAGGGGGAAGTTGGCATCCAATACAAAATTTTATTAAAACTTACTAAAACGAATTGTTACAATAAAATGTAACTAATTGCAAATCGAAAAGTTAAAAGAAATAAGAAGAAAATGGAATTAGTTGTTTGATGGAATATTACAACAGTAGACAAAAAGTGAGGGAACCACTTTGAGAAATACCAAACCGAAAGTAAGGTGGTGGTAGCGGCCGCGTGGTATCGGTGTAAGAATCAGCCACTGGGTTTCTTCCCGTGGGTGTGGCAGGGGGGCGGCTGAGGGAGAAGCGACAGATGGCTTAAGCAGACCGATGACGGGATGCAGCGTCTATGGTGCGAGGCATCTGGGTTCTGCGATCGCCGATCCTCTAGCCAAGCGCGGCGATTATATCCTCCTTATTGGAGAGGCCTGTGACACGCAGTGGAATATTTACAGGTTAGGAGCGTCTAAGATAACTCTTAACCTGTAACTACTGAAAGACAGTCAAACTAATGAAAAAGTTACAACAAATGATGCACTTTTTTGTGATATATGAGATAATCACGGAACTCGCTTTTATATGATCAGCGTGGTGAGCCTTTCAAGAAATGTTTGCCAATAACTGACTAAGCTGGGCGAGCGAGTTCCCGCGCTGCTCTGCGGGTTCGGCTTCCGCAAATACAGTTCTATTTCACGCCGCCAGGGCCCGGCCTGGGCCGCGGAGGTACGTGGTACGGGGCAAATACGCTCATACAATATTAATGACATTGTTTTTTTTTAATTTGATTAATTCACTTCCCCTACGTCGGACGTGTCGTCACAATGTACGCATGAGGCGCGTACAGTTTGCGTACGCATGTTCATGTGTACGTATTTAATTGAATCATTTAATTAACCTGGCGACCGACGCGCTCCGTCGTTTCGATGGGCCTTGACAATTAAAATGAAAAACAATTAATTTCCTGTTAGAGTGTTACGTATTTCGAATAGTTTTTCTCATCGTCGCGTTCTGCATATAAATCTAACGCTATGGAATAAGCAGCGGACATGCTCTGGTTAAAAGTAGGGGGGTGAACAGTTACGAGTGGCTAGTCGCCAGGTCGCTTAGTCTTGTACACTTGTGGACTTGACATTCGGATAATATTCAACAAAGGATTCCGGACCGACGGTAGCGGTGGGCGTTCCGCAGGGCACGATTTTCGGCCCTTTTATTTTTCTTACTTACATTAATGTCTTACCTTACTTAGAGATACTTCATTCTTTTTTATAATCAAGCGACACGCGCAAAGGTGAAAAATGCTACGCCAAAAATAGTCCATAGGTTTAACGCTAATACATAGCTTAGGAATTTATAAAACTCTTGACGTAAAACATTTAAGAGAAAATAACGCTCACGCCCCGACTCTTCTAGTCGGGCCGTGGGCGGACCACTGAGTTTCTTGGAATAATTCTTAACCCAAAGCTTCAACATGTCGAAACTTGCTGGTAGACAGCTCTGCACCATATGCTGTAAGGGAAATTACAAATTTGACTGATGTCAAAACAGCCACCACAGTTTATTTTAGTTCTTCCCACAGCACAATACCATATGATATTTTGCTGCGATCTTATATTGAAACAGTATTAGTCTTGGAAAAGAGGGCTCCAAGAGCTTCTATTGATAACGTTTACCTGACTGTCGCGACTCGTCGCCTGTCGGCGGTTTCTTCCCGTCCTCAAAACCCTTTCAGTTATTGCCCAGAATACATAATAGAGGCTGCTATTTTTTATACGAATACAATTTATTATTATTATTTATTTATATTTTATTGTGTTCGCCAATAGGATTTCAAAAGGCGAACTTAATGCAATTTGGCATCCCCTAACAGTCAACCCAGGGCATGAAGATATGTAGGTAAAATAATTTAAATAGCAAAAAGACTAATCGAGAAATTATCCAAACAAACACATTAATACATACATATATAATAAATCAGAAGAAATACTAACATGTCTGATACATGGTTTTAAAAAGTTTTCGCGTACCAATCGTTTGAAAGAAATTTTAAATGGGGCTTTTCTAATGTCTTCGGGCGGTGGAGGGATCACCAACAAAATGGGTAAAATGTTGCTGGATACTTATCATATGATTAGCAGAGGAACGAAGGACCCTATTTCTTTCTATTTTTTTCTGTTTTTGTTGTTTATTAATATATAGATGAGCGGTACCTATTGCAGACACTTTTTTTTTATGGGAAAGGCGGCAAACGAGCAATAGGTTCACCTGATGGTAAGTGAATACCGTCGCCCGCATACATCTGCAACACCAGAGGAGCTACAGGTGCGTTGCCGGCCTTTAAGGGTATTTGGGAGATGGGAGGGAGGATAAGGAGTGGAATGGGGATTGGGCCTCCGGTTACCTCACTCACCGAACGAAACGCAGAAGCACAAGATGCCTCTACTTCACGTCGGTATTCTGCGAGGTCGTGGTATTAATCCGGTCGAGCCGGCCCATCCGAGCAGCAGCTAAAGCCGCAGCTTGGCTCTGCCACGTTAGAAAACGGCTCAATAGTAGTATAAGGCTGCGCTGAAGATCAGTGTTGCGGCAATCCGTAACGTAAACTGAGCGTAGACTCATTTGCAGCATCACACTGAAAAAAAAAAATCTGAATTCTTGATGTTTTTTTAGTTTTTATTACTTTTTGTTAATTGTTTTATTAATAACTTCTTACTTACTTTCCTGTCATGGATAGAAGATAGATACTGAAATTTATTCTTAAGATAAGAAGAGGCAGTAGGATCATACAAGGTAGAAAAGAGAGCAAAAATAATATATATACTTATTTGGAGCTGTCTTAACATTATCGGAGAGAACGTTCCTGAGCAGTACGTACAGCCTGACCTGTGAAAGGCGAACTGAATAATCCCCTCCTGCGGGATAAGAAGCTTAGGCTTGACTTTACTTATGTCATACTCCCCCCGGTATATAACATAGGAATATTTTATTATTAGACGTAGAAACAAGTCATGCAGTGATATCAAGTAAAAGAGTGTTCACAAAAAAAAGTTAATTTCACGAAATACTAATCTGTCAAATGCGCCGCCATGACGCCGCGAAACTGGTACGAAGGGTCACCGGCCATTATATTAATTGTATTGATTAATGTATTTCAGCGTTTTGTTCACGATTCTCATCGGTGATATTAAATACATATTGATTGTATTTGTTAATTTTCTTTTTACAAAAAATGTTTTGTCACTCTTTAAACGCGATGAAAAGCTAGTTGGGGTTTCCTTCCGGAGTCATCAGCGGATGCCTTCTCGTTGTCTGGTTGTTATAAATGTAAACGAACTATTTGTTGCTTCGTCTTTAGTAGCCTTAACAGTGCATTGTAGAACAAAGGGCAAGGGCCTTAGGCCACAGTCATGCCCTTCTGGCCGATTTCAACCACGCCGACAACTTCCGAATAACGTCGGTAGGTGTCAACTGCGCAGGCGATATTATTTTTTTTTTTTTTTTTTTATAGAAGAAGGGGGCAAACGAGCGTGCGGCTCACCTGATGGTAAGTGATCACCGACGCCCACGAACATCCACAACACCAGAGGAGGTACAGATGCGCTGCCGGCCTTTAAGGAAGGAATAAGCTCTTTTCTTGAAGGTCCCTAAGTCGTAACTATTCGGAAATACTGCTGGCGACAGCTGATTCCACAAAGTCGAAGTGCGTGGCAGAAAACTACGATTAAAACGCACTGTGGTGGAATGCCAACCATCTAGGTGGTATCGATGGAACATCGAATTCAGTCGCGATGTACGATGGTGAAACTCAGCAGCTGGGATCAATCCGAACAGTTCCTCAGAACATTCCCCGTGGAAAATTTTGTAAAAATGCAAAGAGAAGCAACATCTCTTCGCAAGGCCAAAGGATCAAGCCGATCAGAGAGAGCTTGGTCGCCGACAATTCGAGCCGCTCGACGTTGGATGCGGTCAAATGGAAGGAGTTGGTACTGGGGTGCCCTGCCCAGAGATGAGAACAGTATTCCATGTGGGGCCGAACTTGCGCCTTATAAAGTTGCAAACGGTGGACCGGCATGAAATACTGTCCCGCTCTACAGAGCACACCAAGCTTTTTGAGGCCAATTTGGCCTTTCCTCAAGTGACCACGGAACTGAACGTCGCTCGATATGTCAACGCCAAGGATTCTGATACTGGCTGAGGCAATAAGGGAATGTTCTCAAAAAGAGGAGAAACGACAAAGGGATTCTTTTAGCGGTGAACGCGCAAACCTGTGTCTTTTGGGGTTGAATAGGACCAAATTACGTCGACCCCAATCCGAGACTTTGAATAACAAGGTCTCGACTTCAGACACAAGTTTGTTCCGGCACTCGTCGACGTGTTCCCGAGAAATATTCGCACGGCCTGTATATAGGGCATCACCCGTGCTGTCGTCTGCATAGCAATGAATGCTACTGATTTGTAGCATGTCGTTGATATGCAGAAGGAACAGAGTGGGAGATAGCACACAGCCTTGTGGAACACCAGCATTCACGGGTTTGGGGTCCGAGCATGCACCGTCGACAACAACCTTGATGCTCCGATCCGTGAGGAAGCTGGTGACCCAGTTGCACAATCTCTCAGGAACCCCGTAAGATGAAAGCTTTGAAAGAAGCGCTTTATGCCAAACCCTATCAAATGCTTTCGCTACGTCCAGACTAACCGCCAAAGCCTCCCCCTTAGACTCAACTGCTTCTGCCCATCGGTGAGTCAGGTAAACTAGAAGATCACCAGCTGATCGTCCGCGACGGAAACCGTACTGTCGGTCACTGATCAGCTGGTGTTCCTCCAGGTACCTCAGGAGCTGGGTGTTGATGAGTGACTCCATTATTTTAGATAACAAGGGGGTGATGGCAATAGGCCTGTAGTTGGACGGATCAGAGCGGTCGCCTTTTTCGGTATTGATGCACAAATGCTGTCTTCCAAGATACCGGGACGACGCCTGAAGAGTAGGAGTGCCGGAAAAGACGCGTGAGAACCGGTGCCAACTCAGGGCACACATCCTCAGCACAATTGGAGGATTCCGTCCGGCCCACTCGACTTATGAATGTCCAGGAGCGGAGTGCCTTTCGCACTGAGCTCTGCAGAAACTGAATTTCCGGCATGGAGCACTTACACCACGGGATGGTAGGTGGAGAGTTTCCCCGGTCATCAAGAGTCGAGTTGATGCAAAAGAGAGCCCAAGAGATCGGCTTTCTCTTTTGCAGTATGGGCCAGCGAATCATCCTCCTTGTGTAGAGATGGGAGAGATGGCTGACAGAAATTCCCTGGACAGCCTTGGCGAGAGACCAGAATGCGCGGGATCCCGATGGGAGGCGAACTAGTCTCTCGCCAATTCTGCCAATGTGCTTTAACTTTGCCGCAGCGATAACTCTTTTGAAGGACCTGGAGGCAGAGTTGTACTCGTTTTAAGAGCACTGGTTTTGCATCCCGAGACGCCGATGCATCGGCCCAGGCCTGATAGCACTTCCGCTTTCGGCGTGACGCTATTTTGCAGGTGCGACCAAACCAAGGCTGGGATTTACCTCCGACAGGCACTGCAGAGAACGGAATAAAAGTTCCATTCCTGAAGTACCACATCGGTGACAGAATCTGCAACGACGTTGGGATCATCCAGCGAGAAGCAAACCTGCCCCCATGGGTAGGAAGCAAAGAAAGACCGCATTCCATCCCAATCTGCCGACCTATAGTGCCACACACGGCGGAACCCCGCAGATCGCGTTCGGGATCGGCGCGCGATAGGCACTACACTCCGGATCAGACAGTGGTCCGACGAGCCAAGAGGGGCATCGACTGAGACCAAATATCCGTCCGGGTGTGAGGTCAGCAAAAGGTCCAACAGGAAGGTGTATGACCTTCCACGTCTGGGATCCGCGTCGGCGAGGTTACCAGTTGTGTCAGGCCATATGCTAATGCAAAGTCGTGAACAGATCTCCCGCATGATCGGTTATGCGAGAACCGAGCCAATCGGTGTGGTGGGCATTAAAATCGCCGAGAATCACGATCTCTGCGGGTGGGATCTGTTGTAGCACGGAATCTGTAGCCATTTGGATGTGGTCGATGAGTCGGTCAGTTACGGTATTACCGCTATGGGACCTGTAAAGGCACGCATAGACGCGCGGATGGTCGTCGCTGTCGATGCGCAGCCAAAGGGTAGAAAGGTCCAAACCTTCAAGACTACCGAGGCGTCGAGAGCAGATATCATCTCTGACGTATACGCAAACTCCGGCACGGGGCACAAAGGAGTGTTCCAGTTTGTACCCCGGGTAATGGAGATAAGAGGTATCAGCCGGAGACGATATCTGAGTCTCTGTAAGAAAAGCAAGGCCGGCTTCGCCGTTTCAAGATGGTAATGAACGGCGCTAAGGTTCGAGTGGAGTCCCCTGATATTGCAGAAATCCACGGCGAGCGCGGTAGGGGATGCCATAGTTTCTTTGCTGCGTTTGCCTCGAGTAGGAAAGAAAGAGAGCGGAATATTGCCCCCCCCAGAATACGCGGGGCAGACTGAGCATCCACGATTAGGTAGCGTAGGAAAGCCTGAACGTGGATGCTCAGTGAGGGATTCTCCAGAACCGTAGGTACTGGTACCCTCCTGGGGTAGCTCAAAATTATATACCGCTACCATATTTGGGGAGGGGAGAGGGCCTCCGGTTACCTCACTCACCGCACGAAACGCAGAAGCACAAGATGCCTCTACTTCACGCCGGTATTCTGCGAGGCCGTGGTACTTATCCGGACGAGCCAAGAGGGGCATCGACTGAGACCAAATATCCGTCCGGGTGAGGTCAGCAAAAGGTCCAACAGGAAGGTGTATGACCTTCCACGTCTGGGATCCGCGTCGGCGAGGTTACCAGTTGTGTCAGGCCATATGCTAATGCAAAGTCGTGAACAGATCTCCCGCATGATCGGTTATGCGAGAACCGAGCCAATCGGTGTGGTGGGCATTAAAATCGCCGAGAATCACGATCTCTGCGGGTGGGATCTGTTGTAGCACGGAATCTGTAGCCATTTGGATGTGGTCGATGAGTCGGTCAGTTACGGTATTACCGCTATGGGACCTGTAAAGGCACGCATAGACGCGCGGATGGTCGTCGCTGTCGATGCGCAGCCAAAGGGTAGAAAGGTCCAAACCTTCAAGACTACCGAGGCGTCGAGAGCAGATATCATCTCTGACGTATACGCAAACTCCGGCACGGGGCACAAAGGAGTGTTCCAGTTTGTACCCCGGGTAATGGAGATAAGAGGTATCAGCCGGAGACGATATCTGAGTCTCTGTAAGAAAAGCAAGGCCGGCTTCGCCGTTTCAAGATGGTAATGAACGGCGCTAAGGTTCGAGTGGAGTCCCCTGATATTGCAGAAATCCACGGCGAGCGCGGTAGGGGATGCCATAGTTTCTTTGCTGCGTTTGCCTCGAGTAGGAAAGAAAGAGAGCGGAATATTGCCCCAGAATACGCGGGGCAGACTGAGCATCCACGATTAGGTAGCGTAGGAAAGCCTGAACGTGGATGCTCAGTGAGGGATTCTCCAGAACCGTAGGTACTGGTACCCTCCTGGGGTAGCTCAAAATTATATACCGCTACCATATTTGGGGAGGGGGGAGGGGGGAGAGGGCCTCCGGTTACCTCACTCACCGCACGAAACGCAGAAGCACAAGATGCCTCTACTTCACGCCGGTATTCTGCGAGGCCGTGGTACTTATCCGGACGAGCCGGCCCATTCCTGCGACAGCAAAAGCCGCCGCTTGGCATGAACACAGAGAGACGCTCGCTCGGAGTCAGCTTCCCGTATCCGATGTAATGCTTATGCGATAAGATCGAAGGAAGGGCCGGATTCTGTGTCAGAGACACGGCACGAACTCAGCATAAATGCGAAAAAATATTTTTCGATAATTATTATAGCAATTTATTGTACATAATAAACGTCAAAAAACAAATGATTTCACCGTTCGACTCTCCGGTGAAATATACTGAAAGACGCACACACTTACAATGTCTATGAACACAGTTACAATATTTATGAAGTGAAACTTCTTTGGGCGAGATGAGAGTATAAGTTCCAGGTCGAATTCATCTCCACTGTTCCGTTAGCTGCGAGTGTGTTGTATATTGAATTTGAAATGTGTAAAATTAATTTATGTACGCTGTTTACGTATTTCAACGGAGTGTAACATTAATTGTTAATTAATAATTTTTCATAAATATTTGCTATATAATTAAGCAATTATTTTAAAGCGTGTAGATGTTTCACTCCTGTCACGTGCACTGAGCTGCCCGCGCTCGTTTTTTTTTTTTTTAAATAATTATCTGTTTCAGCGCGACACATGCACTCCGGAAGCCGGGCGACGCCTGGCTCATATTCTAATTAGATATAATTATTTAAAATCAATAGCTAGTATATTGAAAGTCATTTTAGTATAAATATTATAAATTTAGTTATTCATACTACATCATCATCATCATCATCATCATTTCAGCCTATTAGAAGTCCACTGCTGAACATAGGCCTCCCCCAAAGATTGCCACGAAGCACGGTCCTGAGCCACCTGCATCCATCGACTTCCCGCAACACTGCGCAGGTCGTCACTCCATCTTGTGGGGGGTCGTCCTACACTGCGTTTGCCCGTACGTGGCTGCCACTCGAGAACCTTTTTTCCCCAGCGGTTGTCAGTTCTGCGAGCTATGTGGCCGGCCCATTGCCACTTCAGCTTGCTGATCTTTACGGCTATGTCGGTTACCTTAGTTCTGCTGCGGATATTATCGTTGCAGACTCTATCACGCAGAGAAACACCGAGCATAGCCCTTTCCATAGCGCGCTGAGCAACTTTGAGCTTCCTCATACGGGCTGCAGTGAAGGACCAAGTCTCGGATCCGTATGTCATCACTGGCATCATACTACGTTAAATTTAAATATATATATATATAAAGTACTTACACAATAAATTAGCGTTATACAGAAAAAGTAACAAACTGTTTTTTTATAAAATTATATATGAATGAATGAATGAATGAAATATACTTTATTGTACACACACAGATTTAACGTACAAAGATTATTTAAGGAAACAAAAAAAAAGTACCATAGAGGCCGCCTATCGCTAAGAAGCGATTTCTTCCAGGCAACCCAGAAAGAAAAAGGAAATATGATCAGTACCATTATTATCTACGTAAATTCGCCATTTTATAGGTAGTTCATTGATTCCATTGCTGAAGAAATGTTGGTAGCGAAAATCAATAAAATCTTTGAAATCGGTTTGGACTGCCCCATTACAATTGATTTTTTTTCCTTGCAAGATAATGTCTAAATTCCGAAAATGGTGGTAATCTGTTACGAGCAATATCCGGGGAGCATGGCGGGTGTCGGAGACATTCCAAAAGCAGCTTCTCTATTTTAGCGACCGTCTGTCGCGAAGTACGGGGTCAAGCGTTATCATGAAGCAGCAGTGGGCTAAAGCAATTCACCAGTCTCGGTGGTTTAACAGGTGGACTTTCCATCATGGTTTGTAATTGTTGACAATACAGATCTGCCGTGATGTTCTGGCCAGATCTTAGGAAGCTGTTGTGTATGACACAAACAATAAGCTATACAATGTAAGTTGATAATTATTTTTTTATTACATTAATATGTATATGTACCTCACGCACCGATGCATGGTACCCGAAGGGGTAGACAGAGATTTCGGATTTCCATTTAGCATGAGCCAGCTATAACTCTGCGTAGGCAAGCACATTCAACCTCAATCAAATAATTGATTTTGATTCAATAAAGGGTGATAAAACAACAAGGTGAATTTAATTAACAAAAGTATACATTTTAATAAATTACCATTATTAATGGATGGAATAAAAAACATAAAGAATCAGTATATTACGACGTACGGTATTAATACGACAACAGCGGATATTTATGTTTTTGGCAGAGCAAAGCGGCGGCTTTAGCTGCTGCTCGAATGGGCCGGCTCGACCGGGTTGGTGCCACGGCCTTGCAGAATACCGGCGTGAAGTAGAGGCATATTGTGCTTCTACATTTCGTTCGGTGAGTGAGGTAACCGGAGGCCCCTATCTCCCAATTATCCTTAAAGGCCTGCAGCTCCTCCGATGTTGCAGATGTACGCGGGCGACGGTAACACTAACCATCAGGTGAGCAGCAGCTTGCTCGTTTGCCGCCTTTACCAAAAAAAAAACTCATATATATGTACATAATCATATCATGAATGTATTTCATTCATTGTAGCGTTTATATGTATATATCATAGAAACGCCAAAATATCTTAAATACATTCATACGTACATACTTTCGACGATTGCGAATTATAAAGAGAACGATATCATGTAACATGATGGGACTAGAAACAAATGCTCAGAAACCCATAGATATCATCGTATATTATTCCTTACGTTCCATCTCTCTGTAGGTAAGTCTGAGTGTATATGGGAACGCCAGTCGACGCGTGTCGTCGACGGGTTGGCTCCCAGACACAGGCGTGGTCTTCACGGCCTGTCCTTAAGTTGTCCGTTACAACATCCGCGGAATCCCCACGGCGGAGGTTACGACTTTAACGGGAGGATTTGAAAAATTTCAAGTTTCATCTAAAATTTACTCTAATCGAAGACTGTTATCAAACGTCACTATTCTTCCTCGACTAGACCACTCACCTCCCTCTGCAAGGCGTGTTCCTCCCCCGCCTTGACCTGACCACGTGCTTTATAAACACAACCTAATGGTAGACTGGTAGAGAATGCATCTTTCTTTTATGTTCAAAGTTCACCCAATTGCTCTTTTATGACCAAATAAAGTTTAAACAAATTAATAAATTTATGTGCGTGTGGTGAGAACTTAAGAATTCTGCCTACCATTTTTCCTGTAAGTATCATAAGAAGCGACTGAGGAACGAGCCGGTGAGGGAGTAACCATTATATGACTGAAATGTCCAGACCTGCGGCAGCCAACCCGCTCGCAAAGCGTCGCAGTGAAACCAGCATGTTGAACAGATCAAGAAAATAAAAAAAAAACATTGTAACAATAAAAAAAGATTTATTTCGATTCGATTAAACAACTGCATTGGGTTAAATACAATTATGAATACTCTTCTTTGACATATTACAGCGGCGCAGGACAAATACAAGGACGTGAATAAAACTTGTCTCGGAAACGTTTCACATGATATATTATAATTAATAAAAATAACAATATACCGGACACGCGCCGTCCAGCCCACTGGGATCCGAGTCTCGGGCACGTCATAAATATTTAAATATTTAAACGATACAAAACTTAGATATAAACATTCATATTCCACGTATAGGAACGCTAACTGTGGCGGGAAACGAAATCGCAACGTCACTGTCATGATTCAAAGATGGCGTAAAACGTTTAAAAATGTAATTACATGCGGCTGTCAAAAGTTACAAGTACATTAAAAAAATATAAAAGTAGATATTCTATTGAAAAAAAAACAATGAAAAGTAAATATATCTTTAAAAAAAACCACGAGCGTAACAATTGAGCGTAAACAGCTAAAAATTAAATATTTATCTAGACTATAAGAAAGAAACTAGAAATACATAACAATTTTCCATTGCATTCAAGTTGCATGTTTAGTTTTATTTCATTTTTAAATCCAATTTACCGATCTCTATAAACCAAACAAAACTTAACTTATATTGTACACGCGCCTCACAGCCGGCCAGACAGACCTCCAATAATTTATATTACTTTTTTTTACTCTCGGCACCGCCGGTTCCTTCACGTATTCCTTCGTACATAATGGCTACTTATGCAAAAGATAAAATCGTCGGTTAATTAAAAAAGATGAACATATGCATTTTAACACAATTTATATAAGTTGCATGTGCACCTTACAATTAATTTGTACAATCAATTGAACCGACAGCTTCGGCTCGTGCAACAACCACACCGCCGCGGGACGTCAGCGATCGAATTAGAATACAATTGAAGTTACGTCACAATTTGATTTTCTGAACAAGCTAACATATGCTTTTATTTTTTTTTTAATTACATGATACAAAAACAAGACGCGGATATAAGATATCTTATAATTATTAGTTTCACATAATTTTGTTGTCTTGCAAAACAGGAGAATAGTTTTAAAAACCTGTGAATGGGATATAAAAACAACATTTATTGTTTTTATTTCATGTAAAATCACTGCTGCGGTGTGCGTCCTACGGCCACTAGATTTGATCATTGGATCCAACTTTAAGTCACCATATGCCGGTGGTTAAGGAAAACATCGTGAGGAAACCAGTATTCATCGGCGGACACTTGCCCAGCTCCAAAGCTTCCATATAGTATTTATTTTAGCCAGCTAATTAAGTTATATTCATATTCTTTTTAGTTTGAATTTCAAATTAGCTCAGCACTCTATTGTGAAAATCGAGCGCATGCGCTGCACGCACCTTATCATTTAACGTATTTACATTAACGTAACATTTGTATATATCCGAGGTTAGGATATCAGAAGTGTGTATATGTAACAAGATGAATACAGTCATTATTTATTGTCGATTTCATCATTAGGGTGCATTCCAACCAAGCGTTAACAAGGAAGCGGGTGTAAGGGGGAATAGATCTAGATTTTTCCAAATCCCAATCACGCTCTGGCCACCGAATGATGGCGGAGTATTCATTCGAATTAGCCGAACCCAAATCCCACAGACGTCAAGGTCACGGGGAGCAGCGCCACCGCCCGCTTGCCCGGCGCGGCGAGTGCGAGTAAACATTCCAAGGTATGCTCGCCGCTCCTCGCTGGCCGCTTTGTTTTTGGAGAGGTCTATGTCCAGCACACGGGGCTCTACCACTTGGCAAGCGCCAAGTGGTAGAGCCAAGCAGTTTGCTGCTGCTCGAATAGACGTCGAGGGAAGGGACACAACAAGACTATGCAACCGGTTATTGCCGGGAATTTATATTGTTCAAAAATTATGAATCGCAGAAACTCTACATTCATGAAACAATAATAAATGGCCGCGGTGCCGTGGGTGCGTTGCATGCCATTTAGGATCATTGGGGGATGGGCGGGATGATGGGGAAGGGGGATGGAGGGGGAGAGGGCGTCCGGTTCCCTCTAGGAGCCTCCGGAGACCGTGGTAAGTTCACGCCGATATTCTGCGAGGCCGTGGTTCTAATCCGGTCGAGCCGGTGAAAGCCACCGCTTGACACCACCACGTACGAATTAAACATAAGGTGGTGCACACACTACAAGATTAGTACGAAGCAGTGTGTCCATCACACTAACAACATAAGTTCGGGAAATTATTAAGAGTCAGTAAGAAGTCTTCTTCGACAGCCTATTTATGTCCACAGCTGAACATAAGCCATGAAAGCAGGCATGTATTACGAAAATTTGCCCATACTCATCACGACGGAATTCGAGTGACAGTGCTCCCAGTCACCAGGGGGGGGATTGACGCTCGGCAGCACTGTGTGCGGTCTCTCAGAGACTTTGCAACTATGTTGTACGTACAGACACACGACTACAAATCAACATAACTTTACGGATTTACATATTCGTTCCGTTTGAATTTAGCACCTTAAAACGCGTGGTTCGAACACCCCCGGCTTGTATTCACACCCCGCCACTAGATGGCGCCTCACTTAACTAGTTACACTTACATATACAATTGCACCGAGCCCCGCACCCACTACAAAACAAACATCACACATCGTACGAGTGACGACACGTCTACATAATATATTACGAGTTCAGTATAAGACTCCTCCGATTCGCGCTTCGAACACGCGATCCTGTTCCTTAGTGCGTCAGCCACAAGCGCGCTCATTGCACACTGTGCCAGACCACCCGTCACCGTTGGACATGGTGAATTTTCATCAGTCAACAATCGTTAAAGTTACTTAACTTCATAGAAGCCAAAATGTAAATGAGTCTATAATATCCAAGGCAGGCTAACTCTTACAAACCCGTATGTCTAAATTCTGTTAAAACTTCCCCCGTCTATAAAAAAATACTAGAAAAACGGTCGATGTCTGAAACCTACAGCTGACATACTCGTGCACCGAAGCACAACAACTCCCACACACACAAACACACTCCAACGACACAGAAAAGGTATGAGAAATCTTAACTCCCATCTTCCATTTGAGGTAAACTAAGGCTCACTGAGTTTTAACGACGCTTTCCAACTGTATATGACTCTGTAAACACTTTCTGCCTTTCCGAAGCGTATTTACTATATACGTAGCATGCTTCGGAAGCGCTCCGAAGACTGCCGAAGTTCACCACCGATTGTTAATAACTGTCGAAGTTGTCTGAAGTAGTCCGAAGCCGTCCGAAGCCATCCGAATTTTCACGAGCTTTGAACCGTGAATGCAAAGTCACGGAGCAGAGTTCTGCTGAAGTCATATGTGGCGAAAGAGACTCCCACTGCAAGCGGGCCCTTAACCCAGTTCATACTGAGACCCTTGAAGAATCCTCGCCAGCCTTCCACCCTGGAATAAGAATTAACTTAGTAGTTATGCCATACAGCCGTATCTTCACGGCGCTACGCAAAATGTATGGGATGCGACGCTACGACATTAAGCTTAACTTTATATTGTGCGGGCTGTTTCTGGGACATGCTCCAAATATCAATTATATTACACTAGTCACAAAAAAAAAATTAGAAAAATTAATAAGAATCGAAAAATCGCTCAGTATGGTGATTTTTGGTGAAAACGATATATTTGAAGCTTCGGAGCACTAATAAAAAAAAATTCATCGCTACTAAGTTATCGAGGTTTCGGGACACAGGTGTCACAAGGTTGAAAACCAACGATATCCTTCGTTCATCCATTCTGTCCAAAGTTATCCCAAGTTATTCAAATATCCTTTAATATGCGAATTTTTTTCTTTTTTTCAGTCAAAACTATCACTTCGAAAAATATTTTTTTATCAAAATCCAGTCATTATGTCTTATAGAGAACGTCTTGCAGTTTTCAAAACCCTCCTTCGACTACCTATACCGTCATTATTTCCCGAGTTGTTTAAAAACTTTTTTGCTTTGAATAACTATAACTCCGCGGCAAATCAACGCGCAGACTTTTCAATCAAATCACTCGCCGCCTGCCGCCTGCCGCCCGCCGCCTGCCGCCTGCCGCCTGCCGCCTGCCGCCTGCCGCCTGCCGCCTGCCGCCTGCCGCCTGCCGCCCGCCGCCTGCCGCCCGCCGCCTGCCGCCTGCCGCCCGCCGCCTGCCGCCTGCCGCCCGCCGCCTGCCGCTCACCTGTAGATGTACGCGAGCGTCTGCCGCGTGCTGGGGCAGGGGTAGGAGCGGTCGGGGTTGCGGCGCGCGGTCTGCATGCGCCGGCGCACGATGTCGAGCGGGTAGGCCGCGGTCTGCCCCAGCGCGCCCGCCACGCCGCCCAGCAACACGTTGGTCAGCCCCGCGGCCGGCGAGCCCAGGGAATCTGTTCGGTCGATTTTTTTTTCAATATCGAAACTTTCTATCAAATTAGTTTTATTTAACACTGCCGTGAACGACAGAATCTATACCTACCGGGGCGCAATTCGAATATCCTTTGACATTTACAATTTACAATAAAACCGTTACAAAAAGGATCGAATGAAAGTGGATTCGTCAGGTCCCGGTGTGGAACGAACATTCGGCTTCTCGCAGCACAGCCGAGCGAGAGAGGAACAGATGCTCATTCTCTATTTCACTCTTCCTTACACCCGAATCGAACTCGAAGGTGCGGAGCGAGACCGGGCCAGCTGGTTGGCTGCTCGGCGAGTGGACCGGTGTCCGCGGAGCCGGACTCCTCTCAGCTCAGACGCTGCGGCCCGTCGGCGGTCTGGTCTGCTTTACTTTCTTTATGGGAAAGTGACACAGAAAAGGTATGAGAAATCTTAACCCCATCTTCCATTTGAGGTAAACTAAGGCTCACTGAGTTTTTCGACGCTTTCAACTGTATGACTCTGTAAACACTTTCTGCCTTTTAAAGAAGCGTATTTACTATATACGTAGCATGCTTCGGAAGCGCTCCAGACTGCCAGTTCACCACCGATTGTTAATAACTGTCGAAGTTGTCTGAAGTAGTCCGAAGCCGTCCGAAGCCATCCGAATTTTCACGAGCTTTGAACCGTGAATGCAAAGTCACGGAGCAGAGTTCTGCTGAAGTCATATGTGGCGAAAGAGACTCCCACTGCAAGCGGGCCCTTAACCCAGTTCATACTGAGACCCTTGAAGAATCCTCGCCAGCCTTCCACCCTGGAATAAGAATTAACTTAGTAGTTATGCCATACAGCCGTATCTTCACGGCGCTACGCAAAATGTATGGGATGCGACGCTACGACATTAAGCTTAACTTTATATTGTGCGGGCTGTTTCTGGGACATGCTCCAAATATCAATTATATTACACTAGTCACAAAAAAAAAATTCATCGCTACTAAATTATCGAGGTTTCGGGACACAGGTGTCACAAGGTTGAAAACCAACGATATCCTTCGTTCATCCATTCTGTCCAAAGTTATCCCAAGTTATTCAAATATCCTTAAAGACCGGCAAGGCACCTGCAGTATCTATGGTGTTGCAGATGTATGTGGGTGACGGTATTCACTTAACATCAGGTGAACCGCTTGCTCGTTTGCCGTCTTTTCCATAAAAAAAAACGTAGAGTGCGAAAACCAAAACCCCCCTCGTAGTCGGGTAAAAGTTAGTGTAAGAAGTTATAAAGTCGACTTGAATGTCTCCGTGTGTATTTGTACGTACTTTTTTTTTTATAGAAGAAGGGGGCAAACGAGCGTGCGGCTCACCTGACGGTAAGTGATCACCGTGGCCCACGGACATCCACAACACCAGAGGAGCTACAGATGTGCTGCCGGCCTTTAAGGAAGGAATAAGCTCTTTTCTTGAAGGTCCCTAAGTCGAAACTGTTCGGCGTCAGCTGATTCCACAAAGTCGAATCGCGTGGCAGAAAACTACAGTTAGTAAGTAAGAGTTATTTCCACATACATCCATAATTCAACTTTATTTTATATAACGATATCTAGTATTCACGCGAGCCCTACACTTTTGAGATGAACCTGTTATTGACGGATTGTACGCGTTTAGTTGCCGTGACCGCGGCTGCTGTGGAGCAATCGAAACGTCGGGAATATAAAAACAAAATTAAACGAGATGAAATCCGTAAATGATAGTTTCATTTCATCTTTATATGTATATATTCACGCCTTGTTCCCAACGGGGTAGGCAGAGACAATCTTCTTCCACTTGCTACGCTCCTGACATACGTCTTTCGCTTCTCCCACTTTCATCAATCTTCGCATGCATGCTCGTTGGTTTAGAGTACTCTTGACCTGGCCTTTTTTCAGAACGTCTCCGATTTGATCGTGAAATGTTCGCCTAGGTCTTCCTCTCCCGACTCTACCATTTACACTCGCCTCATATATTTCTTTTGTCAACCTCTCCGCATGTCTAAACCAGCTCAGCATCCCTTTCTCAATTCGTGTCACTACATCGTCTTTTACGCCACAGCGCTCTCTGATCGCATTATTTCGAATCATTCATCTTTATATATACTTTATATATTTTCTTAATAAAGTTTCCTTAACAGTATTTTACTTTTATTTTAGCAGAGCCTCGTCCAGTTGTTCTAACAACGGTCTCTTACCTAACTACACTAACCTGTAGAGAGTCCGGAAGCCCTCCTCTCTCGCGATGCGCACGAAAACGGCCCGCAACGAGCTGTACTCGCTCTTCGGGGACACGGCCATGCGCGCTCGTGCCAGGTCCAGCGGGTAGGTGGCGCTCTGCGAAGTCACGCCGGCCAGCGAGCCCACGACGAGCAGCCGGACCGGGTGCTCCCTGGACGAATACTTTTACATGGGCATAGGGGGAAACGAACAGCGAGATGGTCCGAGGCTCCAGTCCACCGGATGTTAAGCGACCACCGCAGCCCGTGCGCTCCAACGAACAACTTCAATCGCAGAGGGTCCCTGATGCGCTGAGCACGCCTCACGGCCTGTAACACCGCACCGGCTCTCTACGCCGTTGGAACGGGAACACAACCGGGTTTCAGCCAGGCAAGAGAGGGTGTTACCTGATCAAACGGCTCCTAGACAAGAAGCCCTGGAAACATCTATTTTCGTCCCTTCATGACACTTTTCACTAGTTTTTTTTTAACGAACGAGTCCATCGTTATGTTCTGACCAAAGATACAAATCGTACATAAGTTTCTAAACGTTGGTACTAGCACTCCAAGTAGGGGGTCGAACTAGGGTCTCCCGCTTTGGACGCAGGCCCCCTGACCACTCGGGGGACTGAGATTTGAAGATAGAACAGTGGAGCGGACTAAAGGCCTCACCTGGCCGTCGCCGCCGTGTCGACGCCGAGCACCTTCTTCCACTGCTCGTGCGAGGCGTACTGTATGGCTGCGTAGGGAACGATGCGTGCCATCGACGCGCTGTTGCCGCGCCACAGCGCCTGGACGCCTTCAGTCTTCGCGCTCTTTACGAGGAACTGTACGGCCGCGCGGGTCGTATAGGGAATGTCGCTGAGGACACAATGCAACAATTATTATTCTCCGAACGCCGTCCTCGACTGCACGTGATGCTGCACCCTGCTGACTAACGATCGAGGCTCGGGCGATCGACCGCTGACGGAAAATCCACACATCTGCCGAAACCATGTCACACAGACTAGCGAAGGTGAGCGGCCTCTGTAGGCGAGGGCACCATCAGTGGGATCACCCTTCCCTCTCCTCATCGGGATGTATATGAACCATGCAAGAGTAAAAGATCATAGAGATGCTTTCTTTTTCTTTTTTATGGGAAAGGCAGAAAGCGTTCAAGCGGTTCACCTGATGGTAAGTGTTTAGCGTCGCCCACGTACATCTGCAACATCAGAGGTGCTGCAGCTGGGTTGCAGGCCTTTAAGCGTATTTGGGAAATGGGAATGAGGATGAGGAGTGGGATGGGGAGGGGAGAGGGCCTCCGGTTATCTCACTCACCGAACGAAACACAGAAGCACAAGATGCCTCTGCAACACGCCGCTATTCTGCGAGGCGGTGGTACCAATCCCGTCGAGCCGGCCCATTCGAGCGGCAGCAGCAAAAGCCGCCGCTCGACTCTACCACGTTCAAAAGAAGTGTACTTGAAAAAGGTCGATAACGAAAAAGAAAAGTTACCTTGAGGAGTTCAACAACCACTCACCTCGTCTGGAACCTGATCTTCGCTCGGTCGAGCGGCGCGACAACGGTCTTGGCGACCGCGCCGGCCGTGGCGCCCGCCGCCAGTGACGTCACCAGCAACGCGCCGCCGCTCAGCTGCCGAGGACTCTCTGTATGACAGGGACAGTGACAGCGCGCATTTAATGGTCAGCTATGCGGTCGGCGTCAAAGGAGACTATTCGAAAAGCCTTGAAAATCGCAATGTCTACCGACAGATTGCGGGATGACGTAAAATAGCAGACCGATGACGGGCGGCCGGGTCTGAGGTGCGAGGTGTCTGGTACTGTGATCGCCAGTCCGCTTCCCGAGCGCGGCGATTGTAGCAAGTCCTCCTTGTGGCCGGACAAACCTGCGTCCTGCAGTGGACAGTTTACAGGTTGCTAAGGATTTGTTTCACGTAAAGTAAACGGATTTTTTATTGGATCGACGGGACAAACGAACCGACAGTCCGCCTGATGACAAACGACTTCAATCGAAGAAGGTTACAGGTGCATCGCCCTCGAAGATTATGATGGAATGCCTAACTGCCCATAATTCTACTAGCTTCGCCAATTGCCAACCGAAACACAACAGTGGTTCCTATTTTACCACCAGAATATTTACCAGAGTCTCTACCACCGAAGCTGTCAAATCCACCGGGCTAACAACGTGTAACTAATTCCGTCGGGGTTTTAATCGAACCTGCACTTATTGGTGATCCCGACATAGCCTTCAGTGGCAGGTAGGTGGCGTGCGCCCTTCCCCCGCGCGGTACAGTGGCTGCATTGCCGATTAGAGGAAAGACTGGACGATAGACTGCATTGTAGAAATAGGTAACCTATCCCGAGACCTAGTTTGATTATCTGATGGATGTAACATATTTTATATCATCAGTAAAAGATCTACCTTACCAACTTGGGGCGACGGAATAGTGTGTATACCTTTTTTGAAATCGGTCTTTATGAGAGCGAATATTGCATATCATTAATATGAGCTTTGTATATATTCTGGAGAAGAGCTTTAAATAAATAAAGGCTCGACAGCCGTGGTAGCCGAGGGTCAGTGCCTTCGCTTCCCATTCATAGCAAGCGAGCGGCCCGGGTTATATTAGTTTGTAACCAATAAATGATAAAATGCTGAATTTGATCAGCGGTGAAGGTGAACATCGTGAGCATGTGAAGTCTACCGAGACGCACCGGAGTTCTGCGAGGCCTCGGCACTGCCCCGGTTTAGTCAGTCCATTCGCGAGGCCGCACACCAGCCGCCGCTTGACTCTACTGCGTACAAAATGTGTGACGTAGTGACGCGCGATGTGATCCCCGTCGGTCCGTGGATAATCCGATTGTATTCTCATTACGTTAATGTTATATGTTGCCCAAAGCATCTTCACTCACGTATCACATGCGGCGTCCTCTCCTCCTGCAGGAATGTGCCGCGCGCCTCCCCCACGGAGATCGCGCCCCCACCCATCTCACTGCAGAATACTTCACTTACATTCCTCGGTACCTAGCGGCTGAAAACATAGAAAGTCCATTAGGCACGCCGTCCGGTGACGTTGTAAGACAAAGCACCACACAGCATAGAGCCAAGCTGGCTCTAGCAACTGTAGCATGAATGGTATAATGGCAATACAAGAAGGTAAACTCCTTTTCTACCTAGTTGCCATTATGGTAGGTTCCACCAGCCCCCTAAACCATTTCTGGCTGGACCTCTTACCTTTACCAAATTAGCAGAGCGTCCATTGTTTTTTTTTCGGTTTGAAATGTGTAGATAGCCAGTGTAATTACAGGATGTGAGGTATTTGTATTTGTATTTGTATTTGGCCTCGGGAGATCAGATTGGATCAAAATTAATCATTAAAAGCTGAAGGCAACCCGATAACTATGCGCCTACGTCGTGCCAAATAGAAATCTGTAATCTCTGCCTCTCTATGAGGAAGTTCAAAGTTCACTACCGGTTCAATTGTGGTATGGAGCTGCGCTGAGAACCAGTGCTGCTGGAATCCGTAACATAAACTGAGCGTGGAACCATTTGTTGCATCACACGGTAGCGTAGAAAAAAGTTTCTTTCTTTTTTTTTTCTTTATGTGTATCTTTGAGGGAGGCTAATGTGCAGCGGTGGACTTGGACAGACCGCAATAATGATCGATCTCTGGCTGCGAAATGATTCGGGATGCGTCCAAAGATCCTTGTAGCTCTATTTAACTACACGGAAGACCAGATTCTTCCTTCAAATGCCAACAAACGATGCTCTGGCGACCAAGCGATGGCGGAATATCCATACGAATTTGCCGAACCGAAATCCCACGGACCGATAATGGGAAGCAGCGTCACTAGTGGGAGACTCCGGTGGACTTTTAGAAAATGCATGGCTGTTGCTTTTGTTGAAAAGCTGATGAAGATGACTGTCTGCCTATGGCAGAATTCCGGACGCATCGAGGCTGCCGACAGATGGCGGCATATTTCTTACTCTATTTATCTACACAATCTCTCTGACTACATGTTTCACGCTTCTCGAGTACATAGTAATTGTTTATTTATCAGTGAACCGAATCTTATCTGAACTGGTCCAATATTGGAAGTGTAAGATACGCGTGTCAGTATAACGTCTGACAACAATTGTCGCACATGTGCTCGGTACGAATCCCGCTCGCAATCGGTAGCGGTGCAACTCCACCACGTATAAAGGTCTGGGTAACAAAGGGGAGTACAGCGTGAGTGCTTTTGAGTTTGCGCGTGCGCACCTCCCGGCGCCATAACATCTGCGCAGTTGCACCGGCATCGCCATCAATTTGCCCGCATATATTATCAGCAAAATTAATGCATGTCTATACTTTTGTACCTATTTCTTTAGTAATAATAAAAGACGTAACTGTATTGCGTTGTGCAGACCAGACTCTAACACTACGGGGCCAATTTTAATTATTGATTTTTTTTTAGATATTATACGATTCCGCGAAGGACATTCGTATTTTTATTAGTAAAATTTAAGTAAAGTAGCAGCTTGTAAGTGCCCACCGCTGGGCAAAGACCTCCTTGTCAAATATCTGAGAGGGTTTTTCAGCCAGGAATGGCCTGCCACGCTGCTGCAGTGCGGGTTGGCTAGCTTCACATCATCATCATTATCATTTCAGCCTATCACAAGTCCACTAACGAGACTCCCCCACAGATTGCCACGAAGCTCGGTCCTGAGCCACCTGCATCTATCGACTTCCCGCAACACTCCGCAGGTCACCACTCCATCTTGTGGGGGGTCGTCCTACACTGCGTTTGCCTGTACGCGGCTGCCACTCGAGAACCTTTTTTCCCCAACGGTTGTCAGTTCTGCGAGCTATGTGGCCGGCCAATTGCCACTTCAGCTTGCTGATCTTTACGGCTATGTCGGTTACCTTAGTTCTGCTGCGGATATCATCGTTGCAGACTCTATCGCGCAGAGAAACACTGAGAATAGCCATAGCGCGCTGAGCAACTTTGAGCTTCCAGCAGCTTTGAGTGAAGGACCAAGTCTCGGATCCATATGTCATCACTGGCAACACGCACTGGTTGTAAACTTTGCTCTTGAGGCTTTGCGGTATACTCGACGAGAAGATATGACGTAGTTTCCCGAACGCAGCCCAGCCGAGTTGGATTCGTCGATTGACCTCTGAGTCGAAGTTGGACTTACCTAATCGGACAATTTGTCCCAGGTATACGTACTCGTCTACAACTTCGAGCCTATTGTTCCCAACAACAACCGGTATTGGTGTGACACGGACGTTGGACACGAACTTGGTCTTGTCCATGTTCACCTTAAGACCAACCTGTTGGCAGACGTTATTGAGCTCGCCGCGCACTGCACTAAGCTGCTCCGGGATCCTGCCACGAGAACCATGTCGTCGGCAAATGGAAGCTGAGCGACACCAAGCGCACTCGCGATATGTGTCTACTTCTATTTTTTAGCTTCACATGTCGACCATACAATATTTTTTATTATTTCTCAGACATGCAGGTTTCCTCACGATGTTTGCCATCACCGCCGAGCGCGTGGTAAATACAGCACTTAAAATTGCTCTAAACAATTTTAGTGATGCCGGCGCACCAGGGATCGAACCCAGATCACTCGCGCCCTATGAAACTAAAGTGAGCGCCTTGACCTCTAGACAACCGCGGCTCTATATATAACTTGTATGTAAAACTAGTTTTTGCACGCGATTAAATATTAATGCAATTTCTAAGTTGAGTCATAAAAGTAGCAGTTTGGAAATGACCACGGCTGGACATACGCCGCCTTCTCAAGCACTTGAGAGGGTTTAGGAGCCGGAAAGGGTCTGAAGGAAGTTGATCGTGCCCGTGCTTTCTTCATGATTTGACTTGTTATGAGTCACATCAGGACATGTGGCCCTGGAATGGTTACGTCATGGAATAGGATGTTGGATACTTTGATCTCAATTAAGCTTTATAGTGTCACAAGTCCCGACATTACTCAACGATAGATTTGCAAATTTTTATTTATTTATACTTTATTGTCTACACCAAAAGGACTACAAAAGGCGGACTTAATGCCTTTTGGCATTCTCTAACAGTCAACCCAGGGCGTGAAGAAATTTTGTGCATCTAATTAAATATAATATAAATATCAAAAGGCTAATTGAGAAATATACTACATAATTAAAACATATATAAATGTATAAGCATACATATCTACACATACACATAGGTATACAAATAAATACTATAATATATACAGAAATACCAACATAGATATATACATACTTACAAACACATTAATTTTACAGAGTTAAGAGGCAGGGTCATGGGTTAGGACTTCTCTTGAGTCTAGTTTGTGACCACGCAGTTGAAGACAAAAGTTAAAGGCTGTTAATGTAGTGAAGTAAACTAGCAACCTGTAAGTGCCCACTGTTGGGCAAATGCCTCATTCTCAAATACCAGTATCAGAGAGGGTTTTAGGAGCCGAGAAGGGCCCGCCACACCGCTCCAGTGCGATCGAACCCAGATCACTCGCGCTCTATGAAACTAAAGTGGGCGCCCTGCCCACTGGGCTAGCACGTGTGTATCGCCTACCCATTCGAAAGCGACTAAGGGGAAGGGGTCTTTTGTACGCTTCATTTTCAGTGCTCTAGTGACGTTTCTACTTCTATTTTTTTCTGTTAAAATCAATTTATATTAGATGAATAGATTCATTGGCAGACTAGATTAGTGAGCTTATTCTGTTGATCACATACAATGTTAGATCACGGCTTTCCATTTTACTAAATCAAACTTTTTACGCCTCTCCGGGATATTGAACGAGACGGTTGTCGGCCCCAGGCCGCTTTACACACAAATTCCGTCTACCCAACTTCCCATGAGCTTGTACAAAATAAAATTGTACAATTAATTTACAAATACAAAGGGTTATATAATTAATCGAATTCTTAAATAATCCACAGACGTGGCACCATTCTTCTGTTTTAAATACAATAACTAAATTACAATGCGGCCGATTTATTTTTTCTGGTATTATTCCACGATTACAATAAAAAAAATTGTTTATTGTTTCAATGTATAAATTATACTTGCATACATACATATTTTGAGGACTTGTAATTAAGTACCTTTGTAAGTAAAATTTTATATTACTTTGAAGAAGGCTATTTCAACATACAAGCTGAAGTACCCGGCATTGTCCGGGATATACAATATCTACATATATAATATACAATATTACAACCAGACGTCCGACACGTGCACTTGCCCGGGGCAACGATGGTGGTATCGCGGTAACACAAGCTTTGGGGTGAGCGAGCGCAATCTATGTTACATGGCGCTCTCTAGTCTGAAGGGGCGTTACGTGTGAGAGAATACAAAAGTCTCTCGCAAATTCGCAATCATCATCATCATCATCACTCCATCTTGTGGGGGGTCGTCCTACACTGCGTTCGCCTGTACGTGGCCGCCACTCGAGAACCTTTTTTCCCCAGCGGTTGTCAGTTCTGCGAGCTATGTGGCCGGCCCATTGCCGCTTCAGCTTGCCGATCTTTACGGCTATGTCGGTCGGTTACCTTAGTTCTGCTGCCGGTATTATCGCTGCAGACTCTATCACGATTCGCAATGGTGTATAGGAATCTATTAACAAAACAAAAGTGTCGTCAAGTTAACCAATTGCAAGCTATCGAAGTGCCCGGCTCCACTATGCATTTTATAGCTACCTTAGAAACGTCAAGGAGATTTAGTTGTACGTCACGTCACGTTTCTGTGTTATCGTTATTGTCACGATTCACATAGATTATATAATATAATGTATACACATCTGGTGGAGGAGGGGGGCCGGTTTTAAGCCCCCGCCATCTGAATATGTCGTCTACTAAGTCATGTATAGTTATCTTAATTAAATGGGAATATAAAATGAACTGTTCTTTAAATATATATATATACACAACTGATATTCCATCATAATTTTCTTTCAAAAATTATTTTTAAACGATTATGTTAGTAACTTCGCTCTGTAAATTGTAATATGTAAAATAAACATTAAAATAATTTAAGCGCTCTTTAAATGTTCCTGTGACGACACCTACGCGGTGGCGGCAAGCCTTCTGCAACAAAGTAGTCGAACTTAGACGTGATAGAGCCGAGGGGCGGCTGCTGCTGCTGTCCGAAGTGGCCCAGTGGGGACATCTTGAGCTTCTACATTTCGTTCAGTGAGTAAGTAAACCGGATGCCCACTCCCCCTGCCGTTACCCCAAGCCCTGTCCCCATCATCCTTCCCATCCCACAAATATCCTTAAAGGCCGGCAACGCACCTGCTGCTCCTTTGGTGTTGCAGATGTACGCGGGCTACGGTAATCACTTACCATCAGGTGACCCTCTTCCTTGTTTATCCCTTTCCCATGAAGAATAAATTAATAATATAATATATTTTTTTAAATTATTATATATTAGGTCGAGGAAATAGTTTTCGTAATTTAAAATAAAAAAGTTTCAGTAAAATCTCTTTGGTTGTACTGTTTGTATCTGGATGATTTTAATACCATTAAATAGATGACATTTTAAAAACAGAATAATAAAAGTAAAAACGGTTTCCCGCCATTTTTCTATTGTTTTCTGTCCGCCAAAATGAGTGAATCGAATTGAAATATAGTACAAAAAAGGGTATAATGCGACACAAGTCGCGTAATGTTTCTGGAGTTTACAGCACTGTCAGTAAGAGTAGCACAAAAATTGGTGCGGGCATTTCAGGTTCCGGAATTTTGATGTCAAAGATATAGCTCGCTCTGGTCGACCTGTTAAATGGATATTGAGCTGGTCGGTTAAATTCGATGCCATTTTTGTGAAACGGAGCACGCTTGCCACATTAATAGTTACGCCATAGCTAAAGAGCTAGTGCTTAACCACAAAACAGTTTTGGCCCATTTAAAAAAGTCGTGATGTTGAAAAATATTTCGATATTTGAATGTCACGCGAGCTCATTGAAAGAACCCAATGAATCGTGTACTCGTTCGCGATTCTCTATTGAAACCGATTGAAACCGAATGAAACCGAACCGTTTTTGAAAAGATTGATTACTGGTGAGGAAAAGTGAATTACCTACGACAAGAACGTGCGAAAAATATCACGGTCAAAGGGTAGTCAGGCTCCACGGACCAGAGCGAAGCCCGCATCAACTCGCAATAAGGTGTAATTTTTATGTGGGATCGAAAGAGCATCGTTCATTTCGAGCTTTAATCATCGTCGTCATTTCAGCCTATCACAGGTCCACTGCAGAGCAATGACCTGCCCCAAAGATTGCCGCAAAGCTCGGTCCCGAGTGAGCTTTGAGCTTTTACCGCCGGGTAAAACCATTGATTCGGATCCCTACTGCCAACAGTTGATGAGACAACAAGCAAGAAATAGAGAAAAGATGGCCGGAATTGATCAACGAAATTCATCAGAATTCTTTACTTAGTGTTAGGTTAGCATCGAGAGAGGACTGTCAGATTGTCTATCAGACTGTCTGCGACAAGCAGGTTGGACTTGTTGGAATCAGAAGTGCTAAAACTTCGACACGGATTATCTCACTACCTACTGAATGGCAACAAGTTATAAAACAAAATGGCACATATACCAATAAGGTATTTCGACGTGTTCCTGTAAGAAGGTGATAAGTATTATGCAAAAGTGAACCATTTTTGAGTTATAATGTTTTTTAGATTTTTAAAATAAGTCAAAAATATAACATCAATAATTCATTTCAAAAAAAGAATTTAAATCAAATTTTTTCTTCTGATTTATAAAAATGATTAAACACTGGTTCATCAATATTGCAACAACAATTATCGGCTCAAATTTAAAATGCGAGACGAAAAACGATGTTATTTCAATGTTTTTTTGAGTAAACGGCGTAGTGACTTTTGGCCTCTTTTTATTAGGATTTTTGTGCACTCTCTCACTCCAATAATGTTCATTGTGGTAGTTAGTAATCCCATCTTGATCGAATTAGCATTCGTCGGTCCATAGGATTAATTTAAAAAAAAACGCGGCTTTTAAATCGGCATTTAACATGAATCGACAGAACGCAACTCTCCTTTCAGGGTCCTCAATAAGTTCCTAGTTGTCATGCATTGTTGAAGAGCAAAGAAAACGGTTGTGTTTTTAAAACAATCTGCAAGCCAAGTTTTTGACACATTTCAGTGGGACAAAATGTCAAAAAGATATTGAAATAATATCGGATTTATTTGGAGCGATAATTGTGGTTTTAATAATAACCAGTGTTCAATCGTTTTTATAAATCAGAAGAAAAAATGAGATTTGAAGTGATACTTTTTTGTTAATAAATATTTGATGTTGCATTTTTGACTTATTTTGAAAAAAGCTAAAACATGATAACTCAAAAATGGTTCACTTTTGCATAATGCATATGGGGTTAAAATTATCGCAAATAGTCACCCTTTCACCTCCTAACGGGAATACGTCGAATTACCAATAACCCTGTGTATTATATGAAAATGTAAAAAAGATCCTTTCTTTTTCCCCAACCTATTATTTTATTTGGTCTCAGTAGGGACAAGTTTAAAAAATAATAAACTATGTGAAACTGGTGCTCTAGCTCTAGGCAGAGCAAAATGTATTGTTTATACATCTGGCTAGCTACAACCCTCTTCACCATTTCTGCCACATATGGTACTATACTGCAATATGTTTTGTTACATCACATTTCAGGAAATAAAATCGTTACATACTCGTAATGTATATAATCTATTACAATGTAAATTTATTATTCTACTTATGTATGTGCATTAATTTAAATCTATACATATAAAGTGCCACGATAGCTGAGTGGTTAGGGGATCTGCTTCTGAATTCATACTTGGATAGCTCATACCAATGAATTTTACGAAACTTATATTCAATTTGTATCCTTAGCTTGGGCATTAAGTGACAGGTCCAGTAACATTGTCCCAAACCTTCTCTGGTTGGAAGGGGGTGGGAGTGGGGATGAAAAGACGAAAATGTATTGGAATAAGGTTGAAAGAGCTCATATTTTTTTATACCCCTGAGGGGTTTTTCCACTACCCTTAACTTGACAACAAAATTATATTAAACTTGAAATTAGATGTGTACTTATGAATCCACGTGATTTATGACTCAAATGCGAATAAAATATGAAAACGTATGTAATTTTGAAAATAATTATTCCTTTCTTCTGGTCTCCATGTACTATGCCACACATAACAGCCAGACTGCGCCAGGCTGATATGCTGTTAGTTCTATATAATGGTAAAGATTTTTTCTGAAAGTAGGGTATTATCTATACAGCTTACTAGAAGTTGCAACATTGTGGCTAGAAGCTTGCTATCTTACAAGTAATTATTGGGCTATTATTACAAATAGGAATTGAGGTTCTTATGTATAATGCAATTTTGTAATTTATTTTAAAGAATCATGGTTATTCATGAGCTTAAACAAAATAAAACATTTCTCAGGGTTCTGCAGTGATAAAAGTTAAAGGACCTTAAATAATTACTTAAATTAACTACTCATAAAAATAGGCCATAGTCAAAGCACACAATGAATATGTTAACTTAAACGACCCATTATCTTTTACAAATTTCAATGGCTAAAAATTTTTACTAAGGCTATGAAAGGCTTGAGTTTTCTTCAGTAAGTCATAATTTAAAAATCGCGCTTTTAGGCTATCTATGTTGTTTACAAATTGGCATGGAACACTTATCTCAGTGTTAAAGCTTTTAATATCTGCGCACTAACGTATTCAGTCCAAAGTCTAGGCCATAACCTTGAACAAACCCTCCTAGGGCTATACATTATGCATAGACGAGTTCTAGATCTATATTTAGATGGTCTTAGAATAAACAAAATATTTTTGTCCGACTTACTTGGAATTCTAGAAAGGCTAAGACCGCAATAACTTTTTATATCGTTAACTTTAGATTCATAACTAAGAAGTCGCACTTCAACAATCTTTTTAAACCGCACTAACACTCATTTGGTTGCAGAGGTAGAATAATTTCAAATTAATGTTTACGAGAATATTTCTTTAAATAATATTAAAAACTAGTAACTTCGCTCGCAGTAAATGACATACTGACGGAATCACAGAGCACTATATAGAAGAACAGATTATATAGTGAATTTATTAAATTAAGCAATGTTGATACACTTTAAAAAAAACATAATACAGATTAAAAAGCGCAATTTATGAATTATGTGACAGGTGACAGACGCACATTCATCCGTAAATCTGTAAGTGATAACACCTTTAATATTAATTAATTCTTGATTTTATACCAATTTGTCGAAAGTAACTAAGCTATGCCTGCATATGGAAGGTAATTGTGTGCATGGAAGAGCAGTGCGTTTACAGCAAACATATCTTGGGTACTGCGATTATGAGACAGTATGCGAAGTGCATCGCGCAACAGGGTCGGTGCTGACTGAACATCAGCGTTGCGGTTAACCCCGCGACACTATGCTTTTGACACGATGCGGGTTATAAATTATAAAGTCGACCTCAGTCGACTGCTCTTAACCCTCAGCTTCTCTTAAATAATTTATTTTTTGTTTTTATATATTTATTGTTTTTTCTGTATAATTGTATTTCCTTATTCTGTATAATTGTTGACTTAAACCATGACAGTTATCAAAATGTGGCTAAAAAATACGTCTGTATTATACTAAATCCAATTGTTCCAATGATCTCCGGATACAAGGCCTTTGAAACAGTTTAACAGTTAAGCTTATTTTGGTTAATGTTCTTAACATTAACCAAAATAGTAGCGTTGTAGTATTTGTCAGGGATATCAGGAGTGCATCTACCTCTGTCACTGAACCTGAAGTTTATGATGCAAACGTTTGATTGTGCAAATTAAGAACATGGTCATCATACTGACTATATACCACATACCATCTTGTAAAAATCTAGAACCTTTTTTGACCTCACTGGAAACGTATGTTAACGCCTTCGATTGGTTACCTTTGATACTGGCTGGAGACTTAAATGTAAATATAGTAGAACCGTGAGATACTCAAACTTCAGTGTATGAATGTTTTATGTCTGAACACTGTCACTGACATATTTTATTTATAATGTGTGCTACATGTATTATTTCTATGTGTATGATATACGTATGTATATATATTGAGAAATTTATAGACCTAATATCGCGGCTTCATTATTCATGCTATACCTGAGCATAGGCTATAGTACAGTTTTATAACAAGGAAGAAGTGTCAGTAAAGTGTTTAATGTGTAAATCCTAGTGTGGTCTTCACGGTACAGGCTCGCCTAGTGTGAAGACCATAGATTATCATGTATGTTAAAATTTTCTACAATCATAGACATAAAGGATTGTTTTAGAATATTATAATGATATACGTATTATGGTTGCAAATAAAATATAAGTAAATGAAGGATGAATGTTTTGTAAGCTAAAGTCTAGTAATAACTACGTGAAGTAAACTATAAATGCATTAAGTAAAATGTTACACGAGACATAAACGAAATCTCGCGAATTCGTTCATGTAATACTTGTATTCGCTTCTAAGAAATGTAGCAATACGTGTAATATAATAGCATCAGCTATTTGCAAGAGAATTAAGCATTATGACGCGGGCGAGCAGTAAACAAACAAACCACTAGAATTAAGTTTGTTTCTTAGATAGATAACACAGATGCTTTTTCCTGTACTCCGCAATTATGGAAGCTCGTCTGGGGAAGTTGTTAATTTTTTTCTTCATATTAGGTTCCACATCATACTCTTAAGAAGCAGCCTGTAAGTGCCTACTGCTGGGCAAAGACCTCCTTCTCAAATACGACAATCAGAGAGGGTTTAGGAGCCGGGAAGGGCAGCGAGGCGGGCCCTCCTATATTTTTATTATTTCTCAGAAATGCAGGTTTCCTCACGATGTTTCACTACAACGCTTTTAAAATTGCTATTAACAATTTTAGTGGTGCCGGTACCGGGGATCGAACCCAGGTCACTCGCGCTCTATGAAACTATTGTGAGAGCCCTGACCACTAGACTACCACGGCTATCATAGTCTATAGAGTTTAAATTTCTGTAGTAAGGTAATAATCTCAACGTTAACTTGCGGATGGCATAATCTTTTTCAGGCTTTTGTAGGCCTCCTAGGTTCGCAAAAAGCTGTCGCCCAGTTTCGTTATCCCCTCTCGTGTGTTAGTAATATTATTTTTTCTTCACGCTAACAATTTCCGATTACTAGTAATAAAACGAAGGAGCGAAATATTTATGAATTAATATAACTTTACGATATTGGATCGGGGAAAAAGTGTTTTCGTTTTTATAAGTTAAAAGTTGCTGTAAAATCTCTTTTGGGTTGTACTGTTTGTATCGGGCTGGTTTTGATACCAATAAATAGATGACATTTAAGGAATAATAATCCTTATAGGAAATGAAAGACAGAACGCTCAATTAATATTTTAATATTAAAATATAAGAAATGCATTCGTAAACATTTTAAATATAAGACACATTCCTCTCCTTTTGCAAATACAGAGCATGATGTCGTATTGTCTAACATAAGAACAAATGAAGTTTAATTACATACAAATATTGAATAAAAGAATACTAAGTTTCTACAGTATTCATGAAATCAAATGTCCATGTTTATTTAACAACACGAGGCTGAGTGTTGTCATACTCAAAAACTATTTAACAAATTAGTAATTTTGTAGAATTTATTATGGTACATAACGGTTATGCAATGGCAGCTTCAATCGCTGAGATCGAGGTCGGAGTCGCTGTCCTGCCGACCCCGTATAGTCTTCTTGCTCTGCGCGGCGAGGCAGCGCTGCTTGCGCGCCTCCGCCGGCGGCACTAGCAGGTCGCCGGCATACTCTATCACCTCGGACCTGCAAGAGAGGCTCATATAATAATTTTTACTTGTATCGGTATCACAAACGAGCTGGCACTCCACCTTACGGACGTCTGCAAACGACTTCGACCGAAGAGGGTCACAGATGCGTCGTCACCCCTGATCACCGAGATGGAACGCCTCGGAACCGGAGCACTACAGCAGCAGCACCGCTGCGTGGCGACACGCTCGTGTCAGTGTGCGCGCACGACTCCCAGAGACAGCTCCTCTGGGAGTCGTCCGCGCCTATTGAACTTTTAAGACAGAACTCCCCATTGGTAGTTGTCACTAAATTTCTTATTTAAACGGCAACCTGACGCGGACGTGGTGGCCAGTAACACGTAGCCCAGTTAACTATCTAACTAAGTTAAAATGTCAACAGTTTTGTCGTTCCCGCTGGGTTCCTACGAGCCGACAATATTCTTTACATAATTTCGGCAGATCCCTTCATGCTTGTCAGAGTCAGAGAACCCACCAATCTCAACTCGCTATATTGCACTTTTCGTTCAGAGCTTATTGGGAAGAGAGTGACAGGCGGCGAGCGTGTCACCTTCGGTACGAGCCTTTGTAGTGGCAGATGCCCGAACCTCTCGGGTATCGTGGATCGTCACTACAAAGAATAAGCTCATAGAGAATAAGCACATGCCTGGCAATCCTCCACTCGAGCATCTCAGTGCTGAAGTCGTCGCAGTTGCCGAGGTCTGTGAAGCCAACGATGAAGTCCTTGGTCTTATTCTGCTTCACCAGCGCTATCGTGGGGATCACGCGGATCTTGAGACGGCCTGGAAATAAAGAAAACACAACTAAACATTTGCATTTTTATCCACATGAAATCTTCTCTGTGATCTGGACAGGGGCCACACTCTTGCCTACTGCTGCAGCCAAGCAGCAGCGCAAGCACCGCCGTGTCCCGGTGCCGGGATGTACAGAGAGCTTAGTCCTGGAGGGTGCTTCACATCTATGACCTTCTTCAATTGAAGTCGTATCCATGAGGCTGCAGTATCCGCTTACCATCATGGAGTGATAGCTTGTTTTTCATCAAATTCCAATTAAAAAATCAATCCTGCAGTGAACTGTTGACAGCCTGTCAAGGTGAGTGTTGATGTTTATTATTGAAATGAATGAAAGTTCTTTAATCTTCGACGTAAGAAAGATAATGTCGTTTGTCAAATGTCACATCTTATACTGACAGTGACAAATGTCATGTTGCGCGGGAAGCGTAATTCAATTATAGAAAGGAAACAGTTAATTCTCGTTCTTGTTCCGTCAGTCCCACATCGTCGAATGATAAAAGTTTATCATCATTTTATTGTCGATGTTATAGAAGCTTTCAACCAATCGTATACCGACTGAACAAATTGTCTGTTGTCAATATATCAAGTGCCAAGTCAATATATGCAAGTATCAAGTGCCTCGAAGAGAAAACAAAAAACATTTGTAGCGGTCTATTGGACTTGACATCGGACGACGAAGAAATCGATGAACAGACTTTTTGGGCGAACAAGAAAACTCTCTATTCTCTCTTTATATTCTTTAGTCTGTTAAAAAAAAATTGTTATTTCTCATTTCCTTCCAATTTTGGTGTACGATATTGATGGGGTAAAACGCCGCGAGTGCTTTAGCGCAGCGATTGGAAAACTCAATTCAGGACCGGAGGCCGCCATCAAATATTCAGTGAAGGAAGATTATCAATTGAGAGTCAATATTATAACAAGAATTGAACCAATTTCAATGATAATTATACGATCAATCTGGACATCGTTAAAAATTCTGGCCGAAAGCCCTGCTGCCAATGCCGCAATGATTATTAAATAATAAACTCACCTGTTAAGAACGGAGCCCGTTCCACGTCCAACTTCACAAATCTGGTCTCCACGTGCTTCTTGGCGAGCGCCTTCAGGTGCATGTCCACGATGGCGCAGCGCGGCGTGTCCGCGCGGTAGTAATGGCACACCACGTTGTCGCTCTTGTTGCACACCACGAAGAACTCCTTCTCGCCGTCGAGCTCCGTGTACTCGCCGTGACCCTGGCGCCGAGTGTCGGCGGTAAATGTATGGCCGTATGCCCAATACTGCAGCCATGAGCGAGGACTACCAGGGGAGCATCAACTTAGGGTAAGGATCGGCGAGCTGAAGTTTGAGTCATTGGGCCGGCCGGCCGCATAGCTCGCAGAACTGACTACTGCAGGGGGACTAGTGGAGCCCACACAAGACGGAGTAACGACCCGCGCAGTGATGCGGGCAGACGATGGATGCAGGTGGCTCTTCGTCATAAGGTGAATTACAGCCAACTCTGCCAACTCGTCCTATGAATGGAGTGCAAGAGCAACCAGAGGATGAGCCTATCTATTTCACTGCCCCGGTTCAAGGTCATTACAAGAGATATTTAAAGTATGCGGCATCTCATACTTCCGGCCGGTCTCAGCATATTCACCCAACTCCTGAGAGATGCCGACTCTGCCAACCCCGTTCCTCCCCTGTGCGTCGTGAGAGGAGACTAAGGGAAAAGCTTAGCAAATCTATTGCGAACATCTATTGTCTTCGTCTTTCCGCTTCGTGCCGCTTTTTTATGTCCATGTTCCTAACCAGTACGCTTTTATTGCCTGTACATTCGTTTCACTAACATTTAGAAAATTGTACAAAAAGAACAATTAGTCACCTCTATAAGGCTACCCCACTCGCCGAACGCAACGCGGAGGCACAAGTAGCCTCCACTTCACGCCGGTGTACAGCGAGGCCGCGGTATTGCCCCGGTCGAGCCGGCCCATTCTAGAAGCAGCAAAAGCCGCCGCTTGGGTCTGCCTCGTATAAAACATTATTGGCATTTACGTAAGTGGCACTAACTAGCGGGCCTTCTGCTCGCGAGTCTCTTTTTTTTTATGGAAAAGACGGCAAACGAGCAATAGGTTCACCTGATGGTAAGTGAATACCGTCGCCCGCATACATCTGCAACACCAGAGGAGCTACAGTTGCGTTGCCGGTCTTTAAGGATATTTGGGAGATGGGAGGGAAGAGGAGGGGAATACTGAGGTAGTGTGGGCCTCCGGTTACCTCACTCACTGAACGAAACGCAGAAGCACAAGATGCATCTACTTCACGCCGGTATTCTGCGAGGCCGTGGTACCAATCCGGTCGAGCCGGCTCATTCGAGCAGCAGTTAAAGCCGCCGCTTGGCTCTACCACGCTTAAATACGCTCTTCCACCTAAGCTGTGAAGGCCACCGTGTCAACAGCGTGTCTAACGTTGGGCGTTCTAGCCTGTTCACCAACTTATTTGTGACTGGTAGCCCCTGGTTAACACGTTTCCTAAAAATACGTCAGGGGTAAGTTGTCATTACAGATTACCATATTTCTTTGCCGGAACCGGAAGGTAACAGTGATTGCACTGTCGATTAGCGGCAGGAAGAGAAAGAGGTAAGAGTATCTACCCAGACTGCAGAGGGGAAAGGTGATGGCATCAGTACAAACATTAGCGATCCACTCCTGCTTCTTTTTGGCGCGCTGCTTCATCTCAGTAATACGCTGCTGCCTGATGGCTTCCAGGTCACCGCTGTCCAGCGCGTCAAGCCTACAATGTCATAATTTGTTTTTGTATATTTGTCTACATCTGCCTATTTTAGTTCGCTGCTGAACATGAGCCTCTCCAAGAAAGCACCTGCAATAACCGCTATATATTCCTTGGAAAGTTTGCTTGTACTCAGCATGCCTGGCAAGCGGGCTGGCGAGCGCAGCGCCGGTACCAGAGCACTAGTGATGCTGCTCCCCATCTCTAATCTGTCAGATTTTGGATATTCATTGAATGGCTAGCTTCTAAATCCAAACTTCACCTTATGATGCCTATGCATTGTGGATGGACGGAGATTGTGTATTCCCCCATACACTACAATAATTTATCCCTAATGTTGTAAAATTTGTACTTTCAAATGTAATTTTTTTTCATCACTGTTTCCTAATGAGGTTTCTCTATCAGAGAAGAAACGGACAAAAGAAACTTCCAGTCACATTTTGTCAAGTCACTGCACCATGACCATTTGGTCAATACATTTGACAATACGGTTTTCATTTGTATTTTGTGACAAATTGAGGGCTCAGTCTAAAAAAATACTGTAACTCACGGGTTCTGTAAAGTGTTTAAAACTATCTGTATAGTATACTACTCTGTTCATAATATAAATGTTTAAAATAGTAATGAATTTCCTCTAATAGAAATGATGTTCAATACTAGCCTAAGTATTTTTAAGTCTAACCCACTATTCAAATATTTAGAGAATAAAATTATTTGCAGGCTTATATTAAACTTTTCTACTCTATACTAATATTTTTACTACAAATTAATTCTTAACAAATTTTAAAGTTAACTCAGACAGAATCTAGCTACAGCTAGTATAATGTATGGAATAATTAAATATATACATGTCATGCAGTTAGAGAGATGGTAGTTGCCTTCAGAAATAGTGACAAAGCAGAAGTTTTGATTGTTTTTTTGACATCATCAGGGTGTTCTAGAGAATTTAAAAGTTTTTCATTATTTGAGAAATTGTAATACTGTTTATCCATATAAATTTTTAGAACACTTATTAGTCCCTCAAGGGTTGAATTTTTAAAAATCCTTTTTTGGTGTAAACATTGTACACTGGATAAATATATACAAGCAGTACCTCTCCAGTTCTCCATCGAGCTGCTTCTCCACAGTTTGAGCCACATGCTGCAACACTTGATCCATGTTTAAAGCAAACCTGAAATTGATAAAACATAATATGGTGCTTATAACATTTTGATTAAACTTATGGAAAATATATAGTGAATATAGTTCGGTTTAGAATATTCTCCCTTTGTAGGAATCACTTAGAAGCACAATATTAAACTTAATCTGAATTGAATGGCATTTTTACTCACAAAAGAAAACTTTAAATAACTGAATTACATATATTGACAACGGTATCCACTGAAATTTTAACAAAGTTTTAAGTTACATCAGGATATTTAAGGTAGTGTGGTAGGTAAATATATATAAATATATGTTTGCTACTAATACTATAAGTATTTAATTGTATTATATAGATGACACATTGCAGGACCGTTAAAGAAAATAAAAAGCGGCAAGTCGATGACCTCATCCATACGCAGTTCACACACGTTTCAAACATGCTCAATAATTCAAATAAATCACCTCTCGGTTACACTGAATTTCGGTCGAATTAGTTAGTTTTAGTTTAATATTACGTTAGAGTAAAAAATATTGGTCTTAAGTTATTTTATGAACTTAAAAGTAAATTTTAGTAATTTACTGTTTACAAATTTTCTGTACATAGACTTTCACTCAACTGACATTGACATTGACCGTAAAAAAAAGTTGCTAGTTACAATCGTATTAATATTGTGATATTTATAACTAGCTAATATATATAAATAACAAACAATGCGCTATTATATCGCTATAATCTTTTTGGTAATATCACAGAGTCAAGATAATAGAAGTAGAGTAGTAGTAATATTATATGGTTCATTCGTACGTATGTGATTTTTACCTCCAAATTCAATATAGAATGTATTCTACTTCGACAGATATTTGACATAAATTATATATAGTGTCTGTCGAACATCTATCCGATAGAGAAAAGTTTTTTACTAGTTTTAGTAAACACGGCGCAAGAGGGGCTCAGAACTTGTTTGGGCTTTTAATGTGGTATAGGAGACGCGAAGAACCAGGATTTTTTTTTATTATTGGAATGGCGTGAATACCGACCTAACAGTCTATTTGATGGTAAGTGGAAACTGCAGCCCATGGATATTTGCAAACGAGCTTAATCGAAGAAGGTCATAGATGCGTTGTCATTGTCACCCCCCTGAAGATTAACATGGAATGCTTCATAGCCTGTGATTATACAAGAGCGTCTCGCGACAGTATAGACTATAGAGCTCACAAACTGCTAAGATTTCTAGCGATGTTAATGAAATATAAAAAAAAATATGAAATTTTTTGCTTAGACAAGTAATAAACTTGTCTTAGAGTTCGTTAGAGTTGACAAATTCACATTTCACACACACACAGCCAAAAGCGCACCGTGTTGTATTTTAAGTCTTTGACCATTGTGATGAGTAATTACCATCTTCGTTTTTAGACGAAGATATCTAATGCTAGAAAACAAATATAGGGAATATTCATGTTTAACTTAGAACAATATTTGTTGTTCATACCAGCCTTGAAGTTCAACAATCGTCAACCAACCATCCGTATTTAGGTTTTCGTATCCAAAAGCAATTTTACAGAATCTTAATCTGCAATAATCACTTCTTTCTAGATGGTAGGTGCCTTTTTTGCCATGGAGTTTTCTAGGTAGTTACCTATTACAATCTTACTTATTTATGCCAACAAGCACTTGTAACCCTTGTTATCCGATGTTACTGGCATTGCTAATATAACCGCCTCGAGAAGTTGTTTGATATTGCCTGCAGCATCAACTGCAGTAGACACTGACCAATATATGAACTCGTTTATCACACTATTCCAAAAAATTTAATCATCACAGTTACGTCCGTGTTCTCCGCTTAGGACTCAATTCTATAGGCAATGTCTGGTTTTCCAGCAGAAGATCGCTAAATCGAGCAGCCTTCCTAAGAAGGTTGGCCTCTAAGATGTCTAGATGACATAGCAGAATAAAAGAGACAGAGGTCTGTTCTATTCCTTTAACAGCTACAGTTCAAGACATCACCTGCATTGCATAACCTCTCTTATTCAACGGTAACTACTTGTTTGTTCCCTTTGTTGTGTTGCGACAAAGGCTCGTCACTACCGCGACTAGCTAATGTACCATAGTGGTGCACAGCTTGATCTTCATCTTCGGCGATATCTTACAAGCGATACATCGAACTTAGGAAGCCCAAGACATGTGAGTATCTCTTTTTGCGCGTACATTTACGGCTCTATAATATCTCCTGCGAGTTGGAAATTGAAAATTGTATGCGGAAGTTGTCGCCGTGATCGAAATCTGCCAGGGTCCTCCTGGCCCATGATCATCATCATCCTCAACGACGTTGATCGTCTTAATTACGAAAGAATACACCTGGATATTCTATAAGCGCTGGGTCGGATTGGAGTGAGCATTTGTTCCATGTATTCACTCATAAGGTTGAAACATAATAAAATAACATTTCAATTATTATAACGTACATAAAACCTACTTTTTGATGACCTCTTTAACTGATACAATAGATGAATGGAAAAATTGTCTACTGTGATATGCCTGATCCAGGAAACTACTAAAAAATTCTATATCCTACAACTTCTACTCTAAATGGACTGGCGATTGCAAACCATAGAGTTACAGTTAGCCACTGTACGATTGACGAAAGAAGCTAAAGATCGAAAATCTAAATGATATTACGGGGTTAATTTTTGGCGCTTTAGGTAGCTTCATTAAAAAGTTAAAATGTTAAATATTTTATCTCCAGTTATAACCGTCCAACAACAGCGGGAAGGGAGGGCACATGAGAATATTATTAATCCGGCCGCCGGCACCAGTTCATAAAACTTCGCCACAGTAATTAACGCATTACAGTTTCGTATAGGACACCACAAAGCCAGTCAACATATATATAGGTTTAATCGTTGCTAACCTTCAATTGTACACAGCGCCACAAGACTTATTTACTTACACTTTTTCCGGTATCATTTAATGTAACGTTATTAAATATAGAATTGACGTTACTTTCAGCACAAAGAGTATACAACCACTATGTTCAAAGAGAATATAACCACTAACTACTACGTTAGTGGTTATATTCTCTTTGAACAAAGTGCGAGTGCACGAGCACAAATCAATATCAAAATATATACATAAAATAAGAACTTATGTCTGTAGCATGGTATATTTATGGTGTGTGCTAAAGTAACTTTATACACAAAGAATATACCAAATCCTCAGATTAACAAGTTGTAGAGCCTAGCAGCTGCTTCTCTTGCTGCTCGAATCGTCCGGGGTAGTGGTGCTGAACATAAGCCTCCCCCAAAGATTGCCACGAAGCTCGGTCCTGAGCCACCTGCATCCATCGACTTCCCGCAACACTGCGCAAGTCGTCACTCCGTCTTGTGGGCGGTCGTCCTACACTATAATATACTATGCTCTATAATATACATCACTAAAATTATGCAAAACATTCTATGTTCGCTGAAATTATCACGGGCCGAGCCGAACGAAAGTATCGTGGAATAACCGGCATGTCACTCTTATAAAGTCTTTCGACTATTATCAGAGTTATTAGACATCTTCAGATAGGCGTGGTTTATCGGGTAGGGAGACGGTATTCCAATAAAATAACTATAGCAATAATCACTTCACTTATAATACAATCTCTATAATTCTCTATAATACAATAAATTATTGATTGTATTATAGAGAATCACCAAATAATTATAGATCGCTAAGATCGATTAAGATTAAAAAGAAACGTCCGCCGGGACGTGGTTGCGTGCGCCCGCGTGACCGTTCGAAACCAAACTGTCGGTTTCACCTGATGGCCGCCTCACCAGCGCTCGGTGTTCGTTCTGGGCATTGACATTTTTATAAAGTGACAGCTGACGTATTGAGAAGCGGATGCGCCGACAAATATTTAGGAGGCCTTTGCCAGTGGCAGATGCTTCAACTTTTTTTTGACACGCAGTGCAGCGGCGATTTGTGAGTTGCGTCAGCGGGCACTTGCTGATCGTACAAATGCTGAATGGCAATTTTAACGCACACTACATGTCGTGGTAGCCTAGTGGTCAGGGCGCTCACTTTCCTGTCATAGAGCGCGAGTGACTACAACATCGTGAGGAAACCTGTATGTCTGACAAATAATAAAAATATTATTACGAGGATATGTGAAGCTCGCCAACCCGCACTGGAGCAGCGTGGCGGGCCTTTCCCGGCTCCTAAACCCTCTCTGATACTAGTATTTGAGAAGGAGGTCTTTGCCCAGCAGTGGGCACTTACAGGCAGTTACTTTACTATTTTTACATGTCACGTTAGTGGACGATTAAGCGACTTAGTAGTAATTTTTTAATAAAAAAAAATACAACTGATAATTAACATTTTTATTTCTCAGAGATCACAAACAATGAGGTAACATCAATTCAAAAACACAACCCTCACAGAGGACTTGGAAGATGTAGCTTAAGTGTTACTAGTTGTAAAAATATTGCCACAGGATGTCCTTCAGTCTATTAAGTTTGGAGCCGACTTATAAAATTGTGAACAAAAAAAACATATGTAGCGCAATAAATCGAAGTATTAATAACGTGATTGCGGGCTTCATCCGCGCGATCAAAAAAAACATTCTTTCTTAAAGGCTACAGGACACTGAATGTGGACTGATATTCTATAAATACGCAAAATTTTAAACAACGGTACAGGCAGAAGACTGAAATTAATAATTTTCTATATTCACAACTCTCTTGAAACTGGTGCATAAATTAAGAAAATAATATGTAACTTTATTGTAAAGTAAAACTTTTTTGTAACATGGCTGTATGTTTTATTTAACTTTAGCTAACTTCAATTCAAAATATTTTACATTATTTTTCGGATTTTAGGCAATCAGTCATTGCTACATCTTCAATACAAAATCAATAAAAAAAATCAAAACTTCAAATACAATATACATACAAGATCAATTAAATTTAATTACAAAATAAATACTTCACTAATATTTTACATTGGCAGTTTTAGTAAGTTAAGAAAATAAACAATTTATGATCATCTATTATGTCTAGGACTTATTATCTAATTACTATGGCATAATATGAGCCTTATTAATTAAAGGACATTTAAATACAAGTTTTTTTAATATCAAATTCATGGCATTCAATAAGTCCAAACTATAAGTTTAAGAATACCTACAACTGCTTTTTTGTATGTAACTACACTTGCACTACTAAACTTGCATATTTTACCTATTAACCAGTTATAGGTAAAATATTCAAGTTTTATGTAGCAGTGATAGTTACAGCAAATTATCGAATAACTGTAACTTATTTACAAAAAAATTAGTTTATATAATATCATAAAAATAGTGTCTGTCCAGGGGCTGAGGTTGCATTCAAGGTAGGTAACGTTTCTTTAATACCAAAATATGACGCCCTATTTGAAAGTAAAAATAGAAATTATGGATAAATAACAGATCACTCCTTTCTGAGATTATTGTTAAAAGAATTGTGTACTGACCATTTCTATTTCTGTCATGAATGTCAGAAACAAATACTTTACATTTTCTACTGCACTTAATTAACAGCCCAGAATTTTGAATATTAATTTTAAGAGTAGCTTCATTACCACAAACACTTCCTACATATTGAATTATTTTGACAATATACATCACGCACAGATTGAATTCCCCAGCGTTCACAGTACATCTCACTCACAAATTTGACAATTCAAAACTCGAATCGATATCATGAATTTGTTGGCACTGCTTTATAAAGTCTTAACCTCGATTCTGACAACGCAGCCACTACCGTGTCACCGTTCAACTGTACAGAACACACATCCAACGCCGGCTCGGCAGCGGGTAATGACATAGTCCTTGCGCCGTCCAATCCATGAAGGTGTAATGTCGATTCGCTTTCCGAATGCGCCGCAACCCAAGAAGCACCGGGAGCTCTGACCCAAGATGCCCGAGACATCAAGGTAGACCTCGCGGAGCCAGCGAAACTTTGGTCCGTTTCGAAGAGAATCTCCCCGCTTGGCACACTAACTTTCAGCTTGCACAACGTTAGCCTCGACCTCTCGTATCCGTTAGCGCCTGGCCTACATGAAACTAGAGCTCTGTGGGACTCGCTGTCGTAGCATAATGACATGAAGGGCCCTTCTATTGGCAAGGCCCTCGGCTCCCACTGCCTCATGTTGGCCACCCAAAGCCAGCACGAATTTAACTGGCAAGAGAGGAGTCCGAATTCCGTGGAACACAGGGAGACAACTGGTGACATATCACCAGGCGCCGTCAGTCTTTGTATGTAGGTGTTGGGGTTTCGTACGTCATACTGGTGGATCACACCCCCAACTCCTCCCACATAAAACTCATTGCTGCGCAGGTAGTCCCACGAGCAAGACCATAAGGGCATTCCACACTGAATGGTTGCGCTTGGGATTCCTCTTTCGACGATTCTCGCAGAGCTATCTAGTCCGACGCTAAGCAGCAAATCCCTCGGCTGTGAATATGTTATGTCCCGAATCGGCTTGGGGTGTAAATGAACGAATTGACCTAGTTTGTAGTCAACGCAGCTGACTTTACGTATTCCGTAGCCCGGGAACAAATAGTTCGCGCTCTTCTGGGACACGTACAGTTCATACGTCCGGCAATTGTAGGTTAAAACGCGACAGCCGCCATCTTTGCAAATTTCCAAGTTCTTCTCCAGAGCGAACCGCCAGGTTTTCCTCAGCGGCTGTTCTTTTGCTACTTGCGACTTCATTAACGTACTCCTCAAAACTTCCAACTGTAAAACGCAGGCGCGATGAGCTATCCTGCACTTCTGGAGCTCCAGCTCAGCTCTGCTCTTTTCCGTTTGCAGTAGCTCCATCTGCTTCTGTAGCGCTGTGATCTGCGAAGAATCGGCGGCAACGAGACGCCTAGCGTAGATAAATCTGATATCTCTAAGCGTCGCCTTGCTTTTACAAGTCGGACAGGATCGTTCCCGAGACGTCTGCGCCTTCAGCCACCTTTCGACACACTGGGCACCGAACAAATGTCCACATTTTAACGCGACCAACCTATGCTCTCCGGAATTACCCCAGGAATCCAAGCATATGGGACAAGTCTCACCATCCATGTCATCGTTTGGTTTCGGTGTGCTCAACTTCCGAACTTTCGCGGGTGGTCCTTCGAAGTCGTCTTCCTTTCGAACATCGGTTTCTGGAAAAGACATCAAACTGTTGGACTCTTCGTTCATAGAGCTCACGGCAGCGATATCTGACTGCGAGCTCTGAGGTAGTATAGAATTGGAGTTGTCGTCATTCAGATCGATGTGGTCCCGCCCCGCCCGTCTCCACGCGGTTGACGCGCCGTTGCTATTCTCTGCGTCGTAGTTAACGGTTGCCGCGGAGTCGTTGCTGTTCTCATTGATAGCAGCATTCTCTGGCACAGGGTCGGGCCGGGTGAAGGTTTCAGGATCGCGCTCGTGCTGCGTGTGCCATGGCGCGCGCGGGCTACTGGGCGATGCCGGGTCGAGGATGTTGGGGCTGCCGGGAGACTCGGGGACTAATACACTGGTGCTCGCTTGACTAGATGTGCGCGGCGGGGTGCTGCTGCGGCGGTCGTCCATGCTGGCATGGAACTATCTGCAAATAACAAAGTGTTGCGTCATCATGTAAACAAACATTGATTAAGGATCACACTGCGTACATCCCAATGACGGCGATATGATGTAACATAAATAAAAATGTAACTGAAAATCATCCTCTCTTGCTGAAGTTTTGAAGTTGGTTAATTTTTAATAGCAGTTTAATATTGGATCCTAACCACATCACATCCTTTTTAGACTTTTGTTGAACGTAGGCCTTGCCTAGAAAACGCAGGTAAATTCGGATATGCATTAAGAAAGGTTTTCCCATAATAACCACTAAGGACATAAGTAATAAAAAATATAAAAAAATTAACAATTTGCAAAATTCAACACGATTAAATCCGAAAATAATAGTTTGATTTCAAATTAATAATTTTTTTAAAAAACGGACTATCACATTAAGAATCGGTCAAGGTAATATGCTAGATGTTAGGAGTTTAGATTGGCTAAAACGAGAAAGCCTTTTCCGAGTAAATGCATAAAATTTTACAATAAAATCTCTGAAAATATTGTGCAACAATCTGGCATAAACTTTAAAAGAATTGTTGAAACTTTGTCCAAAAAGGCTAACTATTAAATAAATAAAACAATGCGTGGGAATAGCTCTTATTCTGGACTTACAAGTCCCTAAGCTTCTGATATATTGTTACAATTGACAATAAATAGATTTATTAACATACATATGATTTGACATTGTATCTTATTTTCTCGGGTTTGTTATAATGACATGGCATTGAAAAAAATTACCACAGTTTCTGCCAGTCTTCTCTGAGAAAGTCTTGTTTTGACATTCATAAGGCAACCCTAAATTAAATAAAAAAAAACTATTCTAGCTGTTTCGACATTCGTGAAGCTTCTTATTTCCTTACAGTGAATGCCACAGAGCTAAGTCTGCTAACATGTTTAGATATTTGAGGGCCCCATTGAAGAGTTACACGCACAATAACAAGGCCTAAACCTTCCCAATTTCTAAGTACATTGGTTTATACATTTAACATTAACATTTGGTGTTGAGAATTTTATACATTACGTTTTATTGACGTTTAAAATCAAATTATTAACCTATGGACTTTTTTTGTCATTATGTCATTGTCATATGAAAATTTGTCGCTTAATTTTAAAAATCTACATAGTATAATCAGTAAATATAATAATATCATGTTTATCCCATACTAAGTAAGGTTAGTTAGACATCAATGTAAGTTAGAAAAAAGTGGCTCAAAAGAACTTGCATCAAAGATTACAACTTACTGAATTCAAGTACTAATAATACAACTACAGCATCATCTGTTATAGAGCGATCCTTTGTAAAACCATATTGATTATAGTGTAATAGTTGATTTAAATAAAAATGTCTTTAACTATTGATCCAAGATTGAAAATATTACAAGTGTTGGTAGCACAGAAATATGTCTAAAGTTAGTGGTGTCCAAAGTACTACCAGATTTAAATAACGTTATGACTACTATGCTTCATATAGTTAGTAAATACACCAGTGTACCCTACTATTAAATATAACTGCCAAATGATGAATATAAACAGAAGGAGAAAAATGCTGTACGACACATGTCATTACATGATTTAAAGATAACATAATATAACGTTATTTGTGTTAAGATGTAGATTTCCAAACAGTCCATTCTAAAAAGATCAATTTTGCAACCACTGTTGTTTTTGACTCTCATAGATGTGTATGTACGTTTTTAATAACTATCTATTCTGCATAACATGATCGTTTATATAAAAACATGACCACGATTTTTCACAATAATACACTGGCTTGCAACAGGAGTATAGAACAGGTGACAAGCTATTCGGATTAATATCTTTATGGTTTTTGCCAAAAGTTTTAAACTATATTATGCTACTTGAATGAAGGCTACAAATTATCTATGGTTGGTTTATAACTGGACCCGTGGTAGAGCGAAGCGGCGGCTTTTGCTGCTGCTCGAGTGGGCCGGCTCGACCGGGTTGCTACCACGGCCTCGTAGAATATCGGCGTGAATTAGAGGCATATTGTGCTTCAGCGTTTCGGTAGGTGAGTGAGGTAATCTTTATGTTACATAGTTTACTTTTCACGTTTTGTAACTGGCTATTATTTTTCAAATCAGCCCCATAATACACTACTTATTAAACGTTCCATTTTCATTTGCATCTTTTTATTAAAGTACGGTCGATACTTAGCACTTCTACACACTATATACAAAGTACACTAACATTATTAAACAATAAATAATGCATTTAATTAGATTTCCTTTTGCAACTGTTCACTAAATCGACCGTGAATGACCTATTGACACAAAAGTAAATAAATCACAATAACTATTACTCAAATGAAAAAAATCAAGGTTGTTAAAAACATCAAAGAACTTATTTAATTTATGTACTAGAGAAAAGTACTATAATGAAATGTACTAATTTTTTTGTTATGTTTTCACTTTGTCAGAATGCAACATGCGACTATTGTAACGCCCGTAATGACAACTGTTTAACAAAAAACAGACAGTCTTAGAAAAGGACTGTTGTGGTTTTCACCTGCAACGTTTGCTTTACCGCCCAGTGGAAAATTTTAGAAAATGCTCTTGGATACATAACGCCCACTCCCTAGCAAATCATTTCTATATAGGTTTCATTGTTGAGTTGTTGCGAGTCGTATTTACAAAATAGTCTTGGTTGGACAGGATTCGAGGGCATACTTCAAGAGGCAAAAAGATACCAACTGGTGTACCACAAAGCTCACACTTGGGTCCTTTGCTTTTTATAATTTTTACACATGACTAGATCACAAAATTAACATGTCCTTTTAAACTGTACGCAGATACCATGAAATTACTTAAACATAATAAGACTGACAAGAAAAAATGATAATTGTCAGTATAAATGTTTTTACTATTGGATAGATCTTATGAGAGCTTATTATATTTATACCTATTTGTATTATGTGTAAATATAATACCCCAGTAATTCTGTTCCATTGCTTGGTTAATAAAAGCTTTCAAACTATCACAAATCTACAGAAACAATGTAACTTTTACTTACACTATTGCATTTTGCAGTGTGGAAAACATGTATTAAAATACAAGTTAAATACTAAAAATAAACTGGACTTGTCATTGTGGTATGTAAATAACTTTATAGTTATATAGAATGTCTTAAAGTAATAGATCTTAAGGGAAAGATCTTAGTATATATTCTTACACAAATTTGATACAAAATTAGCATGTCATGATTATTAAGAAAAGCCAAAATGGGTCCCTTATCCCATCACGTGCCATAAGTCCTGATATGGCTCATAAAGACAGAAGTTCTATTGTATCAAAATTAACATTCGAAAAGGATTATTTTGCGACGACTGTAGCAACTTGCATGTCACAGCGGATCTAATTTTTCATTTTAATTATTAGCCTAAAATTTATTAAATTTTATACAATTTAAATGTACAAAAATACGCAACTCATTCACCAAAACTGTATAACAATAAAAAATTATAATTTGAACAAATGAAATGGATACTGGACTAAATATGCATTCTATGCGAGTCTACCTGGAAAACTGGAAACGAAAAGAGTTTCGTATTTATTAAATAACAAAAAACGTATACTCACATTTAACTAATTACACATCCATTAAATTTCAAAAATTTTCAACTAAAGCCTTACCGGAATAATTACAACTAAATAAGCTAAAGTTTTATATTCTTGTCAACAAAGAAGTTACACTGGGTTAATAATCTCGTCTACTGCAGATTTAGAAATTCACTCGGGATTTTCGTTTCTGTCAGATTGTCAATTTAATGGGATGAATTAACAAAACAAAATCGAACCCAGCGCATCCGTTGACTTGATACACAATCAGAATTTTACATCAGCTGTTCGCACCATAGAGCGCGTTAATCACAGAGTATCATAGCGAAAATAATTCTGGTTCTAAAAGCATGGAGAATACAGTCGGTACGGTATCGTCTTAAAATACACAGATGCGCGGCGCAATAGCGTCAGCACCGACCCGGTGCTTTTAGACTCTATGCAGCAGCCCAGTTGTGATATCTCTTCGAAGGAAGGTTACTTTCTCCTCGTCTTTTTCCCAGAGGGATCGAATGTTAATTACAAATTGACGAAGCTCTGGCGTCTGCTGATTGACTGATGTCTGAAAATTGAACCAAATACCCCGAACTCAAATCTCGGTAACAGCAGTACTGTTACCATAGACATATACATTCACCCACCTGACTAAAGTGGTTTGGACATATCTTCCATGCTTGGAATGTCGCTTTTTATTGGCACTTTTATGAAAAGCCTGTCTAGTAGTGGACTTATACAGGCTATTGAAGTAGAAGAAGATTACATAATATTTTTAAAAGTAAATAATGTCGAGTAAGTTTCCATACCCATACATCAATGGCGAATACATCACTCACCTTCGATTTGCCGACGACATAGTTCTTATGGCAGGATCGCTGGAGGAGCTTAATACAATGCTCAATGACCTCAATAACGTCTTCCAACAGGTTGGTCTTAAGATGAACATGGACAAGACGAAGTTCATGTCAAACGTCCATGTCACACCAATACTGGTTATTGTTGGGAACAATAGGCTCGAAGTTGTAGACGAGTACGTATACCTGGGACAAATTGTCCGATTAGGTAAGTCCAACTTCGACTCAGAGGTCAATCGACGAATCCAACTCGGCTGGGCTGCGTACGGGAAACTACGTCATATCTTCTCGTCGAGTATACCGCAAAGCCTCAAGACCAAAGTATACAACCAGTGCGTGTTGCCAGTGATGACATACGGATCCGAGACTTGGTCCTTCACTGCAGCCCGTATGAGGAAGCTCAAAGTTGCTCAGCGCGTTATGGAAAAGGCTATGCTCGGTGTTTCTCTGCGCGATAGAGTCTGCAACGATGATATCCGCAACAGAACTAGAGTCCCCGACATAGCCGCGAGGATCAGCAAGCTGAAGTGGCAATGGCTGACCACATAGCTCGCAAAACCGACAATCATTGGGGTAAAAGGTTCTCGAGTGGCAGCCGCGTACAGGCAAACGCAGTGTAGGACGACCCCCCACAAGATGGAGTGACGACCTGCGCAGTGTTGCGGGAAGTCGATGGATGCAGGTGGCTCAGGACCGAGCTTCGTGGCAATCTTTGGGGGAGGCCTATGTTCAGCAGTGGACTTTTGATAGGCTGAAATGATGATGATGATGATGATGATGATGATGTTTCCATAGTATTAATTTAATTATAAATTTGAAGGTTTAAGAAAACATTGTATAATTAGACTGATTAATTAGTAGAGAGTTAGCTTTTTATGTATTATTGCTAAATAGTGTTGAACTTTTGTTGGAAATATTTTTTGGAGTAAATATCAGTGTGAATTTTATTGTTCTTCCAGGGAAATGATATTCGAAATATCACGGTTTGTTCTTCGTTGACCACAAAGAGGACATTATAAGGTTCTGACTAGCCATTCTATATCTGACGGCCTCTACAAGTCCACAGCTGAATTAGACAATTGTTGGTGGGATTTGGGTTCAGGGTTCGGCAAATTTGGAAGATTTTACTCCGCCATTCGGTCGCCCAGAGCATCTTTTGTTTGCTATTAGGGTGCACTATCCACGTGCAGGTGAGGTTGTCATTTCGCCAAAAGTTTTAATATTATATTCACCCTAAATAAAATTGTGCATTGAACAAATTATAGTATATTCATGAAACCACTAAGTACCGTTGTACGAAGTACTAACTAGCTCGCTAAACCTGATCCTAGTTTTAGAGTATTGGCAATACTGGTATTTAATATTTATTTATTATTTTTCCGAAGTTGGCAGCAGTGTTCGAATCGCGACATAGCAGGAACACATAACGGGGGTTGAATTCTTGTCTGTTTTTTACTTTTATCACTCGAAGAGCTTTTATCAGTGACTTATTTAGGTAAAATATTCACTAAGAAATAACAACAAATAATCTAAACAAACGTTAAATCTTTTAAAACGCGCAGTGATCAGTGATTTTGTTTTAAGTGACGTGATTTGATTCTAATGGCGGTCCGTGACAGGGCTATGATATGTTTGTGTGAAATATATGAAAATTAAACGAAGGATTTTATTGTGATGCCTACGATTGCTGGTTAGTACTATAAGCTGCATTATTAAAATCCTACATTCATTATAAAAGTACTCTAAAATCCAAAAATCCAGTTTAGAATACACTAATGCTAATTTTGCGTCTTACAAGAGATATAAATTACAATTTTGGCAATAGTGGACCTGTTTCTAGGCCACCGTTGGTCAATACCAAGTCGAGCGTCGCCTGTTGACATTTTAGCGAGCAATAGTCGCGAGGAATGATGTCGCAAGTAGCTTATCTAGGTCATTCGAGTTCAGGTCACAGACGCGCGCAGTGACGTCATGGCCTCCCCTAACTGTTCCACACCCCCAACCACCTTCACTTTCAATATTGTGTTAAGTCAGCTTTGTTACGGAATATATATGTAAATATACGAAATATTTAATACTTACCAGGAATTCATATTTATCTAGACTGCGATTTGCCTCATAAATCTTTTCTGAAGCAGACACTTTTCTGAGCCCTAGAGGCGATTTATAGAGATCGAAATTGCACACACTAACACCCTGACACTGTAACAATAGGTCATACAATTACTTATGGGAATCAAACCCGTAACCCACCAAGGCAGTGCCAAACAATTAACCATTGTGCCAACAGAGCTGTCGAAGATATTTGCACAATTTTTGATTTAAACGATGGCTAAAACAGCTAATTATATTACCTTCTTAGTTATTTTTAGATAAGCTTTTAAAATTTAAATTAAAATTGAAATTAATTATCATTGATAAAGCAAGTTGCAGTGGTTTGTGACTGTTGCACTGGGAAGTAAATCTTATTTTCTACTATTTCCTGCCTAATATAAAAGAGTATAAAGAGAAAAATAGTAGGTAAAGATAATATGAGAGTATATTAACTTATTTATATATCATGTATTAGGCCTATGTTCAGCAGTGGACTTCTGATAGGCTGAAATGATGATGATGATGATGATGATGATGATGATATCATAAAGAATATATTAAATTATCTAATAACTATGAAGAGATTACAGCGATAAGGCTGCCCATTGTATGTATAACTTTTAGTTTAATTGCCTTTATTGTATGGTGTACAATAAAGTTATATTTAATCTAAAATAAGTAATTAATTTAACATATCTTATAATGTTATTGGTAAAAAAAAACGCGAGTTTACTGTTGGGGCTTCGCACATTCAGGACAGTAATATCTACATGAATCTGTACATGTAAACCTTCCTTTTGAAATCTTTTAAAAGATGATGAAATTTGTTTAGGAGTCAAGAAGTAGTAAGGGGTTGCAGAGACAAGCACAGATTGCTGCTTGGTTGATTCCTTACTATGTAAAGTGTAGTGATTAGAGGAGGAGGCCTTCGCCCAGCAGTTGGCACTTACAGGCTGCTATTTTTATATGTAGTGTAAAAAAAGGGATGTCATATAGTGGTTAAATATTTCACTGTGCATCTACATTTTACGAGTTCGATTCTTGCTCAGTACAAGTGTTTGTATGGACTACAAATAACTTTTTTTTTGATATGAAAGGTGGCAACGAGCAAGCGGTTCACCTGATGGAAATTGATTTCCATCGCCCGCGTACATCTGCAACACCAGAGGTGCTGCAGGTTCGTTGGCGGCCTTTAAGGATATTTGGGAAATGGAAGGGAGGATGTGAAGGATGGGCAGGGAAAGTGAGCCTCCGGATACTTCACTCACCGAACGAAACGCAAGATGCCTATAGTTACATTGCAGCAAAAGCCGCTGCTTGGCTCTACCATGTTAGAAAACTGTTCTGGGTCTAAGTGTTGGTCCGTGTGCAATTTATTTCAAGAGTTAACTGTAACTAATAATAAAGAAAGAATTGCTGCTGAGCTATTTCTAAATATTATAGATATGTAATGTGCCTATTGCACGTCATTTTTCCTTCTGAAAAGTGAAATTTTTGTTCCAATGACTTCGTAACAATGAGATTGCCACTAATTTAAAAGAAAAATATCACGAAGAATAAAGATTTTGATTTTGTCAAATTTACCCAGGTGGTATGCTGATAGTTATTACATGGCTGATTTTTTTTATTAAAAAAAAACGTCACCCGTATCAATCTCTCCTGTGTCACGGAGGGAGTTTACTCACATAAATTGCACATGGACAAACACCCAGGCACGGAATTTAGTATTTGTAGTCCATATAAATACTATACGATACCCGTGCGGGAATCGGAACTGCGACCCACAGCTAAACGCTTAGCCACTACGCGACAACCTCTTACCATTAAGTAGACTTTATGCATCAAGTCACCCATACAATATACGAGTACATACATATAACACACATGCCTCATTCATACGGCCAGACAGCCAAGCAAGCTTCAGCAACCCACTTTCCGCCTCCGTCCGGAGATGGAATTAGACGAAGTATATCGAAGTTTACTGCGTTAAAGGCACTAATGTTTTACCTCAGTGTTTGTAAACAAAACCAGAAACATGAGAGACTTATTGTCTATGTTCATAGTAGTACACCAGGACGTAACCCCAACTGATATGTAGATAGAAAAGATTTGATACATTAAAAATGTATTGGTACATAGTTATTTTTATGGATACTTAACAAAATTTAATTCTTAACAGTTATAACAAATAACAAACCGTACTGCTTCACTCAGAGTGGAACAGAACAAGTCGATTTCGTCTGTGATTCTAATAAAAAGGCATAACCATAATGTTCGCGTTAAAGGCGCCTTGTCGTACAGGCGTGCGGCACGGCGTGCGGCACGGCTGCAGCGGCGGCCGCGGCGTCATCGTCTCCCCTCGAACTCGTCCGGTACACAGTCCAATCTGCCTTAATGCGTTGGTGTTATATCGATTTCCTCTTAGTAATATCACTTGTCACCCTCGGCAGCCAACTATACCCGAGAATAAATAAAGTTGGACACATTCATAGATAAATAGGGTACACCCCAGAGTTGACTGGGATGGGGTACATTACAACAAACATATATATTTAAAGTCCCTCGTTCTCAAATATCGGGTCTTTGAGCCGGGAAGGGTCCTCCACGCTGCTTCGATGAGGGTTGGTGAACTTCACAATGTCCTCGAAATATTATTTCTCAGTCATGCAGCTTTCTCCACGATCTTTTCCACACCGCCCAGCACTTGGTACATTAAGAATTTAAAATCGTTATTAACAACTTCAGTGGTCCAGGGATCTAAGCCAGCGTTCTGATCACTGGGCTGCCAGAGATAACTGTTACACGCGGCTTCGCTCGAAGCTTCTCCCGAGAGGACTCTAGAGCGAGTCAAAATGTTCGTAACGTGCCTGAAGGTGTTTCACGGTTTCACAGCAGATTCAAATTAGCGGCCAATTATTTGCTCATTTTGAAATGAACGCGGCCGAAGTCGCGGTTAACGGTTAGTCTCAATCGTCAAAATAATCGTCACGCGGCGCTCTCATTACAGCGGTTCACATCTCGCATGAGATATGAGGCGCCGGCCTAGATTCCTTCTCCGAACGCGTCGCATTCATTATTTTTTTTCCGCGTTAGGCTTCTACGAGGTTTTATTTTTAGGAGACGGACTGTGAGGTCCGATCGAGTCGAGGCTCTTAGTCTCGGGCGAGACCGTGGATAAAAACGGAACCCGGCCGAGTTCATACACGAAAAACGGGAAAAATTAAGTAACCCGTCTAATGTTAAAATAAGAGGACCTGATAATAAGACAAATAATAAGTGTCAAATAATTCTATGGGCTTTGGTCTAAGCCACGATAGGAACCGTCCTCTTATGTGGTCGGCTCCTACCAATAAGACGAGGACGGACCCCCTGTCTGTCATGTTGTTCCAAATAAGCTCAGGTGAATTGTTGACGTTCGCGCATCTACTGCCGTATTACAGTTCTCGGAATAATATAATTTGTATCTGAACAATCATATCTGTTATTACATAAATAAAAAGAAATATAGTTTCGAGATAAATGCGCCTGGTCCGCAAGCTCTAAATTCATTGATATATCTCGAATCGGTCAAATATGTATGTACTAAAAGTGAAATATATATCCATTTTTGGCTGTAAGTTTCGTACAAAAATGGTTAAAGTATTGCAAACTATTTAAGAAATCTGTGGATTTTGTAAATAAATAAAAATAAAATTAAAAAAGTTTAAGATGTACATTCTCCAGAAACTCTACATACTGCTTTTGGGAGGTGTTTCACACTGTTGCTGCACACTCTGGGGGTCTGCGAGGGACTTCACGCGAAGGGGGCAATTAGTCATAGCGAAATACGTAAGATAGGAAACGTGAGGAAACCTGCATATCTGAGAAATAAAAAAAAAATATTTCGAGGATATGTGAAGCCCGCCAGCCAAACCGCAATGGAACAGCGTGGCGGGCCATTCCCGGCTCCTAAACCCTCTCAGATATTTGAGAAGGAGGCCTTTGCCCAGCTGTGGGCAATTACAGGCTGGTACTTTACTTTTTTTTACGTCAAATAGCTCAGTCCCCCCTTTAGAGGCTGGCTGAATATAATTGCAAAGGTCCAGCGCGACATTGGGTATAGGTGGATACCCGCATGCTTCACCTGTCACGCGTCGAACGAAAGGCGCTCCTAGCTCCAGCAGTCGCGTTGCCGACGTCTACGGTTGCCCGGCGGTATCGCCAGGGGGTTGCGATGTCTTGTGATGTCGAGCAGTTCGTGGGTTCACTAGTATGCTCGTGTTCTTCACTCGCGACGGTAGCTGGCCGAGAGGTGGCGCCCTGCGATCGCCGCCTGCACACAGGCGAAGTGCTGATACGTTACGCACAGGCTAAGGTCCCTGAGGCATTCTTAAGCGTGGTAGAGCCAAGCGGCGGCTTTACCTGCTACTCGAATGGGCCGGCCCGACCGGATTGATACCACGGCCTCGCAGAATACCGGCGTGAAGTAGAGGCATCTTGTGCTTCTGTTTCGTTTGGTGTGTGAGGTAACCGGAGGCCCACATCCCCTCCCTATCCCTCTCCTCTTCCCTCCCATCTCCCGAATATCCTTCAAGACCGGCAACGCACCTGCAGCATCTCTGGTATTGCAGATGTATGTGAGCGATGGTAAGCACTTACCATCAGGTGAACCGCTTGCTTGTTAGCCGTCTTTTAATAAAAAAAAATCCATTTTAGTCCTCAGGGGTGACAACGAAGACAGTTTTCACAGATTTTGTGACCTTCTTCCGTTGAAGTCGTTTACTGGTGCCTACAGGCTGAAGTGGCTACTTACCATCACGTGGAATGTTAGCCCGTTCGTCGCCTCAGTCGAATAAATATATCGGACATACTGTATTTATGTAGAGTTTAACTGAATTTTGTAAAACTCATGTCGTCACCGATCGGTCTTTCGATTTGTGTCGATTATGGTTTATCCCTTGAAGAAATTAAGAAAGTTGTGAACTTGTGAGTCACAGGAAGGGAAACTCATATCGAATGCTCGTTGTTTAAACGCACATTAAACCACATACACATCCAACTACGTGAGGTCGACGTAACAGAGTAGCACCACGGACAAAATGATCAATGCTGACCTAGCTCGCCATCTCCTTGCACGACGAGATCTCTTTGTCTTTCTAGTCACTACCTCCTCTATCTTATGGCGGCTCTGTACTCTCGTCCCAGTGGTAGGCCTGTGCCCAAATACGACCCCTCGAATGGACACCTCAGCAGTTGCTATTATGAAGTCCAAGGATCTGAACGAATATACTGAATTTGCTACTGTTGACTTATGTGCCGTCAATTGCATATGTAAAAAATTGTGCCAATAAAAAAATAGTTTCTCAACACGGGAACTGGGAATCCAGTTTATTCACCAACCAATGAGTCTTGTAATTTAATTTTAATGGAACCTATGACTAGGATCCCATAGCACAGATTCCATTTGATAAACCTCCAGGATATTGAGATGTAAATGTCACGGGCTGACGCACATGGCGCCAGACTTGATATAAAACAAGCTGTCGTTGTGTGTGCACGACAACTACAGACTACTTAACTTAGAGACACCACTTTGGACACAAGTACAGCATAATTCCTATTATCAAAGATAGTTTCAACTTATTTGAAGTGAATAGCTGTTTATATTGTAATATGTTGTGTTTAAGCAAATCTAAAGTAAATAATTTCGCTGGACAACACACAAACCGCGTGCCTCGCGTGCCAGTGCGCGTGATGCCGCTCCTCCAGTACGGCTGGGGAGAGCTATTATTCTACCTAATCAAACAACGGCTTCCCCAAGTTATTTTATTATTTAGTTTCACGTGGGGGTGCTCGCACCTACCCCTGTGATCCCCAGCACTGAAGATCTCGGACCGACTAAGTCCCCCGCGGTAGATCTGCTGTTGGTCCGGTGGGCTTTACAGCTTCGACGGTAGAGACTCGCGAGCAGAAGGCCCGTGAGTTAGGGGGAACTACTGTCTCTAAATGGTCAGTTTAAGTACAACAGTGACTAATGCCAGAATGGTAGGAGGGATGTGCCCTTAACTATTTTGGTAATCGATTATCGTTTTTCTTTACATAAGACCAAAAATCATTTTGCCTGCATGAATCTTAAACATATTAATTTTATACGAATTGAAAAGAAAAGTAAGCAAATATATGTATAGTCATGTTAAAACTTTTGTATTCATATATATATTTTGGAATAATGATTTTTTTTTATACATATACAAATAACATACAACAAAAAAAATACATGCAATCGTCGAAATGTGTCAATTATAACAAAGATCAACATACTATATTTTTATAAATGATTTTTTCTGTGTATTAAATAACAATTTTTTTCTAACGGAAAGTTATGCCATCTCTCCGGTAACTTACGTTATTATTACCTCAGCCACACAATTTCACAATCACAACGGTACGATATGGCATAGTTTCTATTATTATGATTTAAACTACCGCAACAGCGCACTAGGCGAGCGCATCCCTCTACACTCTGGCACTCAGAGTGTACAACGGTCATAAGAAGTTTGACAAACACTGGGCGGATTAAATAAAGAGGAGACTTTGACACGGATCGGTTGTCGGCAGGAGGGGAGCGCGCGGCGGCGCGGTGATGCGGGCGGCGATGCGGCGCGGCACATGAGCCGGCTTCTGTGCTGCCTGCGCGCGCGCCGACACGACATGGGCGCGGCGCTCTCGCAGCCGCAGGTGGGCACCGTCGTCTTCAGCAGCCTCTAACGTACCTCACGCACCTTCTCTTGCTCAAAATGCCTGAACTCACCTGCCTGCCGTGCACTCTGCTGAGTCTAGCGGTCGGAGGATGGCGGAAATCGGGTTATGCACAACCCAGATCCCACAGACTAAGTGATGGGGAGCAGCATCTCTCCAGTGCGAGGATAGCGGCACTGAGCTCACCAACCCGCCAGCCGGGCGTGTGGAGTGATGGCAAATCTTTCATTCATGACACACCAGCTTTTGTTGGGTCCAGCGGGGTAACTGCCACACTTGATATATTTCTGACATATTTGAGATGTACGAGGAAGCTAAAGATACTCTGTGTGTTGTAGGATCTCCAACGCAATATAGCCGCATCAGAACTAGGAGAACTGACATAACCATAGGGATCATAAGCAAGCTGAAGTGACATCAGGAACTGCCAACAGTTGCGGGAGAAAGGTCCTGTAGTGACAACCACGTACAGGCAAACGTAGTGTAGGGGGTAGCCACAAGATGGAGTTAGAACCTGCACAGTTTTGCGGCCAGTCGATGGATGCCGGCGGCCCAGGACATACCCTCTTGGCAGGCTGTGATGAATAAAACAGCTCGTTTCCTCCCGTAGGTGTCGTAAGAGGTGACTAAGAGAAAGGGACCTTAATCTCATTGCAATCTTCCGCTACGGTCTATTTCCCGCAGAGGAGAAAAGTAGGTTTTGGTGGCCCGTTGAGCCGCGGTAAGTCGTGCCAAATGGAAATCGGTAATCTCTGGCTACCCATGTGAGTGACAGGCGTGTTTCATTATATATATACACTTTCCTTTTCGCATCGGCAGGAGGGCGAGGCGTGCGACGGCGCCGTCGAGCCGGTCGCGCCGCCCACCATGGCCGACGTCATCCGGTGAGTGCTTTTTAGTGATCTTTCGTACGTGCTAGAGCCAAGCGGCGGCATTACAAATGCTAGAATGGGCCGACTCGACCGGGTTGGTACCACGGCGTGAAGTAGAGGCATCTTGTGCTTCTGCGTTTCGTTCGGTGAGTGAGGTAACCGGAGGCCCACACCGCTTTCCCATCCTCCTTCCCGTCTCCCAAATACCCTTAAAGGCCGGCAGCGCACCCGCAAAAAATCTCCTGGGACTCCTGCTATCCTGTTCCTTTAAGTATATATTCAATACAATTGTCAAAATTATATCTTCAAAGAGCGTTTACGCCTAACGGCTTTTCATATAAACTTTCAAGACTAAATTCTTCGATATGAAAAGCCGTGTGGCGTAAACGCTCCTAAAGACTGGTTGGAAGTGACCATGCCTTCAAAGCTAAGGGTGAAGGGTTCCAATCCCAATGGGGGCAAGCATTTGTATATTGGATATGAATGTTTCCCCTTTTCTATGAGTTATGGCTGCTGTGGTGTGTATATTAATTTGTGTATCTCAAATTAACATGTTGGTGATGATTAAGTGGAAGGAGGATGACTTTGAAATGATGATGAACTTGCAACTGAGATCGTTGCAATCCTGCCATTCCATGCCCTCCTGCGTTTAGTTCAATGAGTGAGGTAACCGGGAGGCCAGCTGTTTTCTGGTTGATAACGCTTCACTTTGAGCATGTCTTGTTTTGAATGTTTGTGTCAGTTGGCATGTTTTGTTGTTTTAAACGAGTTTTGCTTGTTTCAGGGAACGGAAGAAAAAGGCGGGCGGGGCGGCGCTGGGTACGCTGAGGCGTCGCTTGGTCGCCGCTGCCAGGCGACCCCGGGACTCCCGCCCTGACAGAGGTCAGATATGATTTCCCTAAGGGCCGTATGGATATTGCGGTTTGAAGGGTATAGAGACAGTAAAATTATTGACTGTAAGGCATTCCATCTCAGTGAGGGTGACGACTTATCTGTAACCTGTTTCGAAAGAAGCTGAAGCTTCGCATACGTCCATGGGCTGCAGAGGCCACTTACCATATGGTGGCTTGTGTGTCAATCCAATGTTTCGAACACAACTTTCGAATCAAATCAAATCAAATATTTTATTCTTCGACACAGGAACATTAATTTCACTTGTCTAAAGTCACTATCAATGCAATGGTCAGCCATGATTTTTCGCGCAAATAAAGAGGCACTTATTTCTCCTTAGTTTTACGTATCCGATGAACCGTATATGTGATAAGATCCGAGGAAGGGTCAGATGCAGATGAGGGTAGAGGTCCAACACAACATGACTATCCCCGCAAACCAATAATCGGTGTTTTTGCACAAATATTGACTCAGTAGTCAGTTGCGCCACGGAGGAACAATGAAGGTTGAAGTAGAGGCAAACGAATCCGGCTCGAAGGATCAGGAGTAACTATACTCATTCTCAACGGAGAATCGAGACGTACCACTGTCGCTGTCAATCTTATTGTCTATAAGAAACTTAGCGGCTTTATATTACCACTGTGGTGTGTGGGAACGTGGGCTGAGTTCCCGAGTTCTTATATTTACGTGTAGGTTAACAGGCAATATACATATAGGTGTCGCTTTGGCTCGAGTAAAATGATTTTCTGTCTGGTCGGGTAGGTTGCGAGCACGCGCGCTTCATCCGGTCGGTGGTGAGCTCGTGGCGGCTGGCGGAGGTGTTCGTGCTGTGCGAGCAGCTGGAGGCCGGCGCTGCGCTGCGCGACCTGGTGACGCAGGCCGAGCTGGCGCGCGAGCCCGCCGCCGCGCTGCACGCCGACCTGGCCGCCGCCTACCGCGACAGGTGAGAGCTGCTGCTATTGGAGCTGGAGTTCTGTATGAATGATATTGACATTGATATAGCTACACCGATACCATGAGACCTTCAAGAGAAAATATTATTCAGACTTCAATCGCTAAACAGATAAAATTATATCTCCTCACGAGAAAAAGGAGATGTACTTGTCCTTGACACCGAATCCTGCCGAAGAAGTAACAGTCAATAATGTCTCGCTCACTCCTGTGGTGCTTAAATACAGTCGTTCTTAGTAAATGAAATATGTTATACGTGAAGAGTGAGCTCGTTATTTGTTGCATATTTAGTGCGCACGTGTACCGATTTGAGACGGTTTTGTTTGTCTGTGTGGCAGGTGGTGGTGTGACGTGGAGCTGGTGGGCGCGGGCTGGTCGCTGGCGGCGCACCGCGCCATCCTGGCGGCCAGGTGCTCGTACTTCCGGGAGTTGCTGCAGCGGTATCCCAGGTGGGTGCCGGCCTTTCAGTTTGTTTTCCTCTTCAGAATGCAGATCTTAGCATTAGCACGTAAATTGATAGGCTCCACTGAGGAGGAGCCACGAACTCCATAGCTCCAGCATAAATTACCATCGCTATACCGCTGCGAACCGTTACTTCAGAGAGGAGAAATTAAAGGCTATTCAATTTCCTTGTCAACAAAACATGCCGCGGATTCTTCATCAAGGCTGAAGGTGTCTGTGGGACATTTACCATTGTGTTCTTATTTTTCACCCCTCCTTTAGTTTTTTTTTTGTACTGCAGTTGTGCCTCACCATGTCGATGGATGCAGGTGGCTCAGGACCGAGCTTCGTAGCAATCTTTGGGGGAGGCCTATGTTCAGCAGTGGACTTGTGATAGGCTGAAATGATGATGATGATGATGTCACTCACCATCGGGTGAACTGTTAAGTCGTCTGTCATACCGATCCAAAAAAAAATGTGCCGCTCGCACGGCTCAAAGGACAGGGACGATGAAGAATTTGTAGGATTGACGATTGAACTCACAATATGCATTCATTCCCGCCATTCATGTTTCATTTTCATTCATTGAACGTTTCGTATCGCTTCACTCCTCAACACGGCCACTTGCACAAGCAAGGCGCGACAGCGGGACTGTCGTCGGAATACATACAATAACAAAGCAATGTAATGTTGTACTTTGGGAGGTGTTGAAGGAAAACGTCTTCCTGCGTGTATTCCATGTTTAATTATCATCTTAATCCTAGTTTACAATTATGAAGAAGCCTATGTTTCTGGGTGCTCCGCCTTATTAGGGAGACATACGAGATTACACCTATTAATTATGTTAAATACTTAATGCTATGCTATAAAATATAAGTAAGTATACACACTTCAGTAAAGTAATAATTTGTGTTCTCTAGCGCGTGCAGGGTGCCGCTGGAGGGCGTCGGTGCGTCGCTGTCGAAGGACGAGATAGAGATCAGCGTGGTCGCGCTGTACGCCGGCTCCTCTGCGTGCGCGCGCAGGCCCGCGTGCGACCTCTGCTGCAGTGAGTATGGCCAGCCGGTGCCAGGTGCCGCTGGATGACCTCCGAAAAGTATATTAGATTAAGATTAAGTTGTACGGCTGCTTAGAGCACCTCGATAAAGTGGCCTCTAAACAGCTGTTCTGTTTGGCGGTATCAAACAAATGTCAATGAGTACGTATTGAAGTCGGTTTTGTTCCTTTTTAACTAAGTAATTTTCGACAAAGTTGACATTGCCATAATGTTTAATTTTAAATGAGAAAACATACAACCAATAATGGAATTAGAATGTATTGCCTAGTGGTTCTATGTCAATAAAGGATCGTTACTGCCTTCCGAAGACAGGTTCGAGTTACTCTCGAGTCGCGTCGAAAGAATATTTACTTCAATAAGACTCGACTATTCGAAACATTACTAAAAAATTAAAGTGCTCACGGCACTTGTATAATGGGGTCGTCAGAGCATCTGCGGCATCTGTCGTAAACGTGGGCATGGCATCCGATATGCCAGGTTTAAAGTCTTCGGGCGAAGCGCGGCCGCCTGCGGCAGTCAGTCGAATTTTAAATGTAATTCGTTCTGCAGAGTGGGACAGGGGTGCGAAAGCGGAGTCCGATTTGGACATCATAAGCAGCGAGAACACCGGATGTAAGTATTTTTTTTTTATTATATAGCACAAATAAAAACTGTTTCGCAGCGACCCATGTTTACATTCCCTTTGAATTTCTATCCAGAGCTGAGCGAGAGCCTTTTCACGGCGACGTTGCAGCACAGACACAGATAAATCGTGGCATAGACAAAATACTAAATTATAGTAGTCAATAATAGTCTCCCTTTTATTAGTTATTATTTCTCTACTTAGTTTATTTTATTGTTGTTTTCTCTCATCCGATATGTGTGTTTTTTTCTATCATCATTATCATCATCATTTCAGCCTATCACAAGTCCACTGCTGAACATAGGCCTCCCCCAAACATTGCCACAAAGCTCTGTTCCGAGCCACCTGCATCCATCGACTTCCCGCAACACTGCGCAGGTCGTCACTCCACCTTGTGGGGGTCGTCCTACACTGCGTTTGCCTGTACGCGGCTGGCACTCGAGAACCTTTTACCTCAATGATTGTCGGTTTTGCGAGCTATGTGGTCAGCCATTGCCACTTCAGCTTGCTGATCCTCGCGGCTATGTCGGGGACTCTAGTTCTGCTGCGGATATCATCGTTGCAGACTCTATCGCGCAGAGAAACACCGAGCATAGCCCTTTCCATAGCGCGCTTAGCAACTTTGAGCTTCCTCCTCCTTCCTTTTTTTCTATCAAAAGCATTATAGCGTTGCACGGTTACCCTTTCAACCAACTTTGTAAGGTTTGTTAATGAACTTGCAACGGTTGTCACCCAGTATGGCATTCATTCACTATTCAAGTTTACTGGTCAGTTACGCGGTGTCATGTCTCTTGCACAGGTTGTTTGTCCGATCATAATAAACGGAATGTAGCCAACAGTTTTTGGTAGTGTGATTGCTGCGTCAGAATCTGTCTACCCCCTTTCTTACCATGGGTGTTGCAAGGGGCGACTACTGGAAAGGTTTTCAAAATCTCTGGTGACAAGATGCGCCACTCGTTTGGCTACGGTGGGGGTATGCCGACCCCCTACCTCTGTGAGTGACAGACAGAGCTTATATAATATATACTAATATAATGAAGGTGAAGAGATTGTATGTTTGACCGCGCTAATCGCAGGTACTATACCGGTCCCATTTGAAAAACCCTCATGTTTTCGTTAGACAGATCGTTCATTGAGAAAGGTTCAAGGTTACCGCTCCGCTCAGTCGGGCCATATGCGCGGAGCAGTAGTCATGCACCCAACACGTGTATGAAGCACATATAATACGAAATGAGGCGTGTCTGTCTGTCTGTCCACAGCGCGGCGCTCCTGTGCCTGCGGACGCACGAGGGCCGACGTCCGCGGCTTTCGACGGCTCGGGGACATGCTGGGCTTCTCCATCGACACGCTGCATCGCGACATGAAGTACCTACTGGACTCCGGTCAGTTTGCATCGATTTCTCCAAATTCCTTATGCGGAGAGCTGGTACCAATGATTTGAAGTGTATTTTTATCGTTGGCTTGGACACAGAGACAGCGTCAGGTTTACCGCCTGTCTCGTTGGTCATAATAAGCTCTTGTGATAAGAGGGTTGAAAAAAGTCAATGCTGGTTTAGGGTTGTAAGAGACCCATGCTATCTTCATTAAAACAATCTTTGATGGTGGCTTAAGAAATTCCGCCAACACGTATATGTTCGTCCTTGAAGTTGGAGTTGAAGCAAAATGTCTGGAACAGTTAAATAATAATAAATCATCTTTACGAACAGAATCTGCCTTTCATCGTTTATGAAAAAATAACTTTCTGGTCCTTTGAGCCGGACTTGTCGCTCGTCGGGTCAGTGACGCTGAACTAAAGTTATAAACAATATCCATCACATAAGTCATATGCAACTTTTTTAAGTGTGTGCGTGCGTGCGCTGTCGCAGGTGAGCAGTGCGACGCGCGGCTCGTGTTCCGGCTCGAGGGCTGCGGCGCGGCGTACGGCTTCCGCACCGCGCTCGAGCTGCCCTGCCACCGCCTCGTGCTGGCCGCACGCTCGCGCTACTTCCGGCAAGTACACCGTGGCACCCTCCTCCGTCGCACCTTCCCCCCAGAGCCTTCTCCCTGTCTATCCGTCTGTCCTATCTCAAAAGGGCCTTATCGCGTAGCCGGTTGAGATTTTCATAGATAATGGGTGGGTATTCTACCGCTGACTTAAGATGTCCCAATAATCCGTATAATTTTCATCTCGGCTTCACTCTTTGAATTTACACGGCAGTAATCTTTCTTTAGTCACTCAAGTAAGAAAAATATTTTAGTGTCTGTTGTATGTTGCTTTTTTAATCATTATGTTGTTGTTGTCATCTGCAAATAGAGTTGTTTTTGTTACATCTGGTAAATCATCTGTGCACTGTGTAACAAAAGAAGCTGTGGTCTAAGTATACTACCTTGAGGGACACCAAAATTGTTTCTATATTTAGACCTATTATCACTGAGTGGTGTTCTTCGAATTAAATTTTTACTTATTAAGACAGCGTTGTCTGTAATACGGGGTAAATATATCATCTCTTTTCTCCTAATGCCTACCTCACCTCCACGCGGTGGGTCCGAGATGTTAGCAATTAAACGAGGCTCTGGTGAGTGAATGATGATGGAATGTCTAGTAGTGGTGGTGGTGGTGAGTATAGGCTAATCTTCAGTTTATGATGGCGTTCTCGTGGAAAGGCTAATGTCCAGCTGTGGACTTACGACGGTTAAAGAAAAAAAAGTATAATCCGTCATAGTCTGTGTCTATATGTGCAGGAGCGTGCTGTCGCGCGGCGGAGGCGGGCCGGCGGGTGCGGGGGGCGGAGCGCTGTGCGCGGACGAGCGCGTGCTGCCGCGCCGGTTTGCGCGCGCTCTGCTGCATGCCGCATACACCGACCAGGTGACGCACGCATTTACACGCACCTGTGCACTTACAAATACGGGCACATTTACATACAGACGTATATTCACGCACATCTATGAGTGGGCGCAATCAATACTTTTAACAGATCTGTCGATATTCAGAAAGTTATTAACTAGCTATTTGAAGACGTATAAAATATTTAATTATTCAGTAAACTAGAGAATTTATTCCGGTGCAGGTCGACCTGGGTCTGATAGGAAGGAACTCCTCGTCTCCCGCATCGAGCACCAGCACGAGCAGCAGCGGCACCGTGAGTACACCTCCACATCCCCCACTTCTCCATTGGTCTAGAATTAAAACTCACCTGCACGTGGTGGAGAAATAGCCTCTCAAATTACGCTCTGGGGATTCTTGGCTGACGGAATCAGAACATATATTATTCCAAAACCTATAAATGTCGTTAAGATGTGCTACTGCGATGTGCGATGTGCAATGTGATGTTCCCTCAGGAGTCTGTTATACTATAAGTTAGTTTGTTGCAGGCGTGGGGGGGAGTGGCGAGAAGCTCCCCGCGCCCCACCACCACATCCACGCTCGATGACGCCTTCCAACTGTACGAGATAGCCAGGTGAGAATGCGAAATGTAATTTATTCTACCGCTTAATGGAAAAGTGATAATTAATATGTTTAGGTACACAAATACTTGGCCGCGAGCCGTGGTAGCCTAGCGGTCAAGGCTCACTTTAGTGTCAGAGCACGAGTGACCTGGTTCTGCACCTTGTGCGTTCACTGGCACTGTCGGGTGATGTTCCATGTGGTCAATGTTTTGCCAAAATCGCAGCGCGTGGGGACGCTGACAGACACCGCTAAGCCTATTATTTATATTAAAATTTGGATTAGTGTCCTTTCTTTCCGATATTTTATCATTTCAAATTTATGCTTTGTATTACACCTAATCTGCAATGGCCGGAGAATTGAGAATTCATTGAGTTTTGTTCGGGCTGCCCGAAACAGTATTGTTTGAAAAATAACGGGGCGGTTTGTGTAGCACTTAAGAGTTTGTTTTGAAAAAAACATTTTATCTATTTTTAATTTTCTATCGGATACTAAGATTTGATTTAATCCCTTAAAAGTCCAAAAAAAAAACTAATGGGAATAAAGGTTTCGATGATTAGCAGACCGGAGACTCAAAATCGTCTAGGTTACTTCCTAGCGTTAGACCTTTATTGGCTGATGATGAAGTAGCAAGCATTATTTATGTGTAGGTTTCTGGAGATGCCGATAGTGGTGCAAGGGTGCGAGGACGCCATTGTGGAGGCGCTGTCGCCGGACACGTTGCCGCACGTGCTGCGCTGGGCCGCGGCCGCGCACGCCAGCCACTGGGTGCACCGGTGAGTTGTGTGCGAGGCCGCCTGTTATGTCTGCATGTGCTACGAACATTATGTGATTTTTAATTTAACTAATGACAAACCCCGTCCGACTGTCCAGGCAAGCGATGCGATACCTGCGCGACGAGTTCCCGACGATCATGTCGCACGCGGCGAGCGCGCGGCTGCCGCGCAGCGCGCTGGCCGAGGCGCTGGCCTCGCCCTTCCTGCAGGCCAGCGAGGCGCAGGCCCTGCGCGCGGTGCTGCGCTGGGCCGAGCGCGCCGCTCTCGCCAAGCAAGCGCACGAGCAGAGAGGTGATGCGCCCTTCGTTGCAGCTTGTGCTCGGGCAGTGTCGCCGGAGCGGGCCTCCACGCTCCGCCGGTCACGAGCTTGCAGATGTATAATAAAAAATTAAATAAGCTTTGTTATAGCTATACCCTATACTGGACCATCGGGTCCACTTTTTACCAGAGCTTGTTTGGAACAGCGTGACAAGTGGTAAGCATACCGTCGTCTTAGTGTCCAAGTCAAACATTAGAACCTTAAAAAATAACCTTTGGTGCGAGCGAGTGTTGGGACCACTGTTTTTACCATAGCATACATCTTTAATAGAACCATAGAACTGTTCCGTATTGGAGCGTTTATTAGAATGTTACAATGTTGCCATTTATTATATTATGGTAAGCTCACCGTTCACACAACGTCTGTGTGCATGCTCGTACATAGGGGATCGGGCTCGAGTCTCCTGATCCCCTAACCAGCCCGGCAGAGCCCCAAGCCGGTCGCCTGTATATACTCATGCGAGGTGGTGCGTCGCGCAGAGCCGAACGTGGTGTGGCACACGGCGCACTCGGTGTCGCGGCGCGGCGCGCGGCGGCGCGAGGCGGGCGGCGGAGCCTTGCGCGAGGCGCTCGCTGCGCTGCTGCCGCTCGTGCGCCTCGAGCACCTGCCTCCGGACTGCGAGCTGCTGCATCAGGTACGTGTACCTGCCAACCCAGTAGTGTGTCTGTTAGAAATTATCCACAGTCATGCTTCAAGGATCCAAATAATGCTAACTGGTGTACCACAAGGCTCTCATTTGAGCCCTTCGCTATTCATGATTTACATTAAAGACTTGTCCCTGGGATATGTACTTAGATAATTTGAAACAGAGAAACTATTAGATGATGATGAAGTTAATAAAGTGCGAATTTCAAAATTAAAAAACTTTAAATAAATGTTATTATTTGAAGTTTTTAATCCTTTACCCTTAAGTGTTCGACGTAACATTTTGATCCTGTTAAATTATTCCTTGTTCGGTGTTTTGTTATAGCTTCATCAAAAGGATTATTTTTGTTATTCCTCATTCAGGTAGACATCTAAATTTCAGGTAGAAATTCAGGTAGAATCGTAATACGAACATTTCTAATCACCCACATTCATTTAGTCGCGTCAGAGCGGGACGGCACTCTCCTCGGCAACGAACGTTATCCTCATCTTTTGACACATTTAGGGATACTTTGGCTGCGATCGAAGTTCTTGTTACTGCTTTATCTAAATAGAATTCTTATGATAATTGATTACGCTCTGCTAGGCTGGCTGGGGAAAGCTACTCCTACTACTATTATTCAAACAACGGCTTCTCCAAAGGTTCATAATTTATTATAACCAAGTAAGACTATAAGCCTACATTACAGTCAAATCATATCGCGTTTCTAAATTGATGAACGACACCTAGCGACCAATTATTTAACTAAAACTTTAGTCGGAGAGATCAAACATAATTTTGTAAATTTCACATCTTCTCATTTTGCAAGCTGGTGTTCATTGTTTATTCTATTTAGAATTCTACTAATTTATTTGTTAGTTCAAACTGTAACATTGCAAGTTGTGAAAAAATATCCGAGATGAAAAAAAAGAAGCACTGCGCAGTCTGCCTGAAGGTTAATTGGTCAATCGGATGACCTGTGTAACTTTCCGTTCGGAACGTTCATTTGCGACTTGCGAAGTGTTTGCGATCATGGATCAGTTACATCAGTAGTCGACATCGGTTGAATGCACTGCACATGACGGAATTTCAAGCGTGGGAGAGCCAAGCGGTGGCTTTAGCTGCTGCTCGAATGGGCCGGCTCGACCGGATTGGTACCACGGCCTCGCAGAACATCGGCGTGAAGTAGAGGCATCTTGTGCTTCTGCGTTTCGTTCGGTGAGTGAGGTAACCAGAGGCCCACACCTCCTCCCTATTCCTCTCTCTCAAAGACCGGCAACGCACCTGGAGCATCGATGGTGTTGCAGATGTACGTGGGCGACGGTTATCACTTACCATCAGGTGGACCGCTTGCTCGTTTGCCGTCTTTTCCATAAAATTAAAAAATTAAAATGGGTTATGCCATTTGGTGCAATCGTAGTAATTAGTTATTAGTTTTTAATCAAAATTCGTCGAACATTCGTTGGGTAAAGTTGATTCATTTCCTGCTCGCATCGCATCGTATGCCTTTAATGTATGATACAATGTAATATCGATACGTAATGTCGATTCCCGAACGGATCTAGTATTTGTACGGACCACGAGTAAGACGACCCGGTCCGGGTGTCCGTCCATGTTGTGCAATTCGTGTAATCCGCCTGCGCGACACGGCAGCTACTCCCACAGTGGAGGGTAACGTTTTAAAAAAAACATTAAGTAAGTTCTTACGATCTATACATGAATTCCATTTCCTGTGTTAAGAACAAGCGACAAGAAATTTATAGCCGTTGCTCATTTTAATGGAGCTAGCACAAATGGAATAGTTGTTTTGTTTTTACTATCACCACCGCGTGGATAAGCGGTTAGGTTACCTTCCGGTTGGGCCATTGCTCCTGTGTTCAAATCCCGACCGAAGTCAAGTGCCAATGTCACCTCCACGTACGTACCTTGCTTGCAAACAACTCTTACGGAACTGCGCAGCGCAGGTTGAAGGTTGAGCGCAACGCAGCTTGGAAATCTTCTAAGATTAGCTTATGCAGGCGATTCTCCATGTGGCATATGTTCAGCAGTGAATTTAAATCCGCTGACAGTCAATTAATTTTGCACACAATAGTATTTGAATAATTTGCGCTACTTTTGTACTACACTTTTATAGTCTACTATCGCCATCTAGCAGTAGCATATAAATATTTGTTAACACAGGCAGTGCGGCGCGGCGCGGTGCCTCAGCCGCCGCCGCAGATGGTGGAGCGGCGCGCGGGCGCGGACGCCTGGCTGGCGCGCGGCGCCTGCCGCCCGCCGCGCTGCTTCCTGCCTTACCTCGATGAGATCAAGGTGCGCTCACACACACACACACACACACACACACACACACCCTACCTTGACGAGAGCGAGGTGTATCTCCATTCCATCCTTCCCAATTCCCTCGTCGCCTGCCATCGCTCCGATCCTCATCGCCCTCTTTGTCTGCCTTATGTTCTCATGAATAATTAAAAGTGACTAACGCATGTAGTTTCGACAAGATTTATGAAAGACAATTGTTACGTTCCAGGCGCTACTGGAGAACCAAGCGGTGCCCGAGGCCGAGTTGGCCAGAGTCCGGCGAGCTCGATACCTGCACAGGATACCGGACACTTTGTACATGGTGATTAATATAGAAACATATTTTGAATTTTTCTTATTTTTTCATAGGATATTTTTGGGGATACGATAATTTGAATTAGTATAAAATGTAAAACTATAGGCAAATTACACGTTGTTTGAATCTGACTCGAAGGACCAGGATTACGTTTTAATCTTTTATTCAAATTATTTAGTTGTATTGTCATTTAAATGATAAACTTTTTAATTTCAATGATACAAGAAACATCTTTTAATGTCCCAAGGCTGGGGAAAGGTATTCCACCACGCCCCAGTGCGACTACACAACTTGATGTATTCTTGGTTTTTTAAATTATTTCATCTTATTTTCAACGCGTCATAAATATAAAGTCAAATGCAGGTGGCCGCGGCGCGTGGGTCGGGCAGCGGCAGTTCCGCGGTCGTGGGCTCATCCGGCGTTGCCGAGTCCAGCGCTGGTAGCGCGGCGGGTGCGGCTGCGGCCGCGGGTGAGGCGGCGTGCGTGTCGCCGCGCGCGCTGGCGGCGCTGCGGGCGCGGGCCCGCGAGCTGCGCGCTTCGCCCCCGGCTGTCAGGGCCTTGGAGTTGCACGCGTCCGATACCAAGGTCGTGCTTCAACAGGTACGTGGCTGTCTCTACTTTATTGCAAGATCATTTCTTATAATATAAAAAGTTTCGCTGTTACGGTCTTATACTCTATGCTCTATACTCTGTACGTTGGACAGACGTGTAAACATTTTGGCAGTTTCATCCCACTTGTCAGTTATTATTTGGGACAACGAGACAGATGGTGGTGAGCCCGTCTCAACTGTCTAGACCTCTGGCCATTCCATTATCGGGTATATGGTCGTAAGAGCTTATCTTTATTGTTTTATTGTAATTAATACAACAATTATATTTCTAAAACCTAATAGCTTAAAAGAATGCCGGTTAGTTGAGTTAAGAGCGGCAGCGTTCCTGTATAAGTTTATCGGCTTATCATGCTTAACGCTACCGTCCAATAGATAGAGCTTAAATAATTTAGAGTCATTTATTATTTAATAAATGGTTCATGTATTCACAAACAGATGGCACTTACCACCTAATGCATCGTGATCGGGTTTTGCCCGTGTAGAACTTGTATAAGACCAAATGAAATTTGAAATATAACCTCAATCCAAGATCGCTGGTAGTTTTACTTTCTTATTTGACACTAGAGGGCTTTATTATCCATAGTTCAGAGTTGGATTGTAAAGTTCCTGATCCCCATCGCATCCGGGTGACGGACGGTCTCGCGGGGGTGCGTTGTACACGTGGGCTCGGAGGCCGATTAGGTTAGCCACGACGTAGAGGGAGAGGAGTTGTTATCTCCCGAGGGCGTGGGCTGTGAAAATAAAACTGGTGAAATGAAACGCGATGAAATCCGGAACTAATCGTTTCGTTTCACTTTGCAGATCGCCCTGCGCGCGCTCCGCGAGATGTCGCTGCCGGACTCGTGCGCGGAGCTGCTGCTGCGCGCGGGCGACGACCCCGCGGACAAGTGAGGACAAGCGTTCACAGGCCATGGTTCCATGCGTCGGTTGACTGTGCGTGGCTCCGGTCCGTTTCTGCCCGAGCAGTGTCGGTGCGTGTGGCAGTCCGCCACCGACAGCCATTCCGGTGGTGCGCAAACAGCACCTGACCGCGCACAGCACGCTGGGCAAGCGGGCTGGAGAGCATGGAAGTCATTTTTAATCGAAATTCGCGAAGGAATGCTTATATAGAAGTATAATCATACTTTAGACATACCCCTGGAACTGTTAACTATTAGTGTTAGGTGATGAAGGAAATCACCGAGACGAAATCTGCTAGTCTGACAAATAATAAAAAATAAAATAGTATTTCGAGGATAAGTGAAGATCACCAACCCGCACCGGAGCCGACGGACCTTTCCCGGCTCCAAAACCCTCTAAGATATTTGAGAATTTTTTCCCAGCAATGGGCATTTACAGACTGCCACTTTAAGCAACAAGCAGCAACCGCATATAAAACTTAAAACTAAAGCCTGGCGTTGTCGATGCAGAGACCACGGGGCGGAGGAGCGCTGGGGCGGCTCGCGCCGGCCGGGCCCCGGCTGGCCGCGGGCGCGCGTTCCAGACTTGCCAGACATGCCTGACCTGCCCGCCATTCCCGATCTGCCGGATATGCCAGACTTGCCAGACATCGACCTGGATTGCTGCCGGTGAGTTGCCGTGTCAAGGAAAATTGCAACTCAAAATTTAAACGTAGACTAATTTAACTTAAGAGAGAGAGAAAGAATAGTTGAAATGTGCGGGCGAAATGAGGTGTGCATGGAAACTGTTTTATCTTCTCTAAACATTTACCATAAATTAATTAAAATTAGTTCTTAAATGTTGTCTATGAAAAGGCCATGAATTAAGTTAACAAAAATTAGCAAAATTTTTTTTCTGCGAACACTGAGGAAACGATCAAGCGACTTACACCTGATGGTAAGTTATTACCGAGGCCCGCGAGCATCCGCAACAGCGGAGGGGCTGCCGGGGCGTTGGCGGCCTTTCAGGATTTTCGAGAGGAGGGAAAGGGAGAGGGGAAGCACAAGGTGCAGCTGCTTCACGCCTGCATTCTGCAAGTCCGCGGTGCTGCCCCGGTGCGGTGGAGCCTGCCCTTTCGAGCAGCAGCAGAAGTCGCCGCTTCAGAAACTTTGAAAGAAAGGAAGAGTAACAATTTATTCAGGGCACAAGTACAGCATAATTGCACCCTTTTCACAATTCTAAACGATCCTTGTGTTCCTGAGTATTTGAAATCTAAGTTTCAATACCTGGGTGATTCTCATAACTGTTCTCTCCGCTCTTCGGGTAGTCTCAAGTTGCTGACGCCTTTACACCGTACTGGGTATTTATCTAAGTCATTCGCTTTTACGGCTATAAGGCTCTGGAACGAAATCCCTCTTGACATTAAAAAAGCTCCTAATAAGTTTGCCTTTACAAATAACATCCGCAAACATTACAGAAATGTTGCAAGTCTGTACTAGTGCTGCTGTTTGTTATTGTGCCGCTTCAGTTGTTTGTCCTGACATGTATATTATTCTATATATATATATGGTATATTTGTATATATATTATTTATATATCTATGTATGTATGTATGTATCTATTGTAAGTATATATTTTGATATTTATATCCTTTTACTGGTTTTTTTCTCTTAGCAGTATCGCCTCTATTATGTATATATCTCTGCTTAGCCTAATGGTTGACTGGGAGAGAATGCCTCTAGGCATTAAGTCCGCCATATGTACGAACTAGTGCATAAAGATTAAATAAATAAATAAAATAAATAATTCCTATTATCAAAGATATTTTCAACTTACTTGAAGTGAATAGCATATTGTAATATGTTGTGTTTAAGCAAATCTAAAATAAATAATTTCGCTGGACAACACACAAACCGCTTGCCTCGCGCCTGCCAGTGCGCGTGATGCCGCTACTCCAGCTCGGCTGGGGAGAGCTACTACTCTACCTAATCAAACAACGGCTTCCTCAAGGGTTCATAAGTTATTTTATTATTTAGTTTCACGTGGGGGGGTGCTCGCACCTACCCCTGTGATCCCCAGCACTGAAGATCTCGGACCGACTAAAACCCCTCCGGTAGACCTGCTGTTGGCCTGGTGGCCTTTACAGCTTCCGCGGTAGAGAGACGCGAGGAGGAGGCTCGCAAGTTTATTCATAATATTATAAGCAAGTGAGACTATAAGCATACGGTGCAGTCAAACCGTACCGCGTTGCTCAATTGATGAGCGACACCTAGCGACGAATCATCCAACTAAACCATTAGTCGAAGAGTCGATCTGAAAGCCCGACGTGCGCGTTTCAGGTCCGGCGGCGGCGGGTCCCTGCGGAGCAGCAGCCGGGCGCCGGCAGTTTTCTTGCAGGCCGGTAAGTTAGGATTTCTCTAAGATACATTCAATGTGGATCCATCGGCACCTGTTGAACACAAATCACACGAACTGGTGATTTGTGTTCAACAGGTAATTCTCCGAAATACCCTGAGAGAAATGCTGGAGTCAAAAAGACGGGATGTCTTTAACATACGTGGTTGGAATGGCCGAACAATTTGTTCTGCTCGTATTGGTGTTTTAATGGAGAAGAAGCCCTTGGGAAACATACTGCAACTGTTATATATATTTCGATAGAGTAGAAAAAGATTGAAAAGTTTTAGAAAATCGAAAGGGATCGGGGACAAATTGGTCGATTTGGCATGGAATGTCCCATGTATAAATGATGTTAAAAATATGATATATTTTATTATGTAGGTAATTTTTGTTTTATCAATATTTACAGGTACCTCTTTCAAACGGTGTTCATTTGCTTATTAATAATTGTGCTTTATGATCAAACAATAGTTCCTTTAACTTTCTCGTTGGCAACTATGATTTTTAAAAGGACCGCCTTAATCGTAAGAAGGACGCATGCGCATGCGCATGACAATTATGCGTGAATAATTATTTAGCTAAATGAAAATTAATTAGTTCTAGTTAATTAAACTAGAAATGGACACATAACGTTAACAAACGTGTTTTACAAAAGAACAAACGTAAATGAGTTTTTTGTAGACTCGTAAAATCATAAAAAAACTTATTACTAGCATTCGGGAGGCTAATTGGACAATGCATTTTTATTTATAAATAAACAAGATACGAACAAACAATTATTTATAACGAACACTCATGAACAAGCGACACGTGAAAACAAAATTTCAAAAATTACAAAAAAAATTGTGGTGGGCTTTAGATTTATTAGATTTGGCTTTTAGATTTATATAGGCGTTAAATTTATTTGGTGAGCCTTTAAAAATATATTAAGTGGCGTGAAGTTCGTAGCGAGTGCGGCAGCGCTGTAAGTGTTGACTGCTCCTGCGCCCCGTGCGAACTACAAGAACTTTAAGAATGATCAAGTTTAAGACTTGTCAAAATATAATTTCATACTAGATCGAGTTCCATAGATTGAAATGTTATTGAATTGAATCAAAAAAGGCCTAAAGGAAATTCGTAAAATGAAATGACCTCTAAGTTAGATCCGTTCAAGTGTGTATTGGAACGTTAACACGACTCGACGTTAACGAGGTCTCGTTATTTCCAGAGCGGGACACGAGCGCGCCGCGGGAGCTGCCGCCGCGGCCGGGCGCGCACAGGTCGGTGGACGCCTCGCACCTGCGTCGTTGCTGCTCCGTAGTCGGCGGTCGGCGCCGCGCGGCTCGGCGGTCCGCCAGGTGCCGCTGGGTACCGCCAGGTGCCGCCAGGCACCGCCACTGCTGAGCCGTTCGCCGCGGGCTCGATCCCCGGCCGTATGACTATGTTGGTGCAGAACGATGTCGCCACGTACGATCGGGTGGACTGTTCACACAAATCTACTATCTACCTGCCTTACGGCGTACGTATACTGGTCTCGGGTTCAAACTCGAGAATGACTAAGAAAATTGTAAATATACAGGTTGGGTGCGAACTTATAAACAATAAGCTAGCAGTAATGATCACAGTTAATTGGAAATCGTGTAAAAAAACTTTTTTTTTACTAAGTATCTACACGATGTATTGCCTCCCCCCCCAGTCGGGCGGTGCGCGCGCGCCTGTCGGCCTGCGTCCCGGACGTGGCGATGGCGCCCAACGCCAACACGCACCTGCTCACCGCGCGCGACTACCTGTACGCGCCGCACCAGCACCAGCAGCTGCAGCACCAGCAGCACCCGCAGCACCAGCAGCAGCTGCAGCACCAGCCCCTGCAGCCGCTGCGACCCGCAGGTAACCGGCGGGCTGCGCCGTTCGACGCGCACAGCCGCGGCTCGCGTGCGGCCACACTATCCGTGAGAACGTGAACGTTTTATGCGCACATTATACGGCCTTCGGATTCGTGGACGCCATTCTGAAGCATGAAACCTTCAGCCCTTTTGTTATAATGAGATGTAACAATTTATTATCAATTATCGACGGGCATAGAGCCAAGCTCCGCGTCAACTGCGCTCCCCTCCAGCGTGCTCTGTACCGACACGCTTCCATGTAGGCTGTTTGAGTATCTTAATTTGTTTATTTTACTGTCGATTGATATATCTGTTCCCTGTCGATCGGATAGATGGCGCTAGTTGCATCTCACATCGCACCACCGTCTCGTTACCTCCATGTCCATATACCTGCTTTAAGCTGACCTGAAGTTGTTCTTGTTATAGTGTTGTTTGAATAAACATAATTAAAGGTGTAAAATTAGTGTTCGTTTAACTTAGGTGCAAATATAGGGACTGTCTTGTCTATACAATCCCAGATATAACACCTTCTGTTTGAACATTCATTCTGTATTTAACTTGGCTCTAAACGATTTCGACGGAGCCGCTGCTCGTTGCTCCCACTCGCGCGGACAACGCCGGCGTCGCCCGCAGATGCAAAATACGTAATTAAGGAACGCCGGAGTGTCGCCAGGTCCCGCCCCGCTAGAGCTAGAGCTAGAGCGGTAGTAACGCGTCGACTTGTCCCGCAGAGTACGGCGGCGTCCTGCAGCTGGATCTGGGAGACGGGGCGACGCACACGCCCAGACCTGGTGAGATTTATAGGAGTATGGAAATATTAAACTTGTTCATAAATTAAAGTAGCCTTTAAATGTCCCACTGTCGGGCAAAGGCCACCTCGAAAAATATTGGCTTCAAAACCCTCTCAACCTGCCCAGTTGTGGAATATTAAAAATAGTAGTTTCTTACTTTTGTACGACCATTTTCGATCTTTTTAATTTAATCAGATTGTAGTTACAAACGAGCTGACTGTCCACCTGACGGCAAGTGCCCGCCGCAGCTCAGGGGCATCAGCCGACAACCTCAATCTAAGGAGGTGATGATAGCATAACAGATGATAAAAAAAAATATATATATATTTTTTGGCAATTTTAAATACTAATCAAGTGGCGCTTGGTGGTGAAGGAGAACGTCGTAAGGAAACCTGCATGGCTGAGACATTTGTGAAATCTGCCTTTATCTCAAATATATCAGTCTTCGCCCAACAGTGGGCATTTTAAGTTTTGGTGTCACAAACGAGCTCGCAGTCCACCGTCCACCCGATGGTAACTGGCTACTGCAGCCCAGAGACGGCTGCCAACCACTCCGACCTAAGGAGGCTATAGCTGCAGTGACCCCTGGGGACTGAGGACTGGCTCGGAACGCCTCACGGCTCGTGACTACAGCACCGGCTCTCTGTGTCTTCCGAACCGTAACACAACGGGGAGTGGGAGGAGTTTCCCACTTTATTTTACTTATGCACACGCGTGGCCGCCGCCGAAGACCTTCGCAGTCTTGCTTGTTTTTTTTATCATGTAATAGTGGGCAAACCAGCAAGCGGCTCATATGATAGTAAGTGATCACCGACGCCTGCGTACATCTGCAACACCAGAAGCCCTGCCTTTAAAGATATTTGGGGATGGAGTAGCGGAGTGGGCCTCCGGTTACCTCTCGCACCGAACAAAACGCAAAGTCTAAGATGCCTCTGCTTCACGCCGGTATTCTGCGAGGCCGCGGTACCAGGCCGGTCGAGCCGGGCCATTCGAGCAGCAGCAATAGCCGGCGCTTGTTTCTATCGCGATTCTTTGATATGTCAAAATGTATGTATTTGTATGAGTAATGTGACGTTGTCCGTCCGTCCGCCCGGCAGGGTCGCGGGCGCAGCGCGCGGCGCAGGGCGCGCGGCCGCCGCGGGAGAACAACCCGGTACGACTGCTTCACATTCCGACTCCTCTGCTCGAGGTTCTAGCACTAAATCAGCCGGTCCAGCCGGTGCCGGCGGCAGCGAGCTTACGTTTGTCGCGCCGCTCGCTCCCTGGCACCGGCATCATGCGGACGTATGCTCCGGCCTCGTACGGTCGCCGGAGCGGGCGTGGGTCGGACTCTCGGGCTGATGAAATGAACGAGGAAACATTCAACGTATCACTGTTGCTGTCTCCCTCATGCATTACCTTTATTCTGTTATTTATTTAATCTTTATTGGGGTGGACTCGATGCCGACCGGCGTTCTCTGCCAGTCAACCAATGACGTGGTGAAAAGTCATTTTGGATTATTTGACAGATTTGTCTTTGGTTGAAACAATATTCGGTTAACGCTTTGGGCCGCACAAGGCCCGCGTCCGAACGCGTACCGACCGATGTAACTTAAAGCTGAAACCGAGCGCCATTGCCGGTCGCCGAAGCTACCGCTAGCTCAGTTAGAAAAGATAACTGACTGTCTAAGGTTGAGTTAACTTTAGCTTTTAAGTAAATTTAGTTAATATGACGTGTCTATATGAAAGTGAACCTTATCGCGTCGCACTAAGGTCGTGTCTTGCCGTGCGCAGGCTCCGGCCGCGGCGCTGTGCGCGCGCGCCCGCGCCGACGACGACGAGCTGCGCGCCGCCATCGAGCTGTCCGTCATCAGAGGTGAGAGCGGTCCGCGAAGCACTCGACTCACCAGACTCACCGGGCTCATCGCACGTACCGCGCGATCGCGACGGCAACTCAACCTTGGCCGGCACATGGTCGTCCATCGTTCTTTCAATATGCTTGTGAACCATTGGTGCTTGTAGGGGCCGGTCTGCTCGGGCTGCAGGGCCCTTGGGCATTCATTTTACGGGCATATTTAGGGACAATCGCCGATTCAACAGATGCTTTTCTGAGACCTCAAGTTTTGCTACAAGCCACTAACTTCTGCTCCATCTGACTGTTATTCTCTATTTGGTGTAATTAATAAATACAACAGAAAAATATTTATTTGCGTCGTTTATTTGTTCAGCAAGAATAATCTGATCAGCAGTTTGACAGATGTAACCCAGGCTTGCATCCTAGGCGGCCAATAGTTTTGTGCTTAAACCTACTTAATAACTAAAGTCCGTAACAATACAGCACTGACGTTGTTAAAATAAAAAAATAAATTTCACACAATCGATACAAAGGATGTTGCAGAAGATGTTTAACTGTTGAAGTCAAGAGATCAACGGAGCTATGGGCCATGTCGGTTGAAGCGACTGCCTCAGTTGATTCAATTCCACCCCATCATAATGAACTGTAGTGTGGAATCTGGTGCATTTCCTGATTTCATGAGGCATATATGGCAGGCCTCCAGGGTTTTTTTATTTAGATCAAAATCAATAAAATACAATAAAAGATCGCACACATAGTGACATTATTTGAATCTGGTAGCACTTTGGAGCCCTAACTTTAGACCTATTTCTGTACTACACCAACACTTGGTAATTTTTTTCTAGATCCAATCGTTAAGGCATTTTATTTTAAATAATCAAATTCGGTTTCCCAGTGGGTCGCTCTGCAACCGATGCCGGTGGAGAGCGGCTTAGGTCTATAATTGACATTGATGGATTAGACCTGGAAGAGTTCACAGGAAGCCTCGGGTGCCTTTTGTGATCTCTTCAAGGCGTTCGATTATTTGCACCGCGGAACACTTATCAGGAAACTGCATCATTATGTTCTAAGAGAGTCTAAGGTCTACAGCACTTCAAAGTATTATCTCCTATTTGAGTAATAGAATTCAGAAGTAATCGTAATCAATGGCGGAATGTGATTGATGAAGAAACAGATAGAATATGTTATTTTAGTTCTAGCTTAATGTCATAGAATTTTTATTGCCGAGGGGACATTTAGCGGATATCCGATTCTATATAGAAACAATATTCGTCTTTCAAAACACAGTGGATTCCTATTTGGAGATTTTTAGCCAGTCTCTTCTCCGTCAGAGGAACCTGAATACGAAACGGTAGCGGATTAAAAATAATAAGTAAATGTCGAAGAATAAGAATTACTTCGGGCAAACAGATTTCTTCACCTGTCAGAGAACACAACAAAACAATATATAATTTTGTATTCTTGGACGGGCTAATTATCAACATGTGTACGGTTCGCAGCGTACTCGTCGCTGGCGGGCGCGGGCGCGGGCGGGGAGCGGGCGCGGGCGGTGCGGGCGCGGGCGGCGGTGCGGGCGCGGCGCGCGGCCGGCACTACGCGGACCTGCTGCCCGCCGGTGAGCGCCGCGCGGCCGAACGCTCACTCACCCACTGTTGGACACTCTCGCACATATTAACATTATTTTTATGGGAACGGGGGGGAAACGGGCAAGCGGCTCACCTGATGGCAAGTGATTACCGACGCCCGCGTACACCTGCAACACCAGAGGAGCTGTAGGTGCTTTGCCGGCCTTCCTCACTCACCGAAGGTATTCTGCGAGGCGGTGGTACGAACCCGGTGGAGCCGGCAAATTCGAGCAGCAGCGAAAGCCCCCGCTTGGCTCTACCGCGTGAAATCAACATTGAAACTAGAGATATGAGATTACCGCGCGGTATCCGGTGTAAGAATCTGTGTGTGAAGTTTTCATTTGAAAATATTTCAGTGTCCGAACAATTGGTGATTGTAATAAGGTTGAATTTCGAGTGACTGTTCGGAATGAGTCACGCGACTCCTGTCGAATACGATGCTGTCGGACGTGCAGTGCGCAGGCGCTGCGGCGAGTGGCGCGCGGGGACAGAAAGTTCTCGAACACATTTGCATGCGCGTGCCGCGACACACCATTGAATGATTCATTAATACACCGGAGAGAACATCAACTCAAAAATGAAGGGATGTCTTTGCCCAGCTGTGCCCATCTAACCACCTTACCGTGTTGTGCGCAGACTTCGGCGGCATGAGGAGTCGCGCCACGCCGAGCCCGTCCGCGCTAAGCGCGGCCAGCGTGGGCAACGTGGGCGGCGCGGCCCTGGGCGGCGTGGGCTGCGCGGGCGTGGCGGGCGGCAGCGGCGTGTCGGCGGCGCGCAGGAGGCTGGACAGACTGACGCCGCCGCCCAGGCTGTCGCGTGAGTCTGCAGCGATATAATATATATTACTGATTTTATTTGGTAAATAATGCACAATGAAAAAAAATTCTTTATTTTTCTTAATTTCGTTAGTCGAATGTAACACCGGCTGAACGGACTCCTGTGGTTGGTTGCGAGGAAACTGTGTCTGCTAGGATCTGTGTCGAGGCAGTGTGGTTTTGGTTTCGGCCACTGAAGCCGGCGGCAATTCCGCTCTTGACGCGCGAATTCGGATGCGCTGGCAGGTCGATGCCCGCGGGCCAGGGTTTGCTTTCTCGGAACGACCAATGTCCAGCTGTGGAATTGAACAGGCCGATGTAGAATCATGTGCTTGTTGGCAGTGAGCGCTGCGGGCAGCGCGGACAGCAGGTCGGTCGGGGGCTCGCTGGTGGGGTCGGTGGGGGGCTCGCTGGGGGGCTCGGCGGGCTCGGGCTGCTCCCAGCGCTCGGGCAGCCGCAGCGCCAGTCCCAGCCCCACGCCCAACCCCAGCCCCAGCCCGCGCCGTCTGCGCAGGGACTACTCGCTCTATAGGCAACACGATTTTAGGTAAGTTTCTCCACATCTTCATCACACCTTATCCGTAAACATGTTGAGCTATTTATAACTTAACTCAAAATACATTATACAATTGCTGTGTTGCTTGCCTGCAACGTTTTGGATGGGATTTTTACGATTGTGAAGTTGTGGTCGCGAATTAAACCCGAGACGTGTATCGTCTTCCTCCGACCACTGCACTGCAACTTGATACACAGCTTGACCATTCCCTGGGCCTGTTACTTCGCACGTGCGGACAAATCCCATCATTTGATGTAAAGTAGTACCTTGTAAATGTGTCCCATTGCTGGACAATGCCCTGCTCTCAATATTTGAAAGGATAAGGCTAAGGATTTAGGCGTTTTTGAAAATCTCATGCAAATCTCCAGGAGTGAGCCCATGGCAAAAGAATCCTGTTACTTTCTATCTCCTGGAGTGGTGAGAAATGGCTTGCGGCTAATGCTGATTGGCCACGCTGTGACGTGACAAATTAACATTTATACCTCTGCTTACCTATCAATGGCTGACGTCAGCGTTTATTTATTCTTTATTGTTAGCCTTAAGCTTAAGGTTACAATGGGCGGACTTAATGCCAAGTGGCATTCTCTACCACTCAACCCTTGTTATGGATGGTTTATTTAAATTAATCAAATTCATAAATCATAGACAGACACTGTTTTATTTGTGCATGTTAACTAGTCTAGATTTGTTGATTTTGTAGTTTGGCCCGAGTACTTAACACGAGGAATTTGTCACCAGGAGCAGTGCAGGGGGCGCGGGGGGCAGCCGCAGCCCCGCCTACACGTGAGGTGCGTGCGCGTGCGGGTGTGTGCGTGTGTACAAGTAGACTAGGCATGGCATTTACAGCTACATTTATTTAACTATAACGTCGTCAAGTTATTTTTATTTGTCACTTATATAATGGATAAATCACGGTCAAAGATGTTGAACAAAAATAATTTGCACAATTAAGCATGAAAATAAAAATTACCTGGAATATATTCGCGTGTCGCGTGTCCGAACAGAAAAAAAGCACCACAATTATCACCTACGGAAAATGTGCAACGTGTTTGTTCGATCTTTAAAATAATGGGGATTTCCGAAAAGTAACGCCTGATTCTGTTTTCTAGCTCACGGTCAGTTATATTTCACACGTGACGATAAATGTCACCGAGGCTATATTTGTTTCCGCCCGTTACATGTCGTCAAAGTGACTGGAGCGGGACAGAGGTCAGACGCTCCCAGGCATCCATTTGTTGAGGATAATTAGTGATTTCAATGAGCTTCCCCTCGCACTTCAACACGCTTGGGACTGTCACTGTTCATTTAATCTAACTTTAATAAGACTATACTATTGAATACTAATGTATATCTATATATATATAAATATGTAATACTATTTATTTACACTACCTACCTATCTTGAACAAACAAACTAAAAATACCTACAGACGACACTGGTCAGTGGACAATAACTCGGAGCTGGCGACAAGTAGAATGCAAGTGACATAATTTCTCAAACTCACATAGTTATTATCCAAAGCGTGATAAAAAAAAACTTCATGCAAATCAAAACATTACTGTGTTGAAAATAAGATTCAGTTTTGTCATCATACGACGGAATTCCACGAAGCATCGCCCGCGTGATTTAAAATCCCGGTCGCAAGTTATGGAACAGGCGTCTTCGATGCACGTAACTGGTGCAGTACGTGATTTATGTTATCACGCGTTATATAACAAGTGATGCGTGAAATATGCCATGGCATAAAGAAGTCACAATCTTCTACGGCCTATATAAGTCCACTGCTGAGCATGGAACTCTCCCAGTGCAAGGAGTTGCCCAGCCCACGATTGCCATGTTTGACTCGGATTGCGTAACCTCTGTATCTGATCTCTGTATGAGATGTAGAGATAAGTAAGATAATAATAACATTAAGTCTTATATCCATAACGTTAGGGATCCCAATTGCTTGAGTGTATTAATGCTTGTGAATGTATTTCCTGTCTGTATATTAGCGTACAAAACTACGTTCTCGTAGCTTTCCACCGAACTGCAACGGATCAGCTTTGGGTACTTGCTCTTGCAGATCTCGTTGGAACGAGTGTGAGCTTGTGTGTCAATGTTTAGTGAATGGGTTTGTCGCGTGTCTCTCGCACTGCGCCTCACCCTTCCTCCGATCCATAGGCTTGTGCGTTACATCGCATATCGGAAGGCGAAGACGTCCGAGCGTGGGCCGTGCGCGTGCGCCATGCGCTGCCGTTGCACTGCCAGTTGATGTAAACATCACTTGTCTATGGTCGTAGTTTTTAATAATGTGCGCACGGACACACAGGCATACGTTTAATTATATGTTAATGTTTCACTTACAGATGAGCTTCAAGGCGTCGCCGCACACAAGCTTATTCTAAATTGTATGTAAGAATGTTTAGTCCGACGATCTCAGGCGAGTGCGTGCAGTGCGGGGGGGGGGGGGCGTCGCGGGGCTGGCTCGTGGCGGACGTGGGGGTGGGGGTGTATTGTTTTGTGATGGTAGAGCCTTAAATTATAGTTGTATGTTTTTTTTTATACGGTCAGCGAAAAAAGATTGGCTGGCACCCCACGCTCGCCACTAATCAATCTGAAATGCACACAAAAGGGCACAAATTGTTTAAAATATGAATTTATTTGTAATTATTTCGTATATACGGACCGCCCGCACTGTTGTAAGTAATTAATTAATGTAAATATATAAATATATTATAGTTATACGCATAGATAAAGGAGGCGGAGAGGGGTGTAAGAGGGCGGGGGGCTGTTTGTATTCTTTAATAGTGATTGCGGAGAGAAGCCACCCACTAAACTGCATTACAAATATATACCTTAATGTCTTTTGCTGACCGTACCGTATACACAATGGCTGGCGACACCACATTCCAATACAAAAGCTCAAGATGCAAGATGGCGCTTCATTTGCAATATAACGATATTCTAAATCGAACTTTAGGAATCATTGTATAAATTGGGTGTTGCAGTTGAGTGGCTGGATTCGAAGCCGCATCCTTGCGATGCGACCATGTTACAGCACCCGTGTACAGTGCGCGGGGGGAGGCGGCGGGAGGCGGGGAGGATTTAGGGTATATTAGGCGGGCTGGAGATATGTTCTATCGAATTGATTTACCCATCTGCCAGTTTGAACTCGCTATGCTCCGGTTGTGAGACGGTGACGTCATCGTCTCGGACCACCCGGGGGCGTGGGCTCGGCTCGTTGCGTGTTGTTACGTCCGTGTACAACGCCGTAAGCGATCTTTGTTAGCAGGCTTTCAAGTAATCCCAGTTACAGTTGTGCAGTTAGTTTTATTATTCGGCAGAAGGCCTTGTAGCCAATGCCATAATAAATATTTAAAAGAAATCGCTTCACCGATATTTTCGCGGCGGCAACCAATGGAATTTTTAATAACGAATAAACGGTGGTGTGTCTCATTTTACATATGTTGGTTAATGAACAACTACATTGGAGGGTTTTGTAATAAAACACTGAAATATCGCGATGGGGCTGTTGCCGGCAGTGGGGAATTTATAAACTGTTTCTTATACAAAGTACTTTTTTTTTTGTTTTTATTATCGGGTTTGTTTATTTCTATTACATTATTATATTTTTACTATACGATTTTATATTTATAACACAAAGTTTTGTCACAGCTACAATTCTATCAAATTTTATGGAAAATATGTTAGGAGTTTGGAAATATTTTACCTTAAAAACACTTTAAGCGAAGACACGTGTTGTTTAAATGCATATCTACAGGAATCGACACTGCCATGTAAACTTTTATAATATTAAAATGAATTCGTGGAACCCAACGGCTCGGGCGGGACTCGCCTTCGTATATTTATATACTTTGATTTTTTCAGTTAGAATTTCCTCAATTCCCCAAAATGATTACCAAGCAGGTATCCTTAATATGGCAATAAAAAAAATTACCGAATCGTATTGATTGGAAGTGTTTCTTAATACTGGCAACATTTACTTGAGATTGCCCGGTGGTCAGATCGCGAGTGGTAGAACCCCGGTCCGTTAAGCCAACCCGCGTGGAGCAGCGTGGCGAGCCCTTCCCGGCCCCAAAACCCTCTAAGATAGAGAAGGAGGTCTTTGGCCCAGTAGTTACTGCATGCAACCGTATTTGTGAAGTTTATAACGTGAAAAGTATTAGTATAGAATATCTCTCAGGACCATAAACTCAATAATGGGGTGTTCAGAGGTTTACGTTACATAGACATTAACATAGTAAAGTTACTATAAATTCACTTAACAATATCGCAATTCAATACGGTATTCTATTTTTTGGTAAGCAAACTCAGTCTGTGGTAATCCGGTAATACTCTTATCTATCTAAAGATGAAAGATTATAATAGTTTGTTCTAGAATCTATGGTCAGTACACGTCAAGAAAGGCGCGGTAAAGTTCGTTGAACTCTGAATAACTATCGAGTTTCCTCACGGCTCGCCACTGTTTCGGTAACAAAGGGTCTGGCCACCTGGTGATGTAACTTTCAAACCGTTAAAGAGTTTTTTTATAACCCGTTAGTTTAGTTTCGGCTTACATACAAGCTCACTTACACTTCACAATATTCGTATAGATGTCTTAACAAATCTCAAGGTCAACCCAACTAAGCAATTACATTATCACGCCATCTACCGCACGCGTTACGCAACAACGCGGTAAACTTCAGTCAAAACGGACGCCCATCGACGCATACCTCCAGCCTCTGCGCCCCGAATGCAGCCCGTCCTCGCACCCTGCCTCTGGACCGTGGGAAAACAATACCCATCTGATAAGTGGCTAGCTGCAGCCCCGGGGCTTCTGCTAACAACTTCAATCGCAGGAGGTTACAGGTGCCTCGCCGCCCATGCGAACTGAGCTGGATTGGCTTACGGCCTGTCACCATACTGGCACATATAATGGCTGATAAAGGAACCTAGTAAAAAGTGTGGTCGAGCGAGCACTTGACCCAGAGTCACCTACGCTGTTTTGTTGTTAAATGCTGGGACAGATCGATCTCGGAGACCTGTAAACTAGTAACTACAGAACATTGTTATGTCTATGTTAACGATGAACATTTAAAGATCGCTTTCGATTGTTGTTAAACAATCGATCCACTTATAAAATGCCACACTAAGTTTGTTAAAGAAACGCACTGACAGAGGATGATATTGGCGAATGCCAATAGACGTCCCGCGGTCCGGTGGCTGCGGGCGAGATGAAGCCCCGAGTTGTTGTAACCCAGCTAGTTTAATTCTCAGAGCAATCTTAGTTATGATAGTGTGTAAGGTGGGGCGTCGTATGCGGGACGGGTTCCGCGATGGATACAATATGCTCAGCTGTTCTTAACGCATTGCTCGTGTAGGCGAGAGAGACGCGAACACTGTCTGTCTCTGTCTATGTCAGTTGGCTACGTAGTACAAAACGCTGTGACGGAAAAGTTTTTTTTTTAATTCCAGCGACGCGTCTTTAGTGTCGCGACTCTCGCACCTCCAGAGACTCCAATAGTTTTAATTTCTTGCCATAAACAAAATGCTTACTCTGAAAATGATTGAGATTGTATTTAAGGTTCGTTGTGGTGGAATAGCTTATACAATGTACCAATGTACCGTGGGTGTGGCTGCTGAAGACTGAACCGAACCGTACTGTCTAGAGTTATTGTTTTATGTTACATTGAGCGCACTCAGGCGTCGGCCGGCTTGGATGCATGCGTCGAGCATGGAAGATATACCCGTAGATGAGATAACTAATAGACTCTGTAGTCTATGCTCTATTGTCATCAAAGACTACTAGACTATTTGAATACGTTTAAGTAAATCGCGAGTCGCACAAAAAATACATTTAATCGTTGCTGAGATATGTATTTCGTAAATATTAAGTTTTAATGAGTCTAGAGCAAGTGTTGCCACATATTCGCCCGCAACGTCTAAGTGCATTCAATGCAGATTGTTATATAAATTCTACATAAAGATGTTAATGTATAGTCTGAACGGAAACAATTCAATTCAACTATAAGTCGGCGACTATCGTCTTTTACAAATGTGTCGCCTTTATGATATGTGCAGATACCTGTGGCCGAGCTGTGTAAGCGAATAGCTCGCATCACAAGTCCACAGTTGGGCAAAGGAGGGCATGGCTCAAAGATTGTCACAAAGCTCGGTCCTGAGCCCCCTGCGTCCGTCTACTTACCTCAACACTGTGCAGGTCACAACTCCATCTTGTGGGGGTGCCAGTACCAGGCTATCCTGCAACTTCAGAACCTTTCTCCCCCAACGGTTGTCAGTTCTGCGAGCCATGTGGCCGGCGCATTGCCACTTCAGCTTGCTGATTCTTACGGCTATGTCGGTTATCTTAGTTCTGCTGCGGATATCATCGTTGCAGACTCTATCGCGCAGAGAAACACCGAGCGTAGCCCTTACCATAGCGCGCTGAGCAACTTTGAGCTTCCTCATACGGCCTGCAGTAAAAGACAAAGTCTCGGTTCCATAAGTCATCACTGGATGACTTGTTCGCTTTTACATACTACCGCTATCTCCCTCTGCTGTCGTTTACACTACGGATGAGCTCCGTAATTGTAACCGAGGCAGCACTGGAGTGACCAGGGTTCGAAACCCGGTAACGGCACCGCTGAAACCGCGAGCGAAGTTCGCCAACCCGCAACGTGGCCGATGACTCCTTTGCCCAGCTGTAAGACATTCACTGGTTGGCTACTTTAGTTACAAGCTTTCGCGTGCGGAATTTACGGCACAAAGACTCCATTGAAAGTTTGAACAATTGTCTGTTCGTAAAGTATTCTCATTAGGGCGCATGTGATGTATCTGTACATTTCATATGATCAATTATTTTCGAAAAGAAGCCGCCCGTGCGATCATTTGACAGCTGTCATGTGCTTGTCAACGAGCGGTGACAGGTTGTCGAGGTTGATGATGATGATATTAATTTATCCCTAATCGGAAAGGCAAAGGACTTTAGTCTATACAGCCAGGTCTGTTTTCTTTCACTGTTTCTAGAAGACTCTGGTTGTCGAGGCTGACGTGTGACACCTCGATGTGTTGTCGCATTGTAGTTTTTTACCCAAGTAAGTTGTATTATTTTGTAAATAAACAAATTTTTAATTGTTTCTGTATAAACCTTGTTATTTGAATTTATTGTTGGGTATAAATTTTGAACGTTTTAAAACGTGGCCTTGCACAACATTATCGAGATTGTAAAGTCGAATGTAAAGTTATGTAAACCTAAGTGACACATTGAAGCAATACAACGTTTATCTTGTAAGATGAAAGGGTGGGTGTGTGTTTATATCTCTCGCTGCGTACATTGACAAATGACCGGATCTTGCGAGTGAGTCTTTGACAGTCGTTGAGTTGTTTTAAAATGAAATCGGATAAGTGTAGAGGCATTGAGGCAACAGATTTTGAAAACCTGATTATTTCTGACGTAAGCTCCAAATTGCCTCAGCAGACCTCATATTCCTTTTCAAACTCGAAACGCTCACATCTGTCGTGGCGTGTTATGTGACGTCACGTCGCGTCGCCAAAATTGGAAAGTTCTGACGCGACCTCACACGCGCTAGTTATAAGTAGTGTTCTCTGGCACAAATAAAAAATTACATGAAGAATCACAATTGATCAATAATATTGTTCCACGTCGTCCGTCGACTTTAACCTGCTGTTTGTTAAGAAAATGTTTACGTTTCTTGCTGTTAACTACAATATTACGATCTATGTGTCCGAAGAGCGTCGCCAAATATAAGTTAAAATTATTCAGTTATGTTAAATATTTCTCAGTTTTGGCGCTGGAGATCCCATGATTTTTACATGTTAAATAAATATTATTATTAGTAGAAGACAATGGAAGGGATACCCCAAGAATTTAGGTAACACAATAAAAAATTTCAAAATGTGCTATTGGACTTTTGGCGCGAACTCGAATGTGATGGTTGTCTTAGATCCAATTTAGTTATTTCCGTATGTTTCGAGTTTTGATGTACAATATTGTGTCGCCGCAAATGCTTGTTAATGTGTACAGTAAGTGGACAATTGAATGGAAGGCCCGGCCTCAATCCCAAATCGATAATCGATATGACGCCAACAATCCAACGGACTGTCATTTTACCATCGGCGTACTTGAACAAATTTTAAAATTCGTTTCGATTTGTTATATGCGAACATTGTTTGGCAATGGTATTAGGACGTATTGGTCGGTCGGTGTGCGCAGCGGAGAGCCGCGCGCACGTTGGTGCGTTCCGAGAGCGGCAGCGGCTCGGATATTATGTCTGAATAAAATATTTATTCACATAGCTGTGTTTCATTTCCTGTAAGTCTCTCCAAATGTCTAGGTGGTCCTCACCAGCTCGCGGTGCACCCCGCTGACTAACAACATGCTGGTTGAGTTATTTGTCGAACCCAAATCCCACAGACATGTGACGGGGAGCTGCATCACTGGTGCCAGTGTGCCGGCGAGCTGCTTGCACAGGGTATGGGTGTAACCTTTCAAGAAATGCATGCAGGCTATTTCTTGAAGATTCCTGTTAATCGAAGGGCTTAAAAAGTCTGCCACCAGGAGACTATAACCAAGAGCTAGACAAGCACCCTCTAGCACCAGCTTCTATCTCTAGCAGCGGATCTGGCCCATGATGGATCCGCCGACTACATTTAGGCCTCTGAGAGCAGCACATGTAGAGGCCACTCGCAATTTACAGCAGTACCAGTACGATATCCCTCGCAAGTGATGGGCACTCGGACGAAACACATTCGGTTGTGGCAGGGAGATATCACATGCCCCTCTTCCACACAGCCACCGCGCGGTGCCAACGCGCAGACGCCTTACACGTTTTTCTTTATTGCAGAGATGTTAACAACGATGCACCTGACAGACAACCTCGAGCGCAGTAGCACAGATAACAATCAGTGGCTGTTTAGTCTCATTTGTTTTAAGACAATAATGGACTGTATTCGAAGTATAATTTGTATATCGACAATGATTATAAAACGTGTACAGGTTAATTTGGGCACTAACTAGCGCGAAGAGTAATCTTGCGCCGATGGTATGCTGTCAAACACTAAAATCCAGGGCCGAGCGATCAGCTGCCCGGTGCATCCCGCACCCCGTGCAGTGATCTGCACGTGCCCCCACCGTTGCGAGTGTCTTCAACTGTAGTCTTGGATAGCTGCACGGTATTGAAGGCTCTCCGAATAACGCCCTCGCGTGTACGCCGTCCGCCCGGGCAGAACGCGCACCGCTCGTCCCATTTTTTTTTTATGGAAAAGACTGCAAACGAGTAAGCGGTTCACCTGATGGTAAGTGGTTATCGTCGCCCACATACATCTGCAACACCATAGATGCTGCAGGTGCGTTGCCGGTCTTTAAGGATATTTTGGAGATGGGAGCGAAGAGGAGGGGAATAGGGAGGGGGAGTGGGCCTCCGGTTACTTCACTCAACGAACGAAACGCAGAAGCACAAGATGCCTCTACTTCACGTCGGTATTCTGCGTGGCCGCGGTACCAACCCGGTCGAGCCGGCCCATTCGAGCAACAGCAAAAGCCGCCGCTTGGCTCTACCACGATTTAGAAGAGTCTTGCGTTGAATTATTTATGTACCGCATTATAAAAGCCATTACACGTAGTAGTTTAATTAATTTAGAACATTTCAATATAAATGAATCGAACGCATGTTATTAATCTTTATTTAGAATTACATTTTCTGGTAAATGAATAATACATTTGGGAATGGTAGGCCACTGTGAAATATCTACAGACTAGAGAAGCGAGGTCTGCTGAGTTTTTTAAGTGATGGAATATATCGCCTATTATTTAAAAGAATTAAACTGCGTATAACCAACCGAGTACTATTGCAGTCGCACCAAAAGGTACAATTACTAAAATGTAGGATAAGTGATTACTTTACTTTGGAACATAATGGAGACCCGGCATGGTGGTAGGCTTTATGGGAACCTTGCTTTTAGAGGTAGTAATTATACTTTTACAAAGCCTTCACCCGTCACGCTGCGTACGTAAACATAAGCGCTTTTAGTCTTTTGAGAGGCATTTGTAAATACATGCAACTTTACACTTATAAGGGAACTGCATGTTACACTGCGTGGTATTGAAAATATCGGTCAATATAGGTAATGTCTCTCCAGCCGCTTTGAATTTGGTTCGTCCCAAGAACATTTTGAGATCCAGAGATCCTGCATTATGAGCTTAGCTTGGACTATAGATGGAATGACAAGGCCTAGTGGGTCGAATATCTGACAATATCTCTCGCTTACTGACAGTTACATTACTGCGGACGTTTATAGAAGGTCTGTGTGCGATGTAAACATTTCCAGTCAATATTATGAGCTTAGCTTGGACTATAGATGGAATGACAAGGCCTAGTGGGTCGAATATCTGACAATATCTCTCGCTTACTGACAGTTACATTACTGCGGACGTTTATAGAAGGTCTGTGTGCGATGTGTAAACATTTCCAGTCAATATTATGAGCTTAGCTTGGACTATAGATGGAATGACAAGGCCTACTGGGTCGAATATCTGACAATATCTCTCGCTTACTGACAGTTACATTACTGCGGACGTTTATAGAAGGTCTGTGTGCGATGTAAACATTTCCAGTCAATATTATGAGCTTAGCTTGGACTATAGATGGAATGACAAGGCCTAGTGGGTCGAATATCTGACAATATCTCTCGCTTACTGACAGTTACATTACTGCGGACGTTTATAGAAGGTCTGTGTGCGATGTAAACATTTCCAGTCAATATTATGAGCTTAGCTTGGACTATAGATGGAATGACAAGGCCTAGTGGGTCAGATATCTGACAATATCTCTGCTTACTGACAGTTACATTACTGCCGGACGTTTATAGAAGGTCTGTGTGCGATGTAAACATTCCAGTCAATATGAGCTTAGCTTGACCATAGATGGAATGACAAGGCCTACTGGTCGAATATCTGACAATATCTTCGCTTACTGACAGTTACATTGCGGACGTTTATAGAAGGTCTGTGCGATGTAAACATTCCAGTCAATATGAGCTTAGCTGACTATAGATGGAATGACAAGGCCTACTGGTCGAATATCTGACAATATCTCTCGCTTGCAGCAGTTACATTACTGCGGACGTTTATAGAAGGTCTGTGTGCGATGTAAACATTTCCAGTCAATATTATGAGCTTAGCGGACTATAGATGGAATGACAAGGCCTAGTGGGTCAGATATCTGACAATATCTCTGCTTACTGACAGTTACACATTACTGCGGACGTTTATAGGTCTGTGTGCGATGCAAACATTTCCAGTCATTATTATGAGCTTAGCTTGACTATAGATGAATGACAAGGCCTAGTGGGTCGAATGTCTGACAATATCTCGCTTACTGACAGTTACATTACTGTGACGTTTATAGAAGGTCTGTGCGATGTAAACATTTCAGTCAATATTATGAGCTTAGCTGACTATAGATGGAATGACAAGGCTCAGTGGGTCGAATATCTGACAATATCTCTCGCTTACTGACAGTTACATTACTGCGGACGTTTATAGAAGGTCTGTGTGTGCGATGTGTAAACATTTCCAGTCAATATTATGAGCTTAGCTTGGACTATAGATGGAATGACCAAGGCCTACTGGGTCCGAATATCTGACAATATCTCGCTTACTGACAGTTACATTACTGCGGACGTTTATATAGAAGGTCTGTGTGCGATGTAAACATTTCCAGTCAATATTATGAGCTTAGCTTGGACTATAGATGGAATGACAAGGCCTAGTGGGTCGAATATCGACAATATCTCTCGCTTGCAGCAGTTACATTACTGCGGACGTTTATAGAAGGTCTGTGTGCGATGTAAACATTTCCAGTCAATATTATGAAGCTTAGCTTGGACTATAGATGGAATGACAAGGCCTAGTGGGTCGAATATCTGACAATATCTCTCGCTTGCAGCAGTTACATTACTGCGGACGTTTATAGAGGTCTGTGTGCGATGTGTAAACATTTCCAGTCAATATTATGAGCTTAACTTGGACTATAGATGGAATGACAAGGCCTAGTGGGTCGAATATCTGACAATATCTCTCGCTTACTGACAGTTACATTACTGCGGACGTTTATAGAAGGTCTGTGTGTGCGATGTAAACATTTCAGTCAATATTATGAGCTTAGCTTGGACTATAGATGGAATGACAAGGCCTAGTGGGTCGAATATCTGACAATATCTCTCGCTTACTGACGGTTACATTACTGCGGACGTTTATAGAAGGTCTGTGCGATGTGTAAACATTTCCAGTCAATATTATGAGCTTAGCTTGGACTATAGATGGAATGACAAGGCCTAGTGGGTCAGAATATCTGACAATATCTCTCGCTTGCAGCAGTTACATTACTGCGGACGTTTATAGAAGGTCTGTATTGCGATGTGTAAACATTTCCAGTCAATATTATGAGCTTGGCTTGGACTATAGATGGAATGACAAGGCCTACTGGGTCGAATATCTGACAATATCTCTCGCTTACTGACAGTTACATTACTGCGGACGTTTATAGAAGGTCTGTGTGCGATGTGTAAACATTTCCAGTCAATATTATGAGCTTAGCTTGGACTATAGATGGAATGACAAGGCCTAGTGGGTCGAATATCTGACAATATCTCGCTTACTGACAGTTACATTGCGGACGTTTATAGAAGGTCTGTGCGATGTGTAAACATTCCAGTCAATATTATGAGCTTAGCTTGGACTATAGATGGAATGACAAGGCCTAGTGGGTCGAATATCGACAATATCTCTCTCGCTTACTGACAGTTACATTGCGGACGTTTATAGAAGGTCTGTATTGCGATGTGTAAACATTTCCAGTCAATATTATGAGCTTAGCTTGGACTATAGATGGAATGACAAGGCCTAGTGGGTCGAATATCGACAATATCTCTCGCTTACTGACAGTTACACATTACTGCGGACGTTTATAGAAGGTCTGTGTGCGATGTGTAAACATTTCAGTCAATATTATGAGCTTAGCTTGGACTATAGATGGAATGACAAGGCCTAGTGGGTCGAATATCTGACAATATCTCGCTTACTGACAGTTACATTACTGCGGACGTTTATAGAAGGTCTGTGTGCGATGTGTAAACATTTCAGTCAATATTATGAGCTTAGCTTGGACTATAGATGGAATGACAAGGCCTGAGTGGGTCGAATATCTGACAATATCTCTCGCTTACTGACAGTTACATTACTGCGGACGTTTATAGAAGGTCTGTGTGCGATGTAAACATTTCCAGTCAATATTATGAGCTTAGCTTGGACTATAGATGGAATGACAAGGCCTAGTGGGTCGAATATCTGACAATATCTCTCGCTTACTGACAGTTACACATTACTGCGGACGTTTATAGAAGGTCTGTGCGATGTAAACATTCCAGTCAATATGAGCTTAGCTGACTATAGATGGAATGACAAGGCTAGTGGGTCGAATGTCTGACAATATCTCTCGCTTGCAGCAGTTACATTACTGTGGACGTTTATAGAAGGTCTGTGCGATGTAAATATTTCCAGTCAATATGAGCTTAGCTTGGTCTATAGATGGAATGATAAGGCCTAGTGGGTCGAATATCTGACAATATCTCGCTTACTGACAGTTACATTACTGTGGACGTTTATAGAAGGTCTGTGTGCGATGTAAACATTTCCAGTCAATATTATGAGCTTAACTTGGACTATAGATGAATGACAAGGCCTAGTGGTCGAATATCTGACAATATCTTCTCGCTTACTGACGGTTACATTACTGCGACGTTTTATAGAAGGTCTGTGCGATGTAAATATTTCCAGTCAATATGAGCTTAGCTTGACTATAGATGAATGACAAGGCCTAGTGGTCGAATATCTGACAATATCTCGCTTACTGACGGTTACATTACTGCGGACGTTTATAGAAGGTCTGTGCGATGTAAACATTTCCAGTCATTATTATGAGCTTAGCTTGGACTATAGATGGAATGACAAGGCTCTAGTGGGTCGAATATCTGACAATATCTCGCTTACTGACAGTTACACATTACTGCGGACGTTTATAGAAGGTCTGTGCGATGTGTAAACATTTCCAGTCAATATTATGAGCTTAGCTTGACTATAGATGGAATGACAAGGCCTGAGTGGGTCGAATATCTGACAATATCTTCTCGCTTACTGACAGTTACATTACTGTGACGTTTATAGAAGGTCTGTGTGCGATGTAAATATTTCCAGTCAATATTATGAGCTTAGCTTGGACTATAGATGAATGACAAGGCCTACTGGGTCGAATATCGACAATATCTCTCGCTTACTGACGGTTACATTACTGCGACGTTTTATAGAAGGTCTGTGTGCGATGTAAATATTTCCAGTCAATATTATGAGCTTAGCTTGGACTATAGATGAATGACAAGGCCTAGTGGTCGAATATCTGACAATATCTCGCTTACTGACAGTTACATTACTGTGACGTTTATAGAAGGTCTGTGCGATGTAAACATTCCAGTCAATATGAGCTTAGCTGGACTATAGATGAATGACAAGGCCTAGTGGGTCGAATGTCTGACAATATCTCGCTTACTGACGGTTACATTACTGCGACGTTTTATAGAAGGTCTGTGCGATGTAAACATTTCCAGTCAATATTATGAGCTTAGCTTGGACTATATAGATGGAATGATAAGGCCTAGTGGGTCGAATATCCGACAATATCTCTCGCTTACTGACAGTTACATTACTGCGGACGTTTATAGAAGGTCTGTGTGTGCGATGTAAACATTTCCAGTCATTATTATGAGCTTAGCTTGGACTATAGATGGAATGACAAGGCCTAGTGGGTCAGAATATCTGACAATATCTCTCTCGCTTACTGACAAAGTTACATTACTGCGGACGTTTATAGAAGGTCTGTGTGCGATGTAAACATTTCCAGTCAATATTATGAGCTTAGCTTGGACTATAGATGGAATGACAAGGCTAGTGGGTCGAATATCTGACAATATCTCTCTCGCTTACTGACAAAGTTACATTACTGCGGACGTTTATAGAAGGTCTGTGCGATGTAAACATTTCCAGTCAATATTATGAGCTTAGCTGGACTATAGATGGAATGACAAGGCCTAGTGGGTCGAATATCTGACAATATCTCTCGCTTACTGACAAAGTTACATTACTGCGGACGTTTATAGAAGGTCTGTGTGTGCGATGTAAACATTTCCAGTCATTATTATGAGCTTAGCTTGGACTATAGATGGAATGACAAGGCCTAGTGGTCGAATATCTGACAATATCTTCTCGCTTACTGACAGTTACATTACTGCGGACGTTTATAGAAGGTCTGTGTGCGATGTGTAAACATTTCAGTCAATATTATGAGCTTAGCTTGGACTATAGATGGAATGACAAGGCCTAGTGGGTCAGAATATCTGACAATATCTCTCGCTTACTGACAGTTACATTACTGCGGACGTTTATAGAAGGTCTGTGCGATGTAAACATTTCCAGTCAATATGAGCTTAGCTTGACTATAGATGGAATGACAAGGCCTAGTGGTCGAATATCTGACAATATCTCTCGCTTACTGACAGTTACATTACTGGTGACGTTTATAGAAGGTCTGTGTGCGATGTAAACATTTCCAGTCAATATTATGAGTTTAGCTTGGACTATATAGATGGAATGACAAGGCTCTAGTGGGTCGAATATCTGACAATATCTCTCGCTTACTGACAGTTACATTACTGTGACGTTTATAGAAGGTCTGTGTGCGATGTAAACATTTCCAGTCAATATTATGAGCTTAGCTTGACTATAGATGAATGACAAGGCCTAGTGGGTCGAATATCTGACAATATCTCTCGCTTACTGACAGTTACATTACTGGTGACGTTTATAGAAGGTCTGTGTGCGATGTAAACATTTCCAGTCAATATTATGAGCTTAGCTTGACTATAGATGGAATGACAAGGCCTAGTGGGTCCGAATATCTGACAATATCTCTCGCTTACTGACAAAGTTACATTACTGCGGACGTTTATAGAAGGTCTGTGTGCGATGTGTAAACATTTCCAGTCAATATTATGAGCTTGGCTTGGACTATAGATGGAATGATAAGGCCTAGTGGGTCCGAATATCTGACAATATCTCTCGCCATTGACAGTTACATTACTGCGGACGTTTATAGAAGGTCTGTGTGCGATGTGTAAACATTTCCAGTCAATATTATGAGCTTAGCTTGGACTATAGATGGAATGACAAGGCCTAGTGGGTCGAATATCTGACAATATCTCTCGCTTACTGACAGTTACATTACTGCGGACGTTTATAGAAGGTCTGTGTGCGATGTGTAAACATTTCCAGTCAATATTATGAGCTTAGCTTGGACTATAGATGGAATGACAAGGCCTAGTGGGTCCGAATATCTGACAATATCTCTCGCTTACTGACAAAGTTACATTACTGCGGACGTTTATAGAAGGTCTGTGTGCGATGTAAACATTTCAGTCAATATTATGAGCTTGGCTTGGACTATAGATGGAATGACAAGGCCTAGTGGGTCGAATATCTGACAATATCTCGCTTACTGACAGTTACACATTACTGCGGACGTTTATAGAAGGTCTGTGTGCGATGTAAACATTTCCAGTCAATATTATGAGCTTAGCTTGGACTATAGATGGAATGACAAGGCCTGAGTGGGTCGAATATCTGACAATATCTCTCGCTTGCAGCAGTTACATTACTGCGGACGTTTATAGAAGGTCTGTGTGTGCGATGTAAACATTTCAGTCAATATTATGAGCTTAGCTTGGACTATATAGATGGAATGACAAGGCCTAGTGGGTCGAATATCGACAATATCTCTCGCTTACTGACAGTTACATTACTGCGGACGTTTATAGAAGGTCTGTGTGCGATGTGTAAACATTTCCAGTCAATATTATGAGCTTAGCTTGGACTATAGATGGAATGACAAGGCCTGAGTGGGTCGAATATCGACAATATCTCTCGCTTACTGACAGTTACATTACTGCGGACGTTTATAGAGGTCTGTGTGCGATGTAAACATTTCAGTCAATATTATGAGCTTAGCTTGGACTATAGATGGAATGACAAGGCCTAGTGGGTCGAATATCTGACAATATCTCTCGCTTACTGACAGTTACATTACTGCGGACGTTTATAGAAGGTCTGTGTGCGATGTGTAAACATTTCCAGTCAATATTATGAGCTTAGCTTGGTCTATAGATGGAATGACAAGGCCTACTGGGTCGAATATCTGACAATATCTCTCGCTTACTGACAGTTACATTGCGGACGTTTATAGAAGGTCTGTGTGTGCGATGTGTAAACATTTCCAGTCAATATTATGAGCTTAGCTTGGACTATAGATGGAATGACAAGGCCTAGTGGGTCGAATATCTGACAATATCTCTCGCTTACTGACAGTTACATTACTGCGGACGTTTATAGAAGGTCTGTGTGCGATGTGTAAACATTTCCAGTCAATATTATGAGCTTAGCTTGGACTATAGATGAGTGAGATTTTGCAAGACTTCTGCCGAATTTGACTGCCATTTGCGTGCATATATTTGGCCGAATGCAAGTTCGCACTAAACTCTCGGACACTGGAGCAACAACTCTGCGATCGTTGACCTTCCGGATAGACAGTCGTCGATGTACAAAACCGAGAGTTATCGTGAATTTTGTACTGGTATCGATACACATTTTGACTAATTGATTAAGGCACTTTGTAGCTTAAAAGGGGGCTGAAGCTGTGCCGTAAGTCACAGTGTTTATCATTTTAATGGTCCGCTGGCGTCCTATCTCCACAGTATCTGTTGAAGTGACCGCTATATGTTATCAGCGAGAGTCTGTCGGTTTTCTCAATGTTTGCAGACACTACATATTTTTATTTATTTATTTAAACACCTTTAAACAAAAGTATTACGAAGGGCGGACTTAATGCCTCTTGGCATTCTCTGTCATATTTATGTTGTCGAAAACGAAGTAAGATTGACCTTGATCTTGGATAGTCGGTCCTACCATTCGAAGGACCATATGTCTGTTCCCTATTGTTGTAGGACTTAATAATGGACGTCATTTGAAGAATAATTCGTATATGAAGTGTAACTACCGGGGTCGTAACGGAACGGCCATCGAGTTTACGTACGCAAGTTTGCATCTATTCGTACAACTTCCGCATCCTCGCGCTGCAACAGCGCTTATTATCGGGTGCGAAGCGCTCAAGCGCTGAGACTCTTCTTGCTTGCGTTAAATTTTGTTAGCGAAATTATTGTCTTAGCTACATTAAGATTTTATTATTACACTATTCGCGGTACGCTTTATTAATATATGTAATGTTTAATTCTTTTATAATTCTCGTATTTTGCATCGTGATAGAATGTTTTTCAAATTGCGTTCCTCTTTAATTCAAAACAGTTTAGTTTAGATAACATTACGTTTTCGATCGTATACGTCCATAGCCTGTTACAAAATATATATCTTAAACTAAATCGATTTAGCCTTATGTTGATTGGTACTATTAATGGCTTCCAATGGCTTTGACATATATTACCAAAACACTCGAGGGCTACGCACAAAAACGCATTTATTTAAAAGAAATTTACTTTTACATTCATATGACGTTATTTCGTTAACGGAGACCTGGCTGCTTAACGGCATTAATGACTGCGAACTATTTGACGACAGGTATATGGTTTGGCGTAGAGATAGAAACTATGCGCTCACGCAAGAGAAATATGGTGGGGGAGTACTACTGGCTTTGAGCCGTAAGCTCTTAGCTGTAGAACGACCAGAATGGTCTTCATCTGCTGAAGATATATGGGTTACAGTTACCAACAAAAGCGAAAGCAAAAAAATACACTTTTGTATCATATATCTATGTAGTGAAAAGTTGGGTAACTCATTTAATACACAACTTAATCATTTTACTGAAAGTTTATCACTTATTGTTAATTCAAGCCCAAACGATTTTTTTTGTTATAATGGGTGATTTCAACCTAAGAAAAATTATTTGGATGACATCACCGAACGACTAGACGCGGCGAGCAGTTCCACCCTTATGTTGTAGACATTCCTCCATTACGCACGAAGCGGTTTGCCTCTTCTTTCTTTATGCGGACGGCTAAGGAGTGGAACTCTGCCGAGGTCAGTTATTCCGGAAAACTATAATCTGGATATCTTTAAGACCAAAGTGAACAGACATCTAGGTAAGCGTGTACCATCCTAGGCCTCATCTTCGCCTTCCATCGGGGAAGATTGAGGTCAAACGCAAGCCTATATTTCATAAAAAAAAAACGCTGTTACTATCATTCGCTGTACTCAGGTGTTTCAGGTGAAGCCCAAACAATTTTTTTTGACTCCTTGCTAGAATGTAACTTAGTACAATTTCATCTTAGCTACAACATTAACAATAGATTATTAGATTTAGTACTCTCCAAAATTGATCTGCAAGTGTCTGCCTGTAGTCATCCACTGGTGCCGGAAGATAGTCACCATAAGTGTTTGGATATCTTTTTAAATTTAAAGCAATTCGACACATTGAAAAAGAATTCCGGAAATAAATACTATTTCGAGTCGGGCGATTACGTTAAAATGAAATCATTTTTAAATGAAGTAGATTCGAACGACTGCTTGATTAGGAACTCGCTGGAGGACTCTGTCAGTATCTTCTACGAACACTTGTACAGTGCTATAGAGACATATATACCTCATAAGTTTATTAGTCCTACTACTTTTCCGCCATGGTAAACTGTGTCTCAGAATGATTTTTTGGAAGAATGGTAAGTTGCCGAGGAGACATCAATTGGCCACCGAGGAGCCCTGATTTACGCCTGCTGATTTCTTCCTATGGGGCTACCTAAAAAGCAAAGTTTACAATCCATTGCCACCCAACCTGAATGTTTTGAAGCAAAGAATCACTGAAGAAATCAACTCTATTCCAAGAGCGATGCTCCAGCGAGTTATTGAAAATTTTAGCTCCAGGTTAAATGAGTGTGAACGAATGAATGGTGCGCATTTGCAAACGGTTGTTTTTCATAAATAAACTTCAAGAATTGCTCTTTAAATTAACATTAAATAAAACGAGATTTAATTGATATTTTGTTTTTTATTTAACATCTAAAAACGAAAAACATTCTGAGTCAGCCTTTATAACGCGGCACTAAAGAAAGTTTTGAAGGAAAAGTAAAAATTCTTCGCAAACAGAATAAACTCATCTGATTATGACACATTTTCCCAACATACTCCGCAAGAGAGCGAAAGTGTTGGAGTCAGAGTGCTATAAGACCTATCTCAAAAAATGCGAGGATTCTATAGCAAATAACCCAAAACTGTTATGGTCCTTTATTAAGTCTAACAGAAAAAGTTATGGCACTCTTCCTTCTTCTCTTTCGTATGAGGGACAAACGGCAAGTTCTGGAGAAGATGTTTGTACGCTTTTCTCATCTTATTTTCAATCAACGTATCTTTCCTCCCGTACCATGCAAAGTGATGGCTCCAGGGTACACGATTCTCTAGAATTCTCGAATTCTATAAATACCATTAGCGATATAGAAATAATTCCAGGGACGGTTAATAAACAATTTAAGTCATTGGACATAACAAAAGTAGCAGGACCGGATCATATAACCCCTTTATTTATAATAAAATGTTCAGAGGTTTTAACTAAACCATTGACTCTGTTATTCAAACGCTCATTAACAGATGGAATGGTGCCAAATATATGGAAGTCTGCACTTATAACATCAATTCACAAAAGTCGCAGCAAACCTAACACTGTAAACAACAGACGAATTTCTAAACTATGTGTACTATTTTCAAATACTCTGTCAGCTTCTGTTATCGATCAACAACTTCTGCGTTATTGATCAACAACATCCAATTTATCGAGTTTACTACATCGGGTATGGATTCTGGGGGACAAGTAGATTCCATATTTACTGACTTTAGTAAAGCTTTCGATCGTATAGATCACACTTTGCTATTACAGAAGCTCTTACATGCCGGTATTCAGGGAAATTTATACAGATGGTTTACATCTAACATTGCGAACCGAACTCAAGCTGTTGTTCTTAATTGTTTCATGTCACCATGGAATCATACACCTTCGGGCGTGCCACAGGGCTCTTTACTAGGACCACTGCTTTTTAACATTTTCATTAACGATATTAATGCTTGTTTTCACCATTCCAATTCTTTACTATATGCTGATGACATGAAAATGTTTAAAGAAATCTTTTACAGCAAGATCTATGTAGATTTGAAAAATATTGTCACTTTAATAAGTTAGACCTTAATTTAACAAAATGCAGGTCAATGAGATTTACACATAAAACTAAAAACACGGAATTTATTTACAAACTTAAAGATCATCAAACTTGATACGGTGGGTGGAATACGTGACTTAGGGGTCGTACATGATTCAAAACTAACTTTTGATAAACACATGAATAGTATCGTCAAAAAAGCCAACACGTCTATGGGATTTCTGTTAAGAACTAGCTGCCAGTTCTCTAGTATCAAAGTTATTAAAATTCTTTATTGCGCATATGTGCGTAGCATACGGAACCCGCAGTATGATATTTACATTAACAGGCTAGAGTCGATACAACGAAGTTTTTGAAGCATTTATAGAAGCAAGGAATACGACGCTGATAACGAATCAAGATGTAGGAGACACCATATGTTACCTCTTTATGAAAGACGTAAAATAGCGGATATTGCCTTATTAACTAAAATTGCGCAATGCCAGGTAGATTCTCCACAGCTCTTGTCTAAGATAAGTCTGAAGATTCCTTTAAGATCCGTGAGATAACCAAGACATCTTAATGTTTCACATAGTTTTACAAAATATAAGCAAAATTCATCAGATCCGCTAACCTAATAAATAGATTGGATGGCGTTCCCTAATTTGATATTTTTAACTTTTCCCCAATCTCTATACCGTTCTAACTGGAACACACCAGCAGTTGCACAGTTGTGCGTCGCCAGTTGGATATTACGCCATTTGTTGGCAGCGAGGAGTTCGTCCTGGCGCCTCCTGCGGCAGCCGAAGGACCATTTGCGGTGACAGGTTTTATTGCACCACTGCTAAATACCTATCATTTAGCATTGTTTCTCTTGGGTTAAACGGCTTTGGTTGCCTGGAAGAGATGGCTGTGCTGTACCTCCTTACCTAATTTACTTACTTTTTTTAATGTTTTCTGTACTTTTGTTTTGTGATGTACAAAAAAGTGCATTCATTCAATCATGGCTGCTGCACTGCTAAAGCCGCGTCGTCGTCCACATGGAGGAACATTGAACCCCTGCCATTTAAAATTGTTTGTTCATATTTTCGAATACTTTTGTTAACAACCGACTGTGCGTTTGCTTCAATACTAATAACGATTTGAACGAACTCATTTATTTGTGGTTGTTCGTGTTCCGGTATGTTTGTGGGTGATGGGTGGGGAATGGCTCGCCACCTGTCACATCTTCCCAAGTGAGCTCTGGTGAAAAATTGGTCGAAAGGTCTGTACTTTATCATATTGGCTATGTACCTTATCGTATTTAAGCGCCAATAGCCTAATGAGCTAGGGTGTGGTCTGCGAAACATGACGTCGCAGGTTCGAGCGCACCATTCGACCATTGTCGTGAACCACTCCAAATACAAGCTCTAATGCTTAGTTGGAGGGTTAACAGGAATATTAGTAATGTTAGTTAAATAGCATTGCTAGTATACTTTTAAAAACAAAACAGACTATGACGTGATGGCGTAGGTTTCTACCTCTCGAAAATTTAAGATTTTTTTGGTTTTACAGGTTTTCACCAGTTTTAGTAGCTAGTGTATCTGACTGCTGAGATATGGATTCGAATCCCAGGCGAAGTCAATAATTATGAAAACGCAAATCTATTTCCCGGACTGTCGTGTTAATTTGTATCCCGTGTCTCTAGGCGCATCAGCGTTGAGTTTTCTGCTGCACGAACGAGCCGGCTGATCCGGGGCAGACCTCGCAGAATACCGGCGTGCAGTACACACATTTTGTGCTTATGCGTTTCGTTCGGTGAAAGGTAACCGGAGGCTCACACCTCCTCGCCACCCCCTTCTATTTCCTAGATATATTTAAGCCGGCAACACGCCTGCAGCTCCTCAAGCGTTGCAGATGTACCTGGGCGTCGGTAACCGTTTCCCATCAGGCGAGCCGCTTGTTCGCCTGCCCCCTTAACCACAAAAGAGAACACCCGCGTCTGCTGCAAATCGACAGTGCATCCACTGTTGTGGCTCAGGTTTGAAGAGTGGTGAGAAGCAGACAGGCTGCGAGACATTCCATCTCGGGCCTCCGCGGTGACAACGGATCTGTGACCTTCGAGTGAAGCAGCAGCACCTGCTTGGGGGTGCCGATCACTTACCATCCGTTAGATCGCTGGCCCATTGCTTTGTCACTGCATTTCAATAACTAACTTCACACCGATCGCTATTGCGACTGTCAGAGTTACCCATCTGCTGGAAGACGTCCTTCCCCAGACAAAGACTACACCAGGCGCCTGGCAAGCAGCTAGTTCGTGGGGCCACAGCTCGCAGTTAGCGTCAGATGAACTGTAGTTTGGTGAACGTTACATAGGAAAGGTATAGCAAATGATTCACAAATGAAACAAGGCGAGATAATACAATGTTATAATCTATCATATCGTCAACGTAGCGTCTAGCACCATCCCGCGGCGTCTGCGCGCGCCGCCTCGCCGACGTGTGCGCGTGCGCGCAACGTACACGCGCGGACAGAGCCATCGGGGCATAAGCGAATGCGGGCAACATTGATTTGAATCTCTTAAAAATAAACGTTTCAAACATCTCAATTAGGACTATCAGGTTCGAATGCCAGGGGCTTCGGCCATTCGGCTCGTACTAAAGAGATTTTCGATACTTTTGTATGATATGTATACGGCACTATCATGGCGACAGGCTCACCACCTGTCGCGTATGCCCAAAAAAACTGTAGTGAAATTGGGAAGTTTGAAAACAAAATTTGACCCCATTTCTCGTGAAGAACGAGCTGAAAGTATAAATCTAAAACTTTACAAATACATTCAAAAATCCTGTATAAATATATATCAAAAAAAAGTTTTCTTTCATCTTATAAAACATAAATTAGACATTTTACAAGTTTGAATACTGTATATTTATCCATTGTCCATCTGTGTGTTCGTATAACGTATCAAAAACAAACAAGTCAGGACACAACCCGATGGCTCTGTCAACAGACTTAAAACTAAACAAGCGTGAGCTCGAACAATCGACATAGATCTTTACAATTAAACTCTAAACACTTATTAGTTTTTATTTAGGCTTAAATGAACGCAGCCAACTGCTTGTGAAGCACGCCGCTCGATGGACCAAGTGTTGCCATATTGTGTTGACACAAATTTGAATTGTGAAATCGCATTTGACGGGTCTGCGTCCGCCTGGAATCTCACGCAATCGCTTACACAATTCAGGCGATAAAGCAGCTGGAGGGCAGCGGCGGTCCCGAGAGCATCCGAGATGTCGCTTCCGTTCTCTAGTGTGCAGCTGAGATTGACATTCAGAGATAAGTCATTATCCATTAGTGTTGTGTGTCATATTAGGACTTCTGACACTAGAAAGAGCTCCCCCGTACTCTATAAATTCAAATCTCAAAACATTATTGTTACTATAAGTTGTGCCATCTAATGATTGAAACGCAACACGTCCCGGCAAAATTCACAATCAGCTGGCAACACAGCTCTGTCAGCGACGGCTAAGAACAAGGTATATAGATAAAGACGACGTGGTGCGACAGGCAGCCGCCGCCGCCTAGTGGCTAGATTAGCTATAGTTCTAAAATCTAAGACAAAACGCTTTTCGAACGTAACGCACGTTCCGCTTAACTGATCTTTGAAAGTTAGTAGCCATAGATATTTTTGTTATTTTTCATTTCATAGACAAATTGATTTAAAGCGTTACATTACAATTTACGTGTTCAGCCGTTGTTAGAGATCACGGAGACGTTCAAGTATTACGTGAGCAGGCATGGTGAGGAGCGGGAGGGGATGTCTTCATTTATTGTCTCATGTGTCTAAAATCATGGAAACACTCCATAGATAATACACGAACCGCCACACACACACACACACACACACACACACACAAATGCCGGATTCGTTCTTTTCACGTCCGCTCCGCTGTCCGCAGCCCGACGTTCGCGCCCAGGCCAGGCCGGGCCAGTGAATTTGCCTTCATTGCGGCGCTTGTTTCGTGGTGAAATCAAGGACGGTGTTTCATCCTGCCCAGATGTGGGTTTTTGGTCTAGATTGAGTAAATTATATTGCTTAATGTTTTCAATACATCTTTGGGGAGATGAGAAGTCGGGACGGAGGCGGAGCGGAGCCCTGTGCGCGATGGAATCTCAAATAATAAATAACTCTACACACAAGTGTGAAGCCCACGCCCACACTCTCCGACGCATCGTGATCTACGTAGGCAGCTCGTGGGGCGAGGTTCCGGTTCGAAAACAGAGAATGTTATTGTCTCGAATGTCGGTTTGTGATCTTCGATTTAAGAGTTTGGTCGGCGAGGCTCTGTCCGTATCCGCCCGAATTATTCCCCGGCCGACATTTTGTTTAAGCGGGCAAATGGAGGACTTAGATATATATATAGATTGTTTTCAAGTGTAAGCTTTATTAATTGGTTACTAATGAACGATGCAAAATAGTTAACGGACTTTTTTTATAATTATAATAGACCGTCCCGCTCATAGGACAAAATGTTCTGTAACTTTTTGTTTTAACCTGTTCTTCTTAGCTCTGTCGAATACGTTAGTTGTCTTTGAGCTCGTCATAGAGCATTATCTAAATCAATACAACACAAGCTCTCACGAGCCCACACCCGATACGGGGGCGGTGAGAGTTGTCCAGACATCCTGGTCCTTCCAGCCCGGACAACGTGTCGGTGTCCGTTCGACGACGCGAGCCGCACCAAGTTGCGTGAAGCAAAGTCTAAAGCCCCGAGCGCTCGACGTGGCTTATCGTATTGTCTGATGGAGAATAAGAAAAGCGCTAGGTGTCGGTTGGTACATTTGGTGCAACTGGATCCAATAAGCCTGTCGGTACACTCGAGCTACACCGGAGAAGTGTCCACACCCGCCCCTACAAGCGGCGGAGAAGGAGGGGGAGGGGAGCTGTACTTGGGGGTACGCAGAGCACACAATAATTAGCAATCTGTCTAAAGTCAACCAGTGCCCGGGAGAGACGCGGCCCCGACGTCTCCATTCCCAGTTCACCATCAGATGATCTCGCACGACGGCCGACTCGGCTACTTGTGCTCGGCCGGAAGGATCCGCGAATCAACACCGATACAGACATTGCGTTAATGTAAAGATATACATCGACACTACGTAGAATTGACAAATAGCAGACAGCGCCATCTCGCGACAAAATTGTGTCTTCGCTAACACATGCGTTGTCATTGGCTACACAGCAGGACATTAGCGCGGGCGCTGCGCCGTACGTTGCTAACCACTGCCAGGTCCGCAGCGCCGCCTGGTGCCGCCATCTAGCGTTACAACTTTACAATAACATCATTTGTTTACAAACAATGGTCACTCTCTTCAAAAATACTTCCGACTTAATCAAGTTCATACAAGTTACGTTTGTTATCGTTCCGCAATATTTTCATCATCTTGTATTTAATACGGTTCTAATGACTTAGTCACACCAATAACCCGTCGACAACGCCATCTGTGGGCAGCCCTCGCCACCGACGTCGAGCCCCGAGCGTTCCGCCACCTGCCGGCGCAGGTCCGCAACTGCGCTCCTACTGCTCAGAGTGACAGAACTATGGGACATTAAAGATCAGTTTCGGAGGCGTGGCTCTCCAGCCAGTGACGTTCCCTCTCCTTTCTCCTCCTGCTGCGACAGGAGTCCGTCTGCAATGAAAACAGGAATTTGAAGAAAGAGCTTCGCGAAGGGATACCATATGCTTGACTGACATAGATAAATGTGACATATACCATATACTGTTTAACGACACTGTTTGACTTGGCTTACCACAAAGGTTAATGCAGTCTTGGATTTTTAAGTCTAATTCGAACTAACAAACATTTGTCCCGCGGCGAAGGTCTGCAAGACCTCTTTGTATCATACTCAGAGGACGAATCAGTGGCGGCGCTCGGCGCGTACTCTGGCGGCACTGGGAGACAACCCGCGCAGCTGGAGACCGCCGACTGTCTTCCAACGTTATCGCCGTGCTCGCGATCGGGCAGGTGACCATAAACCATATATTGTGCTCGCAACAAATCTCCTCTTCGAGACAGCTGAAGATCTTACAATGGGAGCGTTTACTTTTTAATTGTCCATTTGAATAACAAAAGAGCGGAGGCGCCGAGCGCGCACTGACCGTGGCGGGCCGGTGGCGCGACGCTCTCTCCGCGGCGCGCGCCTCTCGCCCCGCTAGCGCCTCCTGTGTACAAAACTTTAACTAGAATTTAATTGATCATGACATAGGTATAAAGATTGTATAGGGGAGGTCATATAGCACAACCTTGTGGTAACACACCTTGTAAGTATGCGTTTTCCTTGTAAACATTATGATTCGTGTATCCCTTACAAGCAGTAGGAGAGTTCATTTCTTCATCATCTACTTTATTCTTCTTCTCTCTCATGGCAAGTGTCTCGAAAGCTCTTTAACAATTCTAATTAATAGTCTGCTGTAACAAAGGTTTCTCTAACTGCGTAGAAGTAAGCGCCACGCTTGGCTAGCTTGTTTTAGGTCAGGCATATATTTGAAGTTTATTCCGCCACTATCCGAAACCATATTCTCTTCATATATTACGGAATAAGATATATGCCCAGGATTACACCAACCCCACATGTGAAAATGACGTTGAATTAGATCACATAAATATGTTATATATAATTCTAGATCTTTCTGTTCCTCACCTGCATCATGACCGCGGCTTCCATCTCCGCCATGCTCACGTTCCCGACGGACTTGGCGACGCTGTCCTCGTCCACATCTGAAGCAAACGCACGCTCTATCACACATCTCTACCTCGCGATGAATGTTTGTTGTCTATTGATTGGTCATTGCGTGCACCTAGGGTGCGTGTACGTGCGCATGCGTGCGCGAGCACCGACCGTGGTAGGAGAAGAGCTGCGGGGGCGGGCGCAGGCTGCGCAGCGCGACGGTCTCGCTCTTGAGGCGCGCGGCGTGGTGCCGCAGCCGCGCCTCGTGCTCCGCGCTCCACTCCGCCTCCCCCTCCTCCTCCCTGCGGGAACATCAGCGATATGTCCTCCAAATGTCAACTACACCCTTACGCTCACAAACTAGAATGGGCTAGTCTAAGCTTTACTGCTGGGATGAAGTTCATCGTACAATCTCACCGCAGATTACGCAACAAAATGATAGAAAACCTTTCTCGCCGTGCGCACCCACTGTCGCCGACGCTTCCTTGTAATTGCGACTGCCTCTGGTCAGTCTATTACCTTTATTAACAAACCCACACGTTTTATGTGGGTTGATTAATATATGTGTGAACACTGTTTGCGTGTGCGTGTGGTGTCTATGTGTTAGCGCGGCAACCGTGGGCGACGTGCGCGCGCTCCGCCCGACCAGTCGTCGGACTGCGCCCGGCGGGCGGCTTCGGGCGTCGCCACGCGGCCGCACCGACCGCACCGGAACGCTCGCATGCGTTTGTGAGCGTGCGCTGGATGCAAGTGTAGCATCTCACGAGACATTCTCGTCGGTGAACCGAGGACCTACTGATGAGATTGAAGAAGATGTTGCAGTAGGAGGTGTAGTTACTGCAGCTTGTCGGTGATCTCGTGCTGCTGCGGGGGCAGCCAGGGCCCCGGGGACAGCAGCGGCTCGCCGAGGCTCGGCGCTGCTTCCAGCCGCGACAGGAGTCGCCGGGCCACTAGCTCGGCCGCTTGCCTCTGGAAGAGTCAACTTCTAAAGTTACAGATTATCTAACAACTCGTATCTGGTAGGACGCTTCTGGGTGAAACATTTTGTCTGTTTGTGTAGGGAGAGAGCGGGAAGGGGGGGGGGGGGGTCTGTACTTACATTTTTTCACCCCGAACATCAAGCAAGCAATCAACTTTGTTTGATTTTGCAATTGTTACAAACTAAATATTTTCTTTATTAAATATCACGTCACACTACATATGTGTGGAACAGTCTGTCCGTGGGTGCAGGTGGCTTGGAGCCAAGCTTAGTAGAAATCTATGTGCTGAAGTAGTGTAACAATGGGCTGATATTATTATCATATTAAAACATATTAAGACAATGTATTTACAACACAAATATAAAACGATTACCTTAAGACGTTCGATATAGTTAATCATAAGACACTAATTCGAATGTGGGTCAGGCTCTAATTTTTCGGTTTTCTGCTTACACCGTGCAAAAAAGCTAATACAATCGGTCTGTGATCATTATTTTCCGAAGATAAAATCTTATATATTCCATTATGTTTCCGTGCGGAGTACACCAAGGTTCTCATCTTGAACCATTATTTTCTAATATTTGTGTCATTGTCTCGCTTAAATATGCGTGCGAAAATACTATTGGAAGATATAGCGAGCGAGGAATAATTGAGTTTCAGGCGCTCCTCATCACCGTATATAAATTAAATAAATTGATAATTCAGCAGTACGTCTACTGTCTGTGAAAACTTATTCTAAAAAGTAATTCTCGCCGTACAATTCGTGTCTGTGTGTGTGAGTACGCACGCACCTCGTGCGTATGCGCGTGCGGCTGCGTCTCTGCGAGCGCGAGCAGCACGTCGTAGGTCTCGAGCGCGCGGTCGGCGGCGCGCAGCGCACTGCACAGCGCCACGGACGACGACTCCTGCGCCGCGCACGCGCACGTCAGCCTGCGACCGAACAACGCACTGTCATCCCTATGCATAACATTTTATATTACGTATACCCAGCGCTTATTAAATCAAAGATTTGTCTTTAAGAAGAGTTTTTATATTCCCTACGCCTCGATTGCTTCACAGCAGCCGCGGTAATACAAGAAATCAAATATTATTTTGATTACTTTTTCCTGGCTTGGAGGCCACCTCTAACAAAAGCTGATTGTCCACCTGACGGTTAGCGGCTTCTGCAGCGCAGGCACTGGCCAGCGCCGCGGACCAAGTTGGAACGCCTGGCAGTCTACAATGACACTGCTGGGTCCTCACCCAGCGGCTATTACACAGAAAGAGCACGACGAGGTGGCAAGCACCGCTTGCTAAGTACAAGCAGTGCCACCTCGGTAGAGCGTTGAAATAACAAATTCGTGTAACACGAGTAGAGCGAGCGCGCACCGACCTGTGCGCGGTGTCGAGCGCGCGGGCCAGCGCGCAGTCCAGCACGCGGCAGTCCGCCTGCAGGCGCAGGCAGCGCGCGCGCCACGCCGCCGCCGCCGCCGCCGCCGCGGACTCTGCGGGCACGCACAGTTCGACGGTGTGTATCCCCCCACCCCCCACCCCGCCCCGATAAATTGTCTCTGGCTGCGAATGAAGGCCAAGCCAGCTAACGTACGAGACCGTTCTACTCAACAATGGGGCTTAACCAAGCAAGCGGCTTACCGGAGGGGAGGCAAGGTGCAGCGGGCCTCCGGCGGCCTCACTCACCGAACGCCACCCAGATGCACAAGATGCCTCTACTCCAGGCCGGTGTTCTGCGAGGCCGCGGTACCGACCCGGTCGAGTCGGCCCATTCGTGCTAGACTCTACCTCGTGCAAAAGTGACACGGAGGTCTGGACATTCTTAGGCCTTTCAACCCACTTTTCCACCAGAGATCATTTGGGGCTACGGGACAGGCGCAGAGCCTGTCGCCGTTATATTGTCCAAGCTTAACGTACCTACCTAAACATTCGGCTACCGTGGCGACCGAATAGTAACAGTCTGTAAGTGCCCACTGCTGGGCAAGGGCATCCTCCTCAAATATCTGAGAGAATTTCGGAACTGAGAAGAGTCCGCGACGCTACTCTGTGCGGGTTGGCGGGGTTCACATCTCCTCGAAATAATATAAAAAAAAAACATACTTTTTCTTTCTAATTTGATATTCGGCTTCGAGTCAACGTTCTAAACCAAATCTACATTTCAGTTCTGTGACTCATTCCGTCCACCAGCTAGAGAATCCGCGACGCCATCGTACACAGACGGACAGAGTGACATCGACAGGGCTCCGTTTTGCCCTTTTCGTACGGAACCCTTTAACACTAATAGGGCACCCCTGTGTCTAAACTACTGTACTGTTGTAATTAACATTGAGCGCATGGGGCAGAAAGCTCCGGTCAAATATGGATTTAAATTAAACGTCGTAACGTCGCATCCAACGTCCTGTACCTTTATTACAAATTGTTTGTAATATTTCCATTGGCGTGTGCGTGTATGTGTGTGTGCGCGCGTTCATGTAAAGTAACAGCCTTTAAATGCCCACTGCTGGGCAAAGGCCTCCATCTCAAATACTAGTAATCGGAGAGGGTTTAGGAGCCGGGAAGGAAGCCCGTCAACCCGTCACGCTGCTCCAGTGCGGGTTGACGGGCTTCACATATCCTCGAAATAATAATTACTATTTCTCAGACATGCGGGTTTCCTCACGATGTTTTCCTTCACCGTTGAGCACGTGGTAAATACAGCACTTAAAATGGTTTGACAATTTTAGTGGTGCCGGCAGCGGGGATCGAACACAGGTCACTCACACTCTATGACATTAAAGTGAGCGCCCCGACCTGCCACGGCTTTTTGGTATGTCAGTATTGGTGATAAATATAGCGTTTAGCGCGACAACACAACGCGACATACAGACACGACACACCGGGCGCTGCGCCGCCGCTAGTTAAACGCTAAAATATTTTTCACCGCGGTAACAGGTTGAAAGAGAGCATGACACATGTGGCAGCCATCGCTCTCCTCGACCGTATAACCGGAAAGTGGAGTAAAGTGTGCATGTGTACGTGTCCGTGCGTGCGTGCGTGCGTGAGTGAGTGAGTGCGTGCGTGCGTGCGTGCGTGCGTGGGACGACACTAACCGTGCCGCTGCAGCGTGTCGTCGTCGTGCGGCAGCAGCGCCGCGCCGCGCGCCGTCTGCCAAACGAAACGTACGGCATCGTTAGCTGTCGCCGACGCCTCCCACATTAATGTCCACAGCTGAACACGCAGCGGTGAGCCCCTCCGCGCCTCACCACGCACGCCGGGCGTCCATCACCGCTACGTGGGAGCCTATCAGCAGACCACCAAAGCCTCGCCCAGTAGCTAGCGGCTAGGTAGCTAGCTAATAACGGTCCACCAGCTGAGGAAAGGCCTCCCCACGAATATTTAAAAATTGTTGGGGGCTGGGGACAGTCTGCCACGCAGCTCAAATGCAGGCTCCAAGTGCCGGCGCCGGGGATCGCGTCCAGATTACTGTGGATACTACTTGCACTTACAATGAAATTAAAGCATTGCTACTAGATCACCGGCAGCTAGTGGGCGAGGGGATGTTTTATGTAACTCTTGAATGTAAGAATCAAATAGGACTGGTGCCGGCGTCCGCGGCTCCTGAGGGTTCAGCGCTTAGACCCACTCTATTTGTTATAGAGCGGTTTGCAGTCGACACGCGAGCGGTGGCTCCCGAATTCGAATCTCAGTCGGAGCCAGCGTCAAGAGCCGCTCGCCGCTCGCCGCCCGCCGCCCGCCGCCCGCCGCCCGCCGCGTCTCACCTCGTCGTTGCTCAAGTGGTTGGTGGAGTCGGTGTCGTCGGTGCGTCGCAAGCGGACCCGCGACGCCAGCTTCGCTTGCCGGGACTCGCAGCGCCCTGCAACATGCAACATATGTACGTAGTATTCAGATGGCTAAGCGGCGATGAGGGTCGCGGGGTCGAATCCCGGACGGGACTAGTATTCGTATGGACTACAAATAACAGTTTGGGTGTTTGTCCGTGTGCAATTCATGTATGTACACTGCCTCCGCGACACGGGAGAAATTCCTACAGCGGAAGGTAAGGTTTTAT
>JAGSMS010000044.1:600000-814318 GCA_029286595.1 Bhutanitis thaidina | reverse complement strand
CAGTAGTCTCAGTTATGTATATATATGTATATAGTAATCGTTCAAACATTAACTTTAGTTCGTAAAATGAGGCGCATCACTGCTCCAATCTATTGAAATAATGTAAAATTGTCACAGTTTATTTGAATGACATAATTAAACTTGGACCTGAACACTTCGTCCGATCGATGAATCAATTTCAGTCTAACGGAGAGACCATTACTCATTCATCGGCGGACATCAAAACTAGATGGTCCTGATTGTGATTCAATTTAAAGCCAATGTGTGAAGAGTAAATATGGCGCTGTCCTTAAACCTATTATGGGTTATTCCTCGCTGTGAGGGCGCCGCTACCTCCACACTCGTTGTAACCTTAACGTGTCATGCAAATACAATATCTATTTTTGCAACGCGCCATGAGTTATATGTTATGAGATTAATTAAGATGTTTGATCATTTTGAAGACGTTCATTTAAACGGACAATACACATAACGTCATTTTTTAATGATAAATACGTTAAAATTTATTACTGTAACTTAGTTTGATATTATTTACTTCATGTATTTAATTAACTTTAAACAAATGTCATATTTTCATAAGTATATCATAAGGTATAATTTGTGTAGTTTTTCTTTCTAATTGCGGGAAAATATCATGTTATGTCATAACGTATCGTGCTCCACTCCACGCTCCACGCTCCACACTGCACACTACACACTGCACACTAAACACTGCACACTACACACTGCAGACTACACGCAGCATCGGTCTCCTCCGGTCCGCTGCTGAGCGAATGTCTCTCGAATCCTCGGCAGCAGCGCGGCGCCGCTGTGTGACGTCGCCAGCGGCAGCAGCGGACACTACGGAGACGTGTGTTCCGTTCCTCCGGCACACGGTTCGCTGAACAGACGGGAAGACCACGAGCACGTCACAGTATCCACGCGAAGTATAACGGCCGAAGCCCGACCGAGGTTTCAATGGCAGCGCCTGCAGCGCCAGAGCAATTCCCTTCTCCCGACTCCCGCACGCAGTTCACATCGTCGTTTAATTTTTAATTTTCGCGTAATTTCTCAATAAACGAAGCGTTCGTACACTGTCCGGGCTCACAGTCGGCCATAACGACTGTTCGCTTTCCGGGAGACGATGGTGAGCATGATCTCTTTGCTCATCATTCAGTTGAAGTTCCACTCATTATTTCAATGTAACTTGAATTTCTTTTAAAATTTTTTAGCTTTTTCTACTTTACTGCTAATTTTAATCAACGATAAATATCATAAATATAGAATTATGAACAGTAAATATGCGATACCAAAAATTTGTTGAACAACCTCATATAATAATATTCGAGTATGTGTAGAAACTTGTAATACTGTATTTTTTTTACAATTATTAATTTAAAATTTAGCAATTGAATGGAACGATCCTTCATTAATTTTAAAAACGATTCGATACATATAATAACTAAACTCGTATTTATCTTTCCACGTAAACAAGTTCCTAAGTGACGTCACACACTTGTGTTTAATTTGAGGACGTACATGCAAATGTACGTTTAAGGAATACCCTTAAACGTACATTTGCATGTAGCAAACATCAATTGACCATACCGAGGGTACTCTGGTTCCTGAGTTAATTAAAACCTGTGGTTTGAGAGGTCACTAAAATGCATCCTGCTTGCTGGACAGCTTTCGACGTTAATGTTTGAGACGAGGCAACCGCAACTTCTGTCGCGATGCCAATTAGAATGCCAAGCCTGCACACCGTTCGATAAAGCCGAATAATTAATTTCAAGTGCGAAGTATGTCAGATCAGATAAGTTTACCTGGTCAGCAATACGTGATTACATACACCGGCTCTATGTACCTTCCGAACTGGAAACCAACAATGATGTTTTTGTGTTTCAAAAGAAGCAAGCCCCCGCTCCGTCGTCGGCAGGCAGCCGTCGCTTGGGCTACGGAACGACCTGATGAGGATAGGTAACTGATGACTGGGAGCAGTGAACACTGCGAGGTGCGACGCACCCGCTAACAGTGGCAACCCAATCACCGACCCGCCCCACAAGCGTGGCGATCTCGATGTATCCGATCCAGAAGGGACGGACTACGTATGCGTACGGCTGAACCAGAGAGAACATAGGCTATGAATCTAAATTAAACAATACATGATGCGCGGAGTTTATATTATGTAAATCTATTTTTACTATTTTGTAACCAAAAAATATTCCAATATTTTATCAAATATTGGAATATTATAAATATACATTAAAACTTCATCCCTCACAAAACTTTCCTCCCCTATTATACACCCCTAAAGTTTATTTACGTAGAAGCGCCAATTATATTTATTCCAACAATAAGTTGTTTAAATTTTCATTTAAGCTCTAATTCCTGAAGTAGCCGTGCATCAGAGGGCTCGGTGGCGTAGCGGCGAAGCGAATGGCTGCTGCGGCCTAGTATTTGTCATGAGTGCAAATACCTAATAGTTCCGAGTCTGGGTGGTTGTGCATGCGCAATGTATGTATGTAAGCCTCCTCCGCGACACATGTGAAATTCCTAAAGTTAAAGGTAAGAAAGAATCAGAACCAAAATCAGTTGCTTTTCAATCTTTCGAAGTGAATCTTTTACATTTTACAACAAATTTTATTCCGCAACAAATGATCATTCGCGTCGGATCAGTCAAATGTATATATGTACTCGTAATATACGATAATGATTGGTTTTAAATTTGTCGATTGTCGTTACACTGTCATCGTCGCACCAGTGAAAACATTATCCGTCGCAATGGACTACATCAGTTACATCACAGAAGCTTGAAGCCAAGCGCTAGTTTTGTTTATTCATTGCATAGTTTTATAACTGTTTAGTTCTATAGGATAACTCCGGTGCAATATAAACAAAATGGCGCTGTGCGAGTTTACTCTTAGATATCAAATATTTCCGAACAGGTATTACCATTCGTTTGACAAAGTTTGACGGACGAACGTGAGTATCATTTTCAAGCACATGGGTTCCGGCAGCTGCACCCGAAGAACATACACAATATATAGTTAATAATATTTCCGATGGAGCTTTATATATTTGAATTTAAATTTTGTCTCAGATATTATACAAAGGTTTTCACACTGCACTGTCCGTTTCAGTGCATCATCAATATATACGCGTGGTGTTTTAAGAACACCTTCCTAGCGCGTGCGTTCACCCCGTCAGGCGTTGAGAGTCGGTCTTACTGCGTCGGGTAGTATGTAGTTCCCGAGATTGCGTGAATACTCAGTGTACCTCGCTTATACCCAATGATAGGGTGATTAGAGTTCTAGAAGTTATAATCCTTACAATCCACTTTTCATAAGAGCTTATTTGGCATAATGTGACAGGCTGAGTGCCTATCGTCATCCAAGTGTCCAGGTTGATATATCGTACATAGGTTTTGAAAAGCTCAATGGTACGAGCCTCCACCTCCACGTCGGGGATCGAACACAAGCTTCTAGCCGCTCGGCTATGAGAGCCACATGTATATATATTTACCTTTACATCTATGTAATACATAATTAATGTACTTTATTAGATGTCAAAGGCATGACTGCCGCATGGTGGGCTATGTGTGCACACGGCGACCCGATCCTGTACGTCGTTCGTCCCGTAGGTACCAGTATGTATATATTAAGCTGAACGTCAAATTTAAAATTCATCAGTTTCATTTATTTTATCACGAATCTGAATTGAATTTTTATCGCCATTGCCGTTTCCCGCAAAGCGAATCCCATTAACTACCTGGCAAAGGCCGAAGGACATTTGCGTGCGTCCGAATCCGGACGCGTCATTCTCAAAATGTAACTTCAAGAAAGAACCCGCACTGGGCACTGCATGCGCGATCAGTCGTGACGTAGTTGCGCGCCGCGGTGGGATTTACCCCGCGCCCGACGCCGGTACTACGACTAACCCCCGAACTATGATTCTAAGACTATCTAATGCAGCGCTGAAGAAAATGTCGGATATAGCATCACCTTCCTGCTATTAGCATCTGGCGCAACGAACACTTCCAAAAGAATACTAAATCGTAACGGCTCTCAGACAAACTCACATCGATTAATAATCAATTGAGACGAAGGATCGAGTGCGAGCTTCGGTTCGGAGCGATCGGCGCCGGAGCCGTGGGGTGTTTCGTGAATTGTTTTAAATGTATTGAATGGTAATCCAAAAGTATTTACGTATTACGTAACGGTTCAGACTCGAGCTGTGTGCGGCGGAGCGAGGAGGAGAGGGTCGGGGGATTAGGTTGGATGAACTACCATAAATTATAATATATTGAAAATAAATAATTATCTCAACACAACTTCATAAAGTAAAGTAATGTACCTCGGAAAAGACCCACGGTTCGGAAGAGGCACAATAATAGTCAAGACAAGGGATCACCGCACGCTGCTGCAGTACAGGTAGGCGCACTGCACGCCCGACGTGGTGTGCTCCGGGGATGGAATATTCCCCGCAGCAGACCGTGGCTCTCTAACTTCATGAAATCGTATTCGAAAGCTTAAGTACCACAGCTCTGACCGTCAGGCGTCCGTATAAATGGCATATTTATTAAGTTCGCGCGCGGTGCACTCCGGCGCGCGTGTCCGTTCCGTTCGTCCGACGTTCCGTGTAGAAGCGTATACTCGCTATGTAAGTGCCCGTGAAACGTACGACTTTGCCAACGGATAAGAATTACAAATACTGCCTTAAAATTCAATAAAGTTTCCCGAGCACGCCGCGGCACTGCCATCGTTAGTCAGGACCAAGTAACGATCTCGTCACTTCTTCCTGACTAGCGGCACAGCGGAACTGCGGCCGGGTAAATTTTGCTCAAATGAAATGAAAAACTTTATTTGACGGAAGAAATTCATTTTCCATTTGCTAATTTTTTTTTTAAATCTACCGCCGTTTCGTAATGCTGTTCCTCCGACGGAGAAGCAACCGGCGACAGAACCTCCGCAGGGATCAGACATTGTTTACTTAACAAGCGCACGTTGCACAATATGCCAATTAGCTTCCAGCGCTGCAACAATGCAATATCTCGTAAATATTGATCTTCTGCTGCCTTCAACCAGGCCGCGAGCCCCGGAGCCAAGCGCTCTGTCGCTTCTGTTATTCTCTGAAGTCAACAGCGCGATCGGTTTCACTGTGTAATGTGTAGACACGCCCATTAACTGATGTTGGTGTAAAGTTTCAACTGGACCGGCTTAGCACATCAAGTGGTGGTATTTGTGTGGAGCTCAAAGAAATAAACAAAGATACGGACAAAAACATCCAGAATTACTGTCTGGCATCTTGGCATCGCTGTCTTTTCTTATCAACGTACGTTCTTTTATTTCCTTTTCCGAAATCATATTCTATGTACAGTTTTTGTTTCGTTAAGATTTGAATGCTAAAACTTATTAGTAAATTCTAGAGTGCAAGACTGTATATAGATACGACTAATCAATAACCTTTAGCATTGATAAAGATACAGTGTTTCGTAACATGTAAAAAAACGTGAAACGTTTCATAATTATTGCGCTGTTGTGAAGTTTAAGATTGCCGTCGAGTTAGGTCACAGCGCGCCAGACTCTGATCCAGTCGTGCACTAGCTGGGTGCAGTGCATACCGTGCTGCTATACGTTTCACTTTAAATTATATTCATGGCCAAATTCGGTAATACTTTAAATACGTCCTTATTCTTGTGTTAAAATCAACTTCCATAAAATAGCACATCCTTATTATTCCAAAGTTAACCAATACAATTTGTGAATGATATAAAAGCGCGCCAAAAGTCACACGAACGCACGCCCACCTAACGATGCGCGGAGAGTGAAAAAAGCTCGCTCGTGTAATGGATTCAGCTAGTGGCGCTGCGGAGCGCCGACAGCTTCGCGGCTGCGAACGGGCCGCGGACCGCAGGCGTTCGCCGCTCGCGGCAGTGCGCCTGCGCACAGCGCCCGTGCCCGCACCCATGTCCGTGTCCGTGTCCGTGTCTGCGCCCGCGCCCGCGCCAGCGCCGCAGTCAGTGCGCGGCGAGGCGCGGCGGCGGACGGAGCTCGCGAGCGATGCCTGCATCATGGACGCCTGGAGCGGGCCGCCCGCTGTGTGCGTGCGCGCGCCGCCCCCGCTGAGCGTCGCGCCGCCCGCCGACTTCGCGCTCGCGTTCTTCCCCGGTGCCGACGCGCGCCCGCACCATAAGCAAGGTGTGTTCCCACATCATGTACACTCGCTGCACATCGTCCCTCTCGCATGTCACCGGTAAGTTCACCATGTATTTCTGATCGCTGCGATCTACTGCGTCTCAGACGACCCTTACTTCGTGCGCCTCGCACACTTGCCCCGGGATCAGTTCTCGCTTGTGTTTAGTTGAGCGTTGTGAACATGCGCCACGACAGTGTAGCGCAGTGCATTGGACGGCAGCGCTCGCAATAAGCTCTCGGTGTACGCGCCGCGAGCCGTTGTTCCTCGTTAAGGATTTCAACGCGCGCTCTGTGACATTTCGCGACTTTAGAATCAGCTGATCACAACACATTGTAATATGTAAAAAACTAATTTACTTTTTAAAATATATGTATCTTTATACAGTAAAACAGTGAATAGAAACTATATTGCAAAAAAATCCACGCCTGCGATTTATTAAAACATTGAAGCGTTATTTAGACACCCTGCTCTTACATTCCTTCTAATTTTAACACACCCCATTTAAGAATTGAAACTCGTCCGACCGTTTTTATATCTTTGTAGGCATTAATTTTTAAACTCTTAAACTTATATTTTACTTTCAATATATTAATTTCGTAATAATGAGACTTCTGATGTTAAATAATAAATAAAACATTGTGACGACATCTGCACAGATGAAGCCAAATGTTAGTTACGTTCTCGTACCAATGGATGAATATCAATTAGTTTTAAATGATATTTTAGCTACTACATGTATTGTACATTACCAACGAGTGCCTCGCGGGATAGGCAGAGATGTGAGATGATAGCTCACATCTCTGCCTATCTCTATTCACATAGTATGATGACTGCAACTGTACGTGGTCATTTATGTACCACTCCCGCAGGTGGTGAAACACCACAGCGAGGGAAACGCTCCCGACTCGTCCAAAATTCACTCAAAAATGGTACAGTATTTATAGCAATGTTATTGTAGAATAATGTCTACTTCCATACATTTATAGCGCGATTAAAATATTTATATCTATAATGAATCATAGCGTCTCTTCGTTTGAACAATAAATTAAGTAAACTAGTAAAGCAAGTTCAGTTAAGTTGCTTTCGGAAGTCCGTCGCAAATCTCGGCGGCAGCCGGTGACTCGTAGTGCGCGCGGTGGTGAGGGGATAGGGAGGGAGGGGAGGGGTGGGGGGGGGGTCGGTGGGTCGCTGACCCACAGCGTTACGCAAGCGATGAGCGCACGCGAGCGCCGCGGTGCCTTCTAATTGCACGCCGCTCTCAGCTTTCGCGCGCCGGTTAACTAAGGTTAGGGTTTCCTACTTATCATCCTATCTTCTACCGAACCCTCTTTTTGAAGTTGACTAACGACATACGTTCGCAGTCGCGCAACGGTGCAGGCTAACAATGCGACTCCGATCTGCCGGGCCGGGCCACCGTGGCGACGTCACTGTCCCGGCGTGCGTGCCGGATGCGTCACGAACGCTGCACGAGCTCGTAACAGTGGTAGCAGTGGCAACCGGCTCGTACGAGTAAAGCACTATTGAATAAATGCTCCGGGGCTTTAGCTGCGCCCGTATCGCCGCACAGTTGGTAACACTCACTTTGTTCTAGATCTTTGTGTTGGAGCTGCACCCTGCAGCAAGATAAAGGAAATAAATAATGATCATTGCTAACGTGACTACTTAACTTTCGCTTACGTACCCTATAATATTATTTTGTACGCCTTCGCAGCTAAAATAGCGATATTAAATTAAATCTACTATAAAATATATTATCTAAAGATCTTGTCAGATCTGTTTCATTATCAAATATCGCACGGGCGTTTCAACCAACTTTATTTATTGTATTTTCTTACCTGTATTTGTATACTAAACTTACAGACATGAGACACCTTCAGAGCATTTTCGATTCATTCGAAATTTTAAATAAAGAGTGGCGCACTGCCATCGTCATGTGCGTGGCAGCGCGCGGCGGGGTCACCGGGTCCCTGCTGGCGGACCAGCGCGGGAAAATCAACATCTAACGTAACTTTAACGTGGACGACTCATGTCCTGTTCGCCGCAAGGCTTCATGGCGTACATTAAGCATGACATTTCTTCTAACAATTTCATTGATATAATTCCGACTTCCGAAAAGTTTCATTAAATATCCGACAACTAATTCCAAGTTGTTACTTAACCGTAGGCACGGTCCTGGCCAACCGACCAGTGATGAAGCAATAGCAAGACTCAGCATTACATTACGACAGCCTGCAAGGTATGCTTGCATTCTTCGCCAACCTATTTAAGTGCACCGCTCAACGTGAACCCCACCAGGGCAGCGTCCCGTTGCTTGAAACGTTGATGCAGTGAGCATCCACAGCGAGCAGGTTGGCGAGCGCAGTGATCAGAGTCTCGCCGTCGGCAGAGTGGTACTGAGTAGGTACCGATCGGCGGTCGCTCGCAGCTTCACTGTCATAGTTCGCACGCGATTATATAAAACTGTTGATTGCAATGTTTTTTGTCTCCCGAGCGATGCTGTCGGGCAGCGGTCGGCGACGGCGCCAGTAGAAGTGCAAGTTTTCTGTAGCTTATTCAAGTAGACGAAGTATATGAAGAAGTCTTCTTAATAGAGATATTGGTGAAGCATGCGATCGAGAAAATAATTCATACGCCTATTACAATGCCGCTGCTACATTGATATATATGAACCAGTTTCCTTTGCCTTTATTAATAATAAATTTGAAGGGAAGCTCAAGTACTTCAGTAGCGTTGTTGTACGCGTGTGTTGAAACGTAACAAAACTATGAACTCAATGGGAATGAAAACAATATAATCTTAATACTATTCGTTTCTTTTCTATCACCTACTTACACAAGTACTTACGTAATAGTAAAATACAACTAAATACCTATGTACTTTTCTCTTTTCACTTTGCTTACTAGTTTTATCGGCGTTGACAGTTTCAAAATATTTCGATAACTTTAATCTCTACATTTTCATACTACGTATTAAGGAACTATTTACACAATAATTATACACAAGGGTATGTGCAAATTTATAATTTCAAAATGTACTTAAAATCAATTGTATACTTCATTAAATTCTAATTCGAGAGCGTTAATTTTAGGTAAATTCTATTTCCTTGTGACAGTTACTTCTTGGCTATTATAATTTTTACATCGTGCCCGCATTTAGTTTCGCAGCTCACGGAGGCCTCGGCACCGTCAGCTGATGGTAAAATTAAACTTTAATTGCATTGGTGTCTACTAAATCATTTTGTGTTGTTTAGTAATACATAAATGTATTATATATATATATACATATATATATATATATAAATGCATTGTTAGAAAGGTGAGCAGAGTTTTGGACTTGTTCATTAATGTAGCGTACGCAGACCAAGCCGGATCGAAAGCGTTAGGCGCTAGTGTGAGTATGTTTGTATACACACATACAACGTGAATAAATCACAAAATAGAAGCTTCCACTACATTTATTCAACACAGTCAGAGAGACACATTGAAGTCCTCTCATGAAAAGAGGTTCTGTCACGCTGTCGTGACAGCCCGTGAGCCTGTCTCCGTCTCAGCGTCCAGGACAGCATACAAATCGTACTTAAGTTTCGAGAAACTTATTGGCCTCCATGCAGAGGATCGGAAACCGAGTAGATTGATTCGGAGGAGATCACCACCGGGCTGTAACATATTTTAACCTCATTTGACTACAGTTTCAAAATTTAGAAGACTTACAAAAGTTTACAATATCGGCGCATGTAAAATGTCTGTCTTATTATTTGCGTAAAATAAAATGTAGTATAAATAACTAAACATTTAATTTAATTTCTAGAAAAAACAATCCCTTTTTGGCGTTAATAAATTTAAACTGCCCAAGAATTCTTGGAGGTCTGCCCCTGCTTACCCCGCTGGGCAGAAGCGGGCGCCTGAATTGCGGAGCGCTATTCTATAACTGGTATTAAATTATACAACAGATTCTGATATCCTGCAGGCTAATTTCAACTATGACATCTTCTAAAGACATCATCTGGTAGAGTCGGGAGAGGAAGACCTAGGCGAATACTTCACGATAAAATCGGAGACGTTCTGAAAAAAGGCCAGGTACTCTCAACCAACAAGCATGCATGCAAAGATTGATGAAAGTGGAAGAAGCGAAAGACATATGTCAGAACCGTAGCAAGTGGAAGAAGATTGTCTCTGCCTACCCCATTGGGAACAAAGCGTGAATATATACATACATACATACATCTTCTATCATAGGAAGTGCGCAGTTTATATTAGATATCAACAAGTACACGCGCAAGACGATAACTTCACGTACCCGACGCGACGCTTAAGGGACAATATCGCAGGAAGGGATGGATGTAGCGTCAGAGACACGGGACACGCAGAGACGCAACACCCGAACGCCTGCACCGAAAACTGATCATTGTTTATGTGGTGCAAAAAATATCTATACCACACGGTGTACTCAGGATCACTAGGGCATGCCTTGATCTCTGACGATCTACCTAGCCGGAAAATTACTGTCATAACGTCGGATTAGGAAGACTAGTGATGGAAAGCAGTGCCACTAGCCTGTGGTTGCAGGAGTTACGCTCTGCTCTACGCGGGGCCTGCCGGACACTTTCCAGTTCATCAACATTGTCGGCGAGTGCTTGCGCGGACGCTGTCGGCTCCCAGTGCCAAAGGCACGGCAGCTCGAGCATTTAACATGAATAGCCGAGTGCCTGCTTGTGATTCGTTTTAAATACTGAGCCGGTAATACACTATCAGAGCTCCAGCACCTCTATTAATAATAACAGAGTTATAATAAACGATATTTCGAATTACTTATGAATAGAATAATCCATTTGTTTTTTGTACCCATAAGTGTACTGTGTTGAATTTAAATATTTTATTTGATAAACATAGACTTCCCGCGTAGCTGAGCCACCTGTCCGCGCCCGCGTCCACGTTTGCGTCCGTCGGCTTCTATCGCATTCGCACTGTTCATCGCTCCGACTTTTGAATGTTCGTTCTACTTCATAACCTCTCGATAACCTTTCCCCCTTATTGGTTACACTATTGCGAGTTGTTTGCTTGATCCGTTGTCAGTCAGTCAGTTAGCTCGTACCAGTGCTGGCATATTATCGTGAATTCTCAACACCGCTTTCAAAGCTCGCTGAGTGTCCTTGAGTTTCCTCTACTTTTTCGCATCCCATAGCAGTGACCAGGCGACGGATATCTCATCACCAACACCTGTATGCGTGTTATTTTCATAAGCATGAAGCATCACGAAGCCATATATCAAAAGTTTTTAAGTCTTTTAAAGAAGGTCTGTTCATTACGATCGTAGCAAAATAACATGGAAATAAATAGAATAAATGGTCGGCTTCCAATCATGATCTACTCCGCTTCGGAACTCGTGTGCTCCTGCGGCTATCCCTTCTGCGACGGATGTATTCGGTCGATTCAGAGTTTTTTAAATCCCGACGTTGGTGGTCACCCGAATCTAATTAAATATAATTATTAATATAAATAAAATTAATTAAAGATAATTCCGTAAAATATTTAAATAAACTTTCCCGCGACGAAGTCGTGGAGGAGAGTCCACCCGAGTTTGCCGAAACCACATCCACACACAGATTGGTGGCGGGGGAGGGGAGCAGCATCACTGGTGCCAGAGTTACACCACCAGCTCGTCATGAGCAACACTCTCAAATAACGCATACTCCGGCTTTTCTGTCGCTATCTTGTGGAGCCCTGTGTCCAGTTGTGGACTAGAATAGGCTGAAGAAGAAGATTTTCAATGGCGTATCCATTGAAAATTGTATTGCTACTGGCCAACCCCAATCAAATAAAATCAAATCATTTATTCATCAACATGCGAAACAAAAATTACACATTTGTGTGAGATCTGTGAATCCGAGTTTGCATATATAGCTTTACACCTAGATTCATTCTAAGAATATCAGTGGTAGGCGTTGGTAAGCGCAGTCCCTGTACCCACGCAGTGGTACAAGTCTCTAAGATTTGGGTTCGGCTTCAGATTCTGTTGTCTCCAGAACGTCGTGCGTTAGCCAGCAGCCCAGTTGGGATTGGCTTTCAGAGAAGAAGATGGTATATTTCCCCTTACACCTAATCTAATAGTTATAAATACTGTTCTAACTTAGCGGAATGTTTGGCGGGCGAGCGCGGCAGCTGTTTTTGTTTCGTTCGGTAAGGAGTAGGCAGAGGCATAACGCGCGCGCTGACTGCAACGCCTCCATAATTTGTAGCAGCAACGTTAACAGAACACACTCGTAGTGTAGTTGGGAAACTACACGACGAGTGTGTTCTGTTGATGTCCGATGTAAACTGAATCCCGCTAGCATACTAGAGTATACAAAGCTAGGAAGTTTATATAACGGCCTAATAAATGTTCCATTTTAATACTATAACTAACTAAAATTGTATCCTAATTATTTGAAAAAAACTTATGAAATCCTTCCAAAACAAAAAAAAAACATTTATTCAAAGCCACACAAAAAAAAAACAGTAATGATATCCCGATAACATTCCGGACGTCAGTCTGAGCGACATTAGGGCTCTCAAACAGCATAAAACCGGAAAGGCGCAGATGCTGTTCCGTGATTCATGGCGGCGTTGCGCCGAAAGCGAGGAGTGGAAACGTGGTTGTCCTATGCTTTAAGAACGAGGATAATTGTCTATTGAAGAATTATAGACCGATATCGCTTGTAGGCCGCATCTAGGTGCTATTTCCGAGTGGTCTAGTAAATAGACTTGAAGACTTCCAGCCTCCCAAACAAGCCGGATTCCGAAAAGATTATAGAATCATAGATTCTCTCTTCGCTAGATTATACGGAAGACCGAAGAGTACAATTTACCATTGAAAAGGCAAGGAAATTTGGGCGGCGCTACAGTCTCTCCAGCGATGCCAGATAGACTCCCGGTATATCTAAGTGCTGAGGTGTTTGTACAATGAGAATACGATGTCCAATCCAGAGTATGAAACCAATCCTACTGCTGAAAGGTGTAAGACAGGGTGATGTCATATCCCCGAAACTCTTCACCGCTGCATTGGAAGATGTTTTCAAGTAGCTGAACTAGAAAAAAACAACATCAACATCAATGGCGAATACATCACTCACCTTCGATTTGCCGACGACATAGTTCTTATGGCAGGATCGCTGATAGAGTTTAGCACTATGCTCAATGACCTCAATAGTCTCTCGACAGCTTGGTCTTAAGATGAACATGAACAAGACGAAGATCATGTCTAATATCCATGTCACACCAATACAGGCTGTTGTAGGGAACAATAGGCTGGAAGATGTCGACAAGTACGAATACCAAGGACAGACTGTCCGATCGGATGGAGTGACGACCTGCAGTGTTGCGGCAAGTCGATGGATGCAGGTGGCTCAGGACCGTGCTTCGTGGCAATCTTTGGGGGAGGCCTATGTTCAGCAGTGGACTTCTGATAGGCTGAAATGATGATGATGCATGTAGAATTTATGCAGTTCCTTCCTTTGTGCTCTACATTTTAACAGCAATATTTTGATAAGCGTAGAAAATGATTGTGCTAACAAACAACGTGTGCTGTTAAACACTAGTATAGAAATATTTTGAAACATCACTAGCGACATCTATCTCCGATCATGTTACAAACTTGTGTTCAATTAGTGGGTTCAACACATACACCGACCTGTTTTGCTATGGATAACGAGCCCAGGCATATTTCTAAAAAATATAGTTTGTTTTGTTCAATAATATTAAGTGCTAAGGCACAATGGCAGAATATTAATACGCTTAACGTTTCTTAACTAAAGGGAAGAAAAATCGCTGACTAAAATCTTATCCCGTAGCCGTCGACATCGTGAAGCGCGGCGCGCCGACCGGACATCAACACCGACCATTGTCCGTCCGGGCTACGAGCAATTGTCGAATTGTTGAGCCGAATGTTTGTGGAACCAATTAAAAATTTTATGTGTAGTTGGTATACATACACTTTTGCATGTGGCCAATTAAAAGATGTATTAAAAATTCAATTTAATATAAAATATTTAGGCCAAATTATAACACGCCTTGGAATGAAAGTTGTCGTAAAAAAAAGGGCTGAAGGATGAGAAATATTTCTAACAACAATTATCAGGTGCACTTATTTAATAAAATAATCCTGCAATGCATTGTGCATTCTGACGCCTCGGTGGCGTAGCAGCTGAGCGCTTAGTTGCAGCGCGGTGGGTCGCGGGTTCGATTCCCGCACGGGACTTGTATTTGTATGGGCTACAAATAATTGTTCCAGGTCTGGGAATTTGTCCATGTGCAATTTTTGTATGTAAACTGCCTCCACGACCAAGGAGAAATTCCTACAGTGGAAGGTTATTGTTTATTTAAAAAACAAAAAATGCTTACATATAGTATAATAGTTAAGTAATAAAAACATTGCATCCGGATGAGATGAGTGAACAGTCACCGCCAGCCACCGCCGTGTAGGGTATGTTAAATTTATAATTACATTTACACAGTCTAAGTAAAAAGTGTAATCCAATCAACAGTTCGATAACAGTCGGGTTGACACTTGAGAGCAATCACTATGCTATACTCGTATTCTCTGTACCACAGTTGAGTGCTGGTTTAGTCCTAAACTAAAAAAATAATGTAATGGTTAAATAAATAAAATACACATTGAATCGCTGTACGCTAAATTGGACTGTTGTTTAACTTTCTGACCTGCGCGTGGTTTTAGTGATTTTTGTGCCGCTTGCACTTTATCTGGAGTTACTAATACCTTTATATGTTTCATCTTCAAGTGTTTAATAGCCTTTTGTGACCCAGCCGTTATACCACGCGCGTATAACGGCTGGGTCATGCCAGTCCTCAATAATACCTTTGGCATACTCAGGTGGAATCGAACCGAACTTAACGCCCTGGACAGAAAAGTCCGCACAATCATGACGTCCCACAGGATGCATCGTCCGAGATCGTCAGTGACGAGGCTGCACTTGCCGCGGAAGCGTGGTGGGCGGGGTTACTTACATGCACAATCGCGAAGTGTGCAGCTTCCGTAATTACTTCCTAGCGAGACTGGACGAGTCATTCTGTTCGGATGTCATTAGCTGTGATAAAGACGATCTAAACTTATTTTTAATAAATTGCATGGAAGAAAATGTGTCTTCACTTAGATAAGTCGAACCAAAAGAAGATTTTACCTTCAGTGCGCAATTTTTTTTATATTGGATATTTATGTGAATTAACAAACTTCCTAAATGTCTCGACCGTGTTGAAAACTTTCAAAGCGACGACGTTTTGTAATTCTATACTTTCCAATTATAAATTTTGTTTGTTGCATTATTTTTTTTCTTACTTCCTAATTCCGCACTATAAATAGTAACATCAACGTTATTCATAGGATTTTGAAAGAAAAGTAAATTCAATTCCAAATCTTCAAATTACTTTATCATTCATTAAAATCATAAATATGAATTTTTTTAGATAATTAACGATTATTTGAGAATCTTAACTGATTTTCTAGAAATATTTTTGACATTTGAGGAAAATGAGTCAATGATTTGTTTTGAAAATATGAAATGCAAAGGATTAATTTAGCTTTAAATGCTTTAATAGCACTTACCATATCTAGCAAATCTTTATTTTCTTTCATCTTGCAGTTCAAGATTTAACTGATTTAATTTCTGACAAATATCAACTAAAAAAGATAAATCACATATCCAGTTAGGATCGTCAGTTGTAATTGAAGATAATTTGTGAAGGGGGAGTTTTTGTTCCACAATAAAATTTTTAACAACTTGATAAATATATTCACCTCTTGTTCTCTCTTTCATTGGCAAACGACAACATTTCTTCCTTCACAGAGTAAACTTCTTTCAAAAATCATTCTCGTTATTATTATTAATTGAGCTGTCCCTGTTATATCCAATGATTCGTCCATTGGAAATGAAAACCAAGGGCACCCGTCCTGATATATCAGATTCAAGTTGATCATTCTTATTGCCCGATATTGCAGCGGTTCTTCTTTTTATTGTATTACGTGACCTTTGTAAGTCATTTATTGCACTATTTCTTGTTTATTGGGGAAACTACCACAGAGCGTTTTAACATTTCACTCACTCTCGTTTGCCATAGTGCCTCACTTTCTTAAACATTGATTTTCTCTTTTCTTACGGCACTATTAGGCATATATTGTTGATGAAAGTTTTTATGTTCTAAGTTCTAATGTCGTTCAGTTTTTGCGTTGTGATTGCACAAAAGACATGCGGTATTTCCCTTTACTTCCACGAAACAATTTCTAAGTAGATTTTCAATATACTCAAACGACTAATATAGATTAAAATAAAATTATTATTACTCACTTTAAAATTAATTTCATATGGTTAAGAAAAATATTAAGAAAATGGTATTTTTATATAAGTATTTTGGAAATCTAGCAGCGGACGCATTATTGACCAACCGTGGGCACACATGCGCTCGCGGGCGCGGGGTTGGTCACCACTGGTGTAGTGCGTCAATACGCGGTTGCTTTGGTAAACCCTTTGTCTATCTCCGTCGGTAGTTCTATTAGATTTAGGAGAGAGTTTGGAAGACAACTTTTGGTGAGTTGTGCCCTCCAGAGAGTGAGTTGTGGAGGCCGGCGAGTGAGGTGATCGTATTGTAACGATGTCGCCCGTGCATAGCGGAGGAGCGGAGGCGGGCGGCGGGCCGCGGGCCGGGCCTGCAGGCGGGCGGCGGCGGCGACGGCGGGATGAGTCGCGCGTTGGCCGCGGCTGTCGGCTGTCGCTCGCCGGTTCCTTCCGCTCCGTATGACATATCGGCGACGAACTCAACTTCCTCGGCTCTCGGTGCACGCGCGCGTGCTTGCTTGCGTGCTCGGCTCAACACTAGGTATTCAGAATTTGTATGCCCTCTATCTTGTGCTGTACACTCGTTGGTATAGGAGTTATACATAATGCTCGTGCTTCAATAAAGTTTTTTCTTTAAAATAATAATAGCACTCATAACCACGCTTCCGTCTCCCAACCGCTTTGCTGTTAACAAAATACGAATAATAGGCGCAGTGGATTTAAGTCTAATGTTTTTAAACACTTCTGTATCATACATTCTCACTTTTAAACTTTTACTTCGTATTTATTGAAAACGAATCATTTCACGCGGTGCTCTGTACAAACCTATTGTTTTGTTGTGCTGGTCGTGTTTTGTTTAATTGTAATGTGTACTTTTTGGTTTAATATAAATAGCAAAGTAAAACTTTTATTGGTACTCTTCTTATCTGTTGTCTATGTAGCTTTGATATAACTTTGGTATAAGTATCTATTTTTTACTTAAATTAGTTTTGTTGTTGTTGATCGATTACTTACGAGTATTGTACCTAGTTTACACTCACTCACACACTCACTTACTTAGGGTACGTTTGGTATGTTTACAAAATAAAATGAACTAAACAACGACGAACTTGAAGTTCCGACTGCGAACTTCATTCAACTTATTGTGCCGGGCGAATACCGGTCTATGTCATCTATATGATCCATGGCATGCCATTAACAAATAATCACTATAGCGTCTATTGTCGTCAGAAACGGTTGCGTAAACAATCAACTCCAGACGTGTATTAGAAACAATTATAGGGCGGCGACACTTCACGGCATGGGAACCTGGCGCGTGTCGTCTATCTTGATTTAGAACTTTGCGTACGAGACCTGTCTCGGTCACAACTGTTACCAGTAGATACCAATGTTGTGCGTGGGGCGAGCTGTGCCTCGTGGCAGTGCTCGGCACGCCCAGCGGTTCACCTGTAATAATGATAATGATGATGATGAGGTATAGCATCCCTTCGCCATACGCGCATTCAATAATCTCAACGCAAACCAAAATTTACAAAAACATTATTCACGAGCTAAATGACGAATTACTATCTATTAAACAACTATTAGTATGGACACCATCGTAATGACTTTAAAGTTACATGCACTTTACTAGGCGACAGACTACTCCACTGGCGCAGAGAGGCCGGGCCGCGCCGCCCCCGTGCCCACCGGAACGCAAGCTATAATATTCTTCGATTGAACTTATTTGCAGGTGTCCATGCCCATAAATAATATATATCAGTATCGATTGTAGAGCCGGCCGCCATGTTTAGAATATACTTATATAGATTTAAGTAGGATTTGCGAATTAGCTAAAAATGTAATGCACATATGAACGTACAGCGAGGTGGGTGGGTGCTAGCGGCGACTAAAATCGACAATTTGGTCTATCTGTTACTTTGTTCATAAATCTCGCAAAATTTCTGCGGACAGAGTAGGAGGTGAGCAGAGAAGAGAGAGAGAAACGCTCAGGTCGTCTGTCTTATTATAAACTTACATATAATTATAGTGTAACACAGCCGTGTATCATCATTTAAGCACTTTGGGAAACAATAGAGAACAATCAACCAAACAACACTTCATCAATCTTAACTGCGCTTGTCAGCTGGACGGTGTTGACGGTGCCGGTGTTCGCACTGTCCGCTGGCGCCGGCAGGGGGCTGGTGCGCATCACCGGCCTGAATTGTGTCTCAGCTGCGCGCCGGCCGGCTGCATGCACATATATGAACTATCACTATTTGGCAAACTGGAAGATCACACGCAGACATAGAGACTAGGTGGTCTTATCTTAAGTTACACAGTTTTTATTTGGGCTCTACTTCATAGCAACACACATTCACTAAGATTGGAAAGGTCTTCTAGTTATCGTACATTAATTGGGAGTATATAAAATAAATGACGTAAGTAGTTTAAGAATTCCAGGCATTTACTTTTGTTTAGACGGGGTTAACCAGCTAGGCTTATATATTTATTTATATATATATATATATAAATGTATGTTTCCTTGTGTGTCCTTACCCATTACCCACACCATTCGTCCGCTTGCGGTGAAATCGTTGCGAGTCGCGGTCTGCACGCTCGCGAACGCTTCCGAACAAGTGTAATCATGCGACAATAGATGGCGCGCGACTCGTCACAACAAACGAGTGCATTTCATGTAGTTTAATGTACGAGCGCTCCGTTATGGCATTAAATTGAACACCACGCGCACGAAGTCGCGGGCAACAGCTTGTGCTGTATATACACTGTTGGTTTCGTTTGGACATGATATTAATGTTGAATTGATGAAACTTCCAGTTGTTGTTGATTTTGATATATTTAATATTATATATTATATACCTACTCCCCGTGTTAGTCAGGTAAAATTTAACTATACATTATTATGTGATATATGAATTATGTGTTGATAGATTTTTGGTCTGTTTGTTTGTCTGTCTGTCTGTCGGTCTGTCAGTCTGTATTTACAGCTTGACCTTTCCGTACTATGTTGCCTCATATGAAATTAGGGTCACTGTTCTCTGGATCTGTCGTACTGCGACGATACTTATGCGAGCATAGCCGTGGGCCGTTTTTAAGATCTTGATTAAGATATTATTTTACAAAAAAAATAAGCTCTTACCGTAAACTAGAATGGGGTCATCAGAAGTTGAGATAATTGAACCCACGTGAAGGCATTCTTCACTGTCTTCAACACTGTCACTGAAGGCAGTGACCGGTCATGTCGGGATCAGCGATAAGTGCCGGAGCGACTAAAACTCCCTCGGAACTAGAGATGCGCGGTGGCCTTGACAGCTTCGGCGGGAAAGAAAAAGGCCGCGAAGTAAAATTAACAAATCCGCCATTTTTTTCCCCACACATACATATACAGCAGCAACTCCGTCCGTATTCTTTTCTTTTTGACTTCAATGTTTCGTATTATGCATGCATAAAATAAAAGGCGACTGAAAGCATGCTACGAGAATACAGTCGATATAATTACAGCAAACCTTATCGCATTCCTAAAGAGCACGCCGACAACTTCCTACGAGATGATGTACGATATCGTGCAAGTACATTAATACGTAATAATAATTATTACATACTAGCCACTTGTAAAATAGCGGCGTGAGGTTAAAAGGCAATAATAATAATTATTTGTTTACAAAAACAGATCTCACATATTCAAAGTGTGGGAAGTGCGTGAAGCTGGTTGACGGCCGCCCGTGTTACAGAACAAGAACATTACTTAGTATTAGTGTGCTTCTAGTATTTAAAGTTATGCTATAAAAGGTCAATAAATTTTTTACTATTGCATGTATTGTGTCAGGTGCAAAAAGATCATTCCAGTGGTTCCATTTATAACAAGATGGGGGAGAAAAGACTGATACTATATTTGATAAAGACATAAGGGCGCCTCGGTAAGAACCTAAATATGTTGTGCAGTGTAACAGCGTGAGAAGTGTGAATGTGTGTACCTGCACCTACACACGTGTGCTTGTGTGTGTGTGTGTGTGTGTGTTGGTTTTGTTAACTTATGTGTCAGTACATACGTACGTGTACATATTTATTTATGAAGTCAATTTTCTGTAAGCTAACGAAAGTTGAGTGATACGATGGCAGGAATAAGCACAATTCAAAAAGTGCTCATTGTGCTATTATTAGTGAATGTACTTTATTACCACTGCTCCGAGAAGTGATGCAGTACACAAATTGAGATTGGCCGAAAGCGAATTAAACCGTTTTCAACGTTTTTTTGGGCCACCTATCGTAAAGCCTTAAATATTACTAAACACAGTTCTTCTTAAATTATATGGGAACTATTATAACAGTTAACGGTTACCACAGTTATATATTATAACAAAGATAATCATTCATCATTAAAATTCAGTAGTTTAGTGCACTTTTGAGCACAAACACTGTTTTCATGTAATTTTTAAATTCTCGTCGAGTGTACGAGTACCTCAGAACCTCAAGGGTACACAATGCACGAGCAGCGCGTGTTTACAGTGAGGACTTACGGACCCGAGGCGTGGTCTTTCACTGCGGGCCGTATGCAGCAACAAGAAAGCTCAAACTTGCTCAGCGGGATATGGAAAGGGCTATGCTCGATGGATCTCTGCGTAATAGAATCTTGATGGACGATATCCGCAGCTAGGGTAGCCAACCAACAATACTATATTACAGATGGATGAATTTATCTTTTTTTTCACCGGAACTAATCCCTCATTTTGTAAACACATAAATAACAAACATACCTTTCCATAAACGCTGTATGTACTTTTGTGTCATATACCTTTATCGCTTATTCTGAAAAATGCTATGATGCCTCTTACGATACCCGGGGGAAGAAAGGGGGGTGGCAGATATAAAGGGCAGTGAATATAATGCGGATGATTAGCGAAATGAGATTGATCCAATCCTGGAGTGAATCGCATCGTTCCTGGACCGGGCGCGTGTTCCCGCTGCTCGCGACTGCGGCGAAGGGTTAAGGAACAATAACGACTGATACAATTGTGAGCAATTTATATTTATCGAGCGCGGAGGAGCGGCGCGGCCAGTGCGCTGAGCTCCGTCGCCCGGTTGTGTCGGCGACATGTTGCCTTTGTGTGTGGGCAGCTTGCTCGCCGATGCTTGCGACGCTTCCGATCGCAATGCACTAATATTGCACTAGCAGCGACGGGGGGTCGGGGTCGGGCTGCCCGCGCATGTACACCGCCTTGTCGCTTCTCGGGGCATTCCGAGCCGACGAACCGGTCATATCATTGCAAACTTTGAAAGATATTGTATCTTCTCCCTCAGCCTCTAAACAGTCAAATGCCTTGGCTGGCGGGATGGCTGTAGCCGTGTTGGGCACCTTGCACGTTAGACCCTGCTGCCCGTCGTGAATAATATCGGTCTCTCATATGTGAAATGCTTATTCCGCCATCAATAGGTTACTAGCCTAGCGGGTGAGGGTGGGGTTGTGGGAGGACTCGGATGCTGCACCCGCTGCGCTCGTGCAGAAGTGCTCATATGCACGAGCGGACGGCCCCATACGACCATAGCAAGGAGGCAAGTAGTCAACGGAACGGACCTTTCGGTTAGAGCGGCGCTTCTGCCTGTCGCGTTGCTTCCGACGTCGGGCTCTCGTCGTTACGTAACAAGCGCATGTTCGTAAGAGGACCGTCTCATGACGTCGCCGCGCATCTCGTCCTTGTCTGTCGTGCCGTCCAGGTGAACAGTCGCAGCCGCCGTTACTCAATTACTTGTTTATTTGTTTTGGTCAGTCGGGTGCATTATTACAATTTACTTTATAGCAACATTATAATTTAATAAATTACATTTTCACAGGCATTATTTTGATGTCAATTACAGTTCATTATGTAACAATTATATTCAAAATAACTTCCAATCATAATAATTATTGTACAGCCCTTTTCTTCTGGACATGGTGTACCAAGAACGCTAGCTGCACTTCCATGCTGAATGGGTAAACATAACCCTTGAGCGAGAACAGAACCGGTCTCCTTGTCAGGTACGTCGTACTACGTCGAGCCGCGGGTGTGATTCCTTTAGGAGTTGCAGCGCGCGGGGCGCGGGGGACCCCACGGACCTATCGTCTCTGCGGCTAATGGCACTAATGAATAGTCTTCCCTTACACACTCATACGTGCCACATAACCAATAACCAATTTATTGCCTCTGATGGCGCCTCGGCTCTGTGCATTTTTTGTTTTTATATTTTTATTTTATTATTTGTTCAGTTATATTATATATATGGATATATAAATAAATCTATTGCCAACACTATAACTGCATTATAAATATGTATATTTGACGAAGAGATGCTTCAATATTTTTACAGCCTCCAAATCCTACAATTAATGTTAATCAGGTAAACACTGCGTATGTTTTTTATAGTTTACATTTTAAGTGGCCGGAACTACGAGTTCACGAACATCGTGTAGAGTTTAGCATTTCTCTCAATGTATACAAATAATATTTGATGTTTCACTTCACTTCGAATTACTTCGATGCCTGCATGTTAATTACTTATGTATTGCTCACTGTAATGTTCCATCGAACTACAAAACCCCTCTCCACGACAAAGGGATAACTTCGAGTGAAATTTCAAATCGGCAAATAATAATATTCAGTTAAATAAGAGCGAAAAATTACGTAACGAAATGGCTTCATCTCAATGTATTGTATTAAGATACGACTATGTCCGGGTTTACTTAACATAGCTACGACGTCTTATTGCGTTTACAACAAAATTAATTTGATAATGTTTGTCGTCGCACAACTATACCGTCGTGTCTCCATAACCTTCCTGTGATGGCTCTGCACGCACACTCATCACATGTCACCTGCAAGTTTCCCAGAGAACGATACTAGTAATGGAAATAATCGAAGAAGCTATATCGCGGCCTGGACAGAGATAGGACACAGAATGGCGTTGTGCACGAGCGAGAAGGACTAACGGTTAGTGCAGGTTCAACGAACGACTCGCGCGCAGTTTGTTGAACCGCAATCATTCCTTTGGAAAATTCTTAGGGTTGCCGCGCACTGCTGCAGCACTAAGCCCTTAGGTAGCTTCCTACTGCACAAAATTAAGTCACTTGCAGATCCAAGATACACAATTATTAAAATAAAACGAAAAATCTATGTCAGCAGGTCGATAAAACGAAAGAAGTATTTGTATGGGCTAGAAATAATTGTTACCGGCTCCAGGTGTTTGTCTGTGTGCACTTTATGTTATATATATATATATATGTGCTAGTAGTTAGTAGTATATATATTAGTTGCGGTAACTTTTATAAAAATAAAAAAAATTAAACTTAAATAAAAAAAACTATCGCATGCATATTCGTACATTATATTAAACCATATTGTTACGTCATCATGATAAATGATGATTAACATTCGGCTAAAAGAGCAACAAAACTTAAAATATTGCTTGACATTTATTAACTGAAATTACACGATATGTAATTCTTCGTAACAATGATCAGACAAGCGATCATTAGGAAATAAATAAGATATGTTCAGTTCATTTGATAGTGTTGATCGAGTTAGGTTGTGTCGGTGAGGTCGGGTGTGGGTGGTGGGCAACACTAGGGATTGTGAGTGGCGGGTGGGAGAGGCCCGACAACCCTGGTAGAGTCCCGCTGCTGCACGGCGCGGCGCGGCGTGCGCAGGGGCGGGACGGCGGTTCGCGGAAGAAAGTACCGCGCCCGGTTACGTAACTTGTTATTTTATCGTCCATCTCCGCAGCAGCGCTCCGCGCCGCGCCGGAGCCTGCTGTACATGCGCGTGCGCCTGCCGGTAGGCATAGGCCGAAGACCCATCAGCCTATAGGGACATTTTGCAATTTGCGCAAAACCAATATTTTGCCACATTCAATCCAAATTAAGATTTTTTTTTCTTGTATGTTGTTCATAGACATTTCCTTCTTTGGAAACTTCAAACTGCAGGTTTATACTCGTTGAATACCTTCGAGTTAGTATAGGGATCACTTATAAAAATAAGTAGAAAATGTTTTTATTGGCGCAGCATAAAGCACACAGACGGAATAGTAATATAATCTGAGAGCATAAAGTCAGGCTTTAACACTACTAGTAGGTACTAGTTGTACCGGAAATAAAAATCTGTTCATATTATTATCAGTTCAAAAACCCATTGCGTAGATACTGACGTTTCAGCGCTGCTACTTTTACGTAAATTATAGTTTTAAACAGTTTTTGCTGCTTATCAAATAGCTACTAAAATGTTTTAATTCTTAATAACCTTAATAATGCAAATAAAAGCGAAATAATGTCTAATCATGATTATCACAGACTGAAATCTGGATATTATGCAGGATCCTAAATATGTGCAGGCATTCACTAAGAAAACGATATCTAAAGGTGAGAAACGGGGGTTGGAAAGCTGTATAAAAGTCATAAGCTCCTGATTTTAGAGATATTAAAATCGATGAATGCTTTTTGAAAAATAAAAACCCTTTGAGGTACAAGATAGGGTATGAAAATGTATATGTATATGGGAAAATTTTATTTACTGATATTATTAACTAAAAACTTACTAAAAAATACTCGTCAAATTACTTTCAATTCGATTTTCGAATGAGAAAGGACTTATTTACGAATATAATAAAAAAAAACTTATACAAATTACCAACACCATGCACACGAACTCGCAAGTAACAACTGGTTATAAATAAATGTAAATTTTATAATTGAAATTGCGATGGAAACTAGTGTCAGACATCTTCCAGAAAACAGCGAGGAACCACTTGTCCAACTTGCCTCAATATAGGTTCCTCTTGGTTCACCGTGGGAGACCAAACCCATTCGGGGAAGATGCTCCCTCGTCCCTACCACAATGCCCACACGGCACGTGTACTGTAGTTCAGTGCAGTACAGTATAGGGCAGTACAGCACACCGGGCACGAACGTATTATATCTTTCGTTAGACTGCGCTGCCTATGGCCTACAAATGATTTACATAGAAGAAAACAAATCCATTTTATTATTGCATAAACATTTAGCATAATATAATTATAATGTAATCTCAAGAAAACGTTTGTTTCGTCAAGAAATAAGCCACACCAAAGGAAAGAGAAGGAGGAGTTGTAAAACAGATGCACTCCTTATTATTCCAACACAATCACAACACTCGTATAGCCTTGAGCTCGGATCTGGCACAGTAACGAGTTGCATGCAGCCCCAGTAAGCCTTGCCGAAGTAAGAGCTGTGTAACATTTACATTACAACTGTCACAGGCGACTGGGGTTTGATGTTGACGTTTTCAGTTTATTGTCAAGCGAGTTTTGTGCAAGTTAATGTTGAGCTTTTGATCTTCTGGCGATATAATACATGTTCCTTCATGTCCCCAGTTTCTCTTCAGCTGTTAACTTTAATATCCCATTGAGATATTCGTTTCATCGAAAGTAATTGTTACGAGGCGGCTTCGCTTTCGCTGCCAGCGAAACGCTCTTCGTCTGCGGTAGAAATGACGTCAGGATCCAAATGTAAACAAACAATGAGCCCGTGTAATAATCACCAGTAACTGTAATTAAAATATTGTAGTGATAGTACATTCGTTGCAAGTGAATTTTAATGAAAGTTGTTTATTCCCGAGGTGACCTTTCTTCAAAACTACTGGATGCATTCGAATTCGATTTTCTAATTCGTTATATGAATTTATTATCGAATCCTCACTCGTTACTAAAACACAACAAAATCGTAACGCCTCAATCGTACGATTACTTCGCAGCAAGTGTACGATGTTGGCATATCTCTGCCATATTTCCGATCGGCTCTAACCTGCGACGCTGTGTCACGCACTCCACACACTTTACCGTCAGGCTATCCTTGCTAAATGTGCTTCAAAACTGTAGTTAAGGAATTCATAATACCATCCCATTAGTTCCATAGCAGAACAGAAGATTAACGGCTTTCACCGCTATTTAACTTGTCCACCGTTATAACATATTTCGTTTTACATTTTAATACTTTGTTTCATGTTGATCCCAGCGTTTGTCTTGGCCTGAGCCATGGGCCGTTATAATATAACTCAATCTCCTTAAATATTCTCGGTTCTGAATATACAGTTAACACAATACCGTGTTAACTGTATATTCAGAACCAAACATACCAAAATGCTGGCATATCCCTAAAGGCGAATCCACCCCTACGCTCTCCAAGAAGTCTGACTCCGAATATTTGCATATTAAGGCGTTTGGAATCGACGTATTCCAACGAACGTATGTAACCTATAAAATTAATCAAAACAGTGCACTCTTCAACCCTTTGTGTTATCCCTATGAGTTATGAAAAGGGAAACATTAAAACGGCACATGGAAATCTAGACACATCTGGAAGTTGTAGATAAAGTCTCTCTGGAGAGTAGAGAAGGTTAGAGTGTACGTGACACAAGGCATGTTCAGTTCACTCGGTCGTGATCAAACGTCCTAATTCCACAAGGTGAAGGCCTCTGTTGCGGTCAATTCAAATCTTAACATTTAGTTTGAATGGGAAGAAGCTCAACAAACGTTTGTAGGAAAATTCCAACACGCAGTACAATTCCGAGCGATGTTAAAACATAATGTTAAAAAAGTTCGAGGACTGTTAAAGGCTTCCTTTATTCGCGATTCTCCCGATGTCCGGAGCCGCACACTCTGCTCCCGGATGCGAGAGCTGACACTTCTTCCTGCCCGAGCAAATCGCTGGATTAGGTAATCGCTTCTCTCGAACCGCGGTGTTATTTACATAGTGCTGTGTTAAGTACATTAGATAAACTAATTATATAATACACATAACAGCTTCTTACGAAGTCCCAAATTTGATTTCATCCCATTAAATATTTTCCGAAGAAAAGTGCTTGAAAAAGGCATTAAGGCATTTCACTACGGTCATTACTTATGAAATTATTTCTTTGGCACAATTACATGGACTGAATAGTTTCAACTTGCGTGTTGACCGTCGTCGACGACCTCGCCCACACCTGACCACCAGCAGCCTGGGCGCCTGAGTCCCGTACTCAGACGACTAAGACTTTCCAGCGCCCATATACATCAACGCACACTAAGCACTTGGAGCTCAACTTCTAAATACAACACGACAAAGGCGGACTAAATAATTGATTACCTATAAAATAAACGGGTGGCAGCATTTGAATAAGAAATAATACACACAGAATCTGTTGTCAATCTGCAATGAGTTCCAAACGGAAATTGAAAGTGGAGCTCGGGCAAACTCTGGGCGCGAACGCCTTACTAAGGAAGAGGCCGCAGCGGCGGCTCGGTCTAGACTTGTGGACGCTGCACGAGGTGCTCAGCGGGCGCGTGTTGGCCGTTCAGCTCTTCACCGAGCTGGTGATCAGCGACTGCGGTAAGCGTCGCGCCCAGCTGCAGAACTCCGAGAGGCTGGCGCCGCTTCTCTCTTCGCTTCGCAGTGAGTATACAATTTAACCACAAATATCACATCACAAATTCTTATTCATTGCAAACAGCGTCTCGTGTGACACATTCTGCAGATAGTATTTTAAATTCAACAACTTCATATTATCGATTGTGAAATGAAATGCACAAACATATTGTCTACTTTATTACGTCCTTCAATTCAATGCACTTAAATCGGGCTCGAGATTTCATGCGCGTTGCATCTACTCTCCAGCAATAAGTAATAAGTACTGCGTAGCTTTGCTAACAATATTGTTTCGTAGTTAAGAGGAACGCCAACTCTCAGGCTTGCGAATAGTCAATGTGACACTTAAATCGTTTTGTGGTTTTTGTGTAAGGATCCGTTCTCGTTAATGTAACATTACTCTTACTTGTAAAGGTATCGTAGTATTTAATTTTCAAATTGTGAGTTCAATCACTTCACAACTTTTTAAGTGTGAAGATAAGTTAATCCCTTTCGTAGCTGACCCGATGTTTTCTGGAAAATGTTACCGATTTTTTTTTTTACCTTTCCTAATGTCTTGGCGGGATGCTTAAAATGATTTAAGTATTAAATTCATAGTAAATTAATAGTAGAATAGTAGTCCCTTTTCTTATCTTGGTTTTTTTTTGTTTTATTTATTTATTTAAGCTTCATGCACAAAGTGGTACACGTGGCGGACTTAATGCCTAGAGGCATTCTCTCCCAGTCAACCATTAGGCTAAGCAGAGATAAACACGTAATAAAAAGATAAATATCAAAATATATACTTACACAGATAGGTAGATGTAGATACATACATACATACATACATACATACAATATAACCAAATATACCATATACACATAGAATCATGAATTTGAATACAGAATCATGAATTTGTATACACGAAACAAGTTCTTCATAATTGTTTATATTTGTCGGAACTGATACAGGTTTTATATAAACTTACTAGGATGTAGTAAACAAGGTAGGAACCTTGTTTTTTAATTTTAATGTTTTTGATTATTGTTAATGAAATTTATGTTTATATATAAATATTTTTTAGACTATCACAAAAATAGACATTTATCTTATTATTCCAAGATGGTTATTGGTTGTTAGTGTATTTTATGTACAAACAGAGCTTTTTTACAGTTTTCTAGTAGTATGGACAAAAAAAGTAACGTATGTTAAAAATTGTTTACTGTTTATACCGTGAATTTGATTAAAGCCCTTTTACACTCAATGCACCACATCCCAGCAGCCGGAATGACAGCCTAGGCAGCATACTAGGCACATCCATAAAAATTAATAAGGATCCTTTATTTAATTCCATACAAACTATTACAAAGTATGTCATAAACGTTGTTAAAAAATAATTAACGGAATCTATAAAATAATTATATTACAAATTACTAGACACATAATAATATAATTATAAAGTCACTTTTATATTTAGTTATTACGTAAAGAGATTGCCACTTTTCTCTGTCCGTAGCTGTGGCCGGGCGGCCCCCACCCGCCGCGCCAGTTTCTCCTGCTCCAGGACCTCGTTGTCCGTTCCATTTTACATACCTTATGGTCCATATCAGCGTTGCTCCCACTTCCGTGTCCTTTGTAAGGCATCAATTACTTTGTTCTTCTTGCGAATATCCACATTCCTCATCTTGTCTTTAAATTTTATGCCTGGGCAACTTCCCTCCATTCTTCTCTAGTAGTCTAGATAGTATTTCCGGTTTCGAGATCGAGAGTCCAAGTTCGGCAACCGTAGGTAAGGAAGGCGTAGTAGTATTTCTTAATCCATGATTATTTTCTTTGTCCTCCTCTCCTTTCAGTCAGTTATTTCTTTGTTAGCTAAAATATATGTATTTGGCTACGATAGAGTTTGTTACGACTATAGTACGTTTGTTGACGATAGTTAGCTAGATATACGTACTTTTGTACAAACTCGAGCAGGATGTTATTCAACAAGGCGGGTGTCATGTGGCGATTAGTCATAATTTTTCTTTTGTTGAGGTTCAACCAACGTTCGTCCAACTTTAATGCTGGCCTGATGTAAGTCGTTTATTACTCCTATATTATTCAATTTTGTGGATAAGGATCGAAAAATAAGGGGAATGTTCTCAAAAAGAGGAGAAGAAAAAGGGATTCATTTTTTAGCTGTAAACACCCAGCTACTACTAGCTACTTATATTTTTTCACTTTCACCTGTACCACCACTTGCAAGTGATCCGCTGTGGTGAAACCCCTGCTGAATCCAGCTTGAATCCGGCCCAGCCTGTGCAGCATTTTCTTTCGAGGAGACAGTAAGCAAACAATTTGAAGAGACAGGGGCGTGTGTGGGGCGATAGCTCTCTCTATCCGCCGGATCGCCTTTTTTATACAGCAAGATGATTTCAGACTTCGTCTATAGGTCTGGCACAGCATCTTCTATTAATAATTTGTTCCATAGCAGCGAGATAGGTTTTAGTAGTAGAGTCCTTACAAATTTGATACGTTCGTTTGGGATCGCGTCAGGTTGTCTTTTGTGGTTTAATCTTCATTATGTGTATTAGGACTTCAGGCTCTATGAACTCATGAACCGGGAGTGTCTGGTCTCTGACTAATTGGACAACACTCATTTGTTTTTAGCAGTCTAGTTGGCGGCAAAACTACATAGTTTTGTGTAAAAGTCCGTAGCAATTTTTATGATTTTCTAACGTGACCTACATTTGGTAGAACTGGGCTAAAGTGATAAATCCATTTCTTTGAACTATTTAATTCTTTGTATGCTTTTTTGGCTGATCTAGATTTTCAGTGTCTTTGTATAGTATTTATTCTGCATAATAGCTTCTTCTTATTTCTCTATTTGTAAAATTTTTTCCGCTTTTCTTTATCGTTCTTGTCCAGTATTGGTTTGTTTCGTAGTTTAACAAGATTCTGCATCTGTCTCTTCTTTTATTACTTTCAAATATAAAGCGCATGATTTTTGGGTAGGACAGTACTTCATATTTAGAAAATAAGGGAATGTTCTCAAAAAGAGGAGAAGAAAAGGATTCATTTTTAGCTGTAAACACCCAGCTACTACTAGCTACTTATATTTTTTCACTTTCACCTGTACCACCACTTGCAAGTGATCCGCTGTGGTGAAACCCCTGCTGAATCCAGCTTGAATCCGGCCCAGCCTGTGCAGCATTTTCTTTCGAGGAGACAGTAAGCAAACAATTTGAAGAGACAGGGCGTGTGTGGGGCGATAGCTCTCTCTATCCGCCGGATCGCCTTTTATACAGCAAGATGATTTCAGACTTCGTCTATAGGTCTGGCACAGCATCTTCTATTAATAATTTGTTCCATAGCAGCGAGATAGGTTTTAGTAGTAGAGTCCTTACAAATTTGATACGTTCGTTTGGGATCGCGTCAGGTTGTCTTTTGTGGTTTAATCTTCATTATGTGTATTAGGACTTCAGGCTCTATGAACTCATGAACCGGGAGTGTCTGGTCTCTGACTAATTGGACAACACTCATTTGTTTTTAGCAGTCTAGTTGGCGGCAAAACTACATAGTTTTGTGTAAAAGTCCGTAGCAATTTTTATGATTTTCTAACGTGACCTACATTTGGTAGAACTGGGCTAAAGTGATAAATCCATTTCTTTGAACTATTTAATTCTTTGTATGCTTTTTTGGCTGATCTAGATTTTCAGTGTCTTTGTATAGTATTTATTCTGCATAATAGCTTCTTCTTATTTCTCTATTTGTAAAGTTTTTTCCGCTTTTCTTTATCGGTCTTGTCCAGTATTGGTTTGCTTCGTAGTTTAACAAGATTCTGCATCTGTCTCTTCTTTTATTACTTTCAAATATAAAGCGCATGATTTTTGGGTAGGACAGTACTTCATATTTAGAAAATAAGTGAAGTTTTTAGGTCATTATATAATCAACCTCATTTTTGTATTTTTATCTGTACAATTCCGTGTCCATCTGTTAATATCTTTTAACTTGAACATGGAATTCAATATTTTCAGATTGACGTTGATTGATAATTTACGATATGCATATTGATTGTCTTTCTCCAAGAATCCTCCTGTTCCCATAAACATATTCACCGGTAACTGAATGTTCATGTTTCTTGGGTATCCCGATCTGTGTATTGAAATATCCCATAGATATCATGTAATTCTAGAAATAGAGCACACGAAGTAATATTAAATATTGATTTCTTTATGCTTAGGGCCAACCGTACCGTGTAAAACAATTAATTATATAATTGTTAAAATTAATAAAACCACACCAAGAAGAATGTTCATAACAATAGTTAAGGAGTTTTTTATTTTATTTTATTTTTTTTATTCTTTGTTTTATACCTGCCAACTACCTTTCACCATAACAAGGGTTGACTGGTAGAGAATGCCACTTGGCATTAAGTCCGCCCTATGTAACCTTAAGCTTAAGGCAATAAAGAATAAATAAATAAATAAATAAACAATACATAAAAAGCTGAATTTTTAACTCATCATCAGAAAGTTGGAAAGCGTATGTGGCATTTCAATTCTTTCTAATTGACCTTGACGTCGGAAGGTGTTCATGAGCCATTGAGCCATGGGTAACGTATTCGTATCGATATGAAGGTGATCATGATGATAGTCATGATGACGTCATCCTTGCACAGCGGCAACTATCGAATGCTATCGTCAGTTGTCAACTGGACAAAAGTGCGTGAGATAAGATTGTAGGATGGTTCAGATGCAGTGTCAGAGACACGGGACGCGACACAACCCAGGCCTCGAACAATTAATTGGTGTGTGATTCGAATTTTGGCTCTGGTTGCGATTCGTACCTATATTGGGTAATCAGTAGCAACGGTACCTGACACAAACATTTTTCGATAGACTAAGCACATGTACGTACATGATGAACCTAGGCGCCTCAGGCAATGCGACATTACGTTACAAATAAAATGACAAGCTCTTTAAAAATATCCTATTATTTAAGTTATGAATAGATGATGGGTAAAAAGGATTATAGAATTAAAGTCGCTTTGATGGTATCGTAAATAATTAAATGTATTGTGAAAGTATAAAAACATAGGCAAATAAAAGATAGAAAGCTTAAGAGCCACTGAGTTATCCCTAATGCATTGAACAGACGGCTGAGCGGCGCGCCCGACGAGACGCGTTCACACACGCTCCGGCGTCCGATGGAGCGCGAGCTCCTCTGCAGACCCTTTCCTGTTCAACGCCCTTTACATTGTTCTGCAAACTTTTCAGGCAAACTTTTCGATGTAGTTTACATTATGCAATATTTAGTTTTTTAATGAACATTAAGCCTGACAAGTTTTAAAAAATAAATAATTCAACATAAAATATGGGTGTCACTTGGTACACAAACAAAATACAAGCTAGTTTTTAAAAAAAAATAGATTAAATTAGTCTCGAGGGTCGCCGCCAGAGATGTTTACTGCCAAGTAGTCGACAACGAGCAGCGCGACCACTGCTGAGAGGCATTTTGTCTTGGCCTGTAGATGTTACTTGAGTTTGTCGGTGCCGGTACTCTCGCAGCAGCGATGCTGCTCCCCGTCACTTGTCTGCGGTATCCGGGTTCGGTATATTTGGATGGACTTACCGCCTCCAGGTGTTCGCCAGAGCCCCGTTCGTTAATCAGCATGCTGGAGGTGCGAGCTGAGGAGGGGTGAGGGGTGAAAACGACATTTGCGGAAACAGTTTTCTTCCCCCTTACACCCATTACTCTCAGGGTGAAAGACGTAGATATTTTTTTTACATTTTACGAAGCCTAAGCATTTTGAAACAATATTATTTATTTCCAATCATGAACACATTTACATGAATTTTGTTCTGGCCTGCTACATTTTCCATTGATACAGGCAGGCCCCACACAGCTAAACTCTGTAATACGAACTAGCTCCCATATTTAGCATTACCAATATACGCGAGTGAAGTGTTCGAGTAAGGAGATGGAATTAAAAGTAGTACGGTCAATGCTGTCTCACATTTCGCGCCACCATCCCCTTTCAATCGTCGACGATGAGAGTGCACAAGTGAGAGCACTTGCTAAATGACAATAAGGATTCCCTTAACGCTTACATATTTCCTTTTAGTTTTAGAAAAGACGCTTTCAAGAAACACTTTAAACCGTGCTGCTGCCCGGCAGGACTATCTGTCTGTGCGCAGGCTTCCTGGAATTATGATTTAAAGCTGCTGAAACTGCTCGGACATGTTTCATTCAATAGATATATAGGCCGTAGCATACTGTGCCTCTCCCAAAGAGAAACACTTTGGGAGAGGCATAGTATGCCGGTAAGCTTGCGGGCAAAGAGTCTTTATTATCAGTCTGCCGCGGACGGCTTAAATGTAAGAGATGTCGATATAAGAGATGTTTGATTTAAAAAACGTTTCTGAAATTCTCTCAAAAAAATATTAAGAGCAAAAGGAGCTCGCTCGGTCTGAAACTACTTTTATTTATGTTCTTATTTCAATTCATAATTACTATATATATAGAAGGAAAAACATATAGCTGATGTGAAACACCGACGCTTTTCCTAGAGCACTTCTACCTGAGACTTCCTAGTCTGCAGTCTGTGATCATCCTTGTTTGCCCCAACTATTACATTTCATAGACCACAAATCCTCGCAAAAGAAAACCGATTCCTGCCAAGGAAGATTCGCGACGCTATTGAAATTAAAAAAGATCCTAATTTGAGAGGAGATGGGGAGATGGCTGGGTGCTAACTCCGGCTTGGAATCCAGTAATAAACAAAATGAAATCCAAAAGCAAGCATACCATTGTACGAACTCAAGACACTGTGAGCAAAATCAAAAAATTAATAAATAAAAGCTAAAGGTAGCCCGAGTTAACTATGATATATATAAAAATTCTGATATATGATAAAAATTCTACGATGAATATCTAAAGGAAGTGACAAAAAACCACTCACAAAAATAAGAAATAATAGTAAATATCCTATGCATCGTCTCCGGTTCCGCCACTCCACATAATTTTTAACAAATCACTTGGATCTGGAGTTTTTCCAGATGAGTGGAGTTGTACCAATTTATAAATCTGATGATGATACTTTTGTTCAAAATTATAGGCCAATTTCTATACTATCTGTAATGGCTAAATCAATACTAGAATCTTTGGTATGTCCTGTTATACAAAACTATTTTAAAAAGATCATCAACATTCCTTTATTCGTCACAGATCTACAACTTCTAACCTAGTTGATTTTATCGAATTTCTAATCGAATCTATGGGCGAACATAAACAAATCGATATCATATATACTGATTTCAGCACAGCGTTCGATCGTGTTTCTCACACTATTTTAGCTGAGAAGCTGGCCAATTATGGTTTTTCCGGATCATAGCTTGATTGGCTGAGAAGTTATTTAAAGGATCGTTATTTCCATGTGTTGTTAATGGGTATAGTTCAATCACATGTATTATCAGTTCAGGTGTTCCTCAAGGATCGCACCTATTTAACATTTTTGTTAACGATATTCCGGATTGTTTTAATTTTTCTATGCATTTCTTGTATGCAGATGACCTGAAAATAGCAAATACTGTCGAAAATAAGGAAGATGTTGACAACAATGTGACCCTTCTTCTGGAAAATGTTTTTACATAAAATTTACTCGCAAAATTAATGTATTTCCATCCAGCTATCACCTTTTTTTTATAGCGAAGGGGGCAAACGATCGTGCGGCTCACCTGATGGTAAGTGATCACCGACGCCCACGAACATCCACAACACCAGAGGAGCTACAGATGCGCTGCCGACCTTTAAGGAAGGAATAAGCTCTTTTCTTGAAGGTCCCTAAGTCGTAACTGTTCGGAAATACTGCTGGCGACAGCAGATTCCACAAAGTCGAAGTGCGTGGCAGAAAACTTAGATTAAAACGCACTGTGGTGGAATGCCAACCATCTAGGTGGTATCGATGGAACTTCGAATTTTGTCGCGATGTACGATGGTGAAACTCAGCAGCTGGGATCAATCCAAACAGTTCCTCAGAACATTCCCCGTGGAAAATTTTGTAAAAAATGCAAAGAGAAGCAACATCTCTTCGCAAGGCCAAAGGATCAAGCCGATCAGAGAGAGCTTGGTCGCTGACAATTCGAGCAGCTCGACGTTGGATGCGGTCAAATGGAAGGAGTTGGTACTGGGGTGCCCCTGCCCAGGATGAGAACAGTATTCCATATGGGCCCGAACTTGCGCCTTATAAAGTTGCAAACGGTGGACCGGCATGAAATACTGTCCCGCTCTACAGAGCACACCAAGCTTTTTGGAGGCCAATTTGGCCTTTCCCTCCAAGTGACCACGGAACTGAACGTCGCTCGATATGTCAACGCCAAGGATTCTGATACTGGCTGAGGCAATAAGGGGAATGTTCTCAAAAGAGGAGAAACGACAAAGGGATTCTTTTTAGCGGTGAACGCGCAAACCTGTGTCTTTTTGGGGTTGAATAGGACCAAATTACGTCGACCCCAATCAGAGACTTTGAATAACAAGGTCTCGACTTCAGACACAAGTTTGTTCCGGCACTCGTCGACGTGTTCCCGAGAAATATTCGCACGGCCTGTATATAGGGCATCACCCGTGCTGTCGTCTGCATAGCAATGAATGCTACTGATTTGTAGCATGTCGTTGATATGCAGAAGGAACAGAGTGGGAGATAGCACACAGCCTTGTGGAACACCAGCATTCACGGGTTTGGGGTCCGAGCAAGCACCGTCGACAACAACCTTGATGCTCCGATCCGTGAGGAAGCTGGTGACCCAGTTGCACAATGTCTCAGGAACCCCGTAAGATGAAAGCTTTGAAAGAAGCGCTTTATGTCAAACCCTATCAAATGCTTTCGCTACGTCCAGACTAACCGCCAAAGCCTCCCCCTTAGACTCAACTGCTTCTGCCCATCGGTGAGTCAGGTAAACTAGAAGATCACCAGCTGATCGTCCGCGACGGAAACCGTACTGTCGGTCACTGATCAGCTGGTCTTCCTCCAGGTACCTCAGGAGCTGGGTGTTGATGAGTGACTCCATTATTTTAGATAACAAGGGGGTGATGGCAATAGGCCTGTAGTTGGACGGATCAGAGCGGTCGCCTTTTTTGGGTATTGGATGCACAAATGCTGTCTTCCAAGATTCCAGGACGACGCCTGAAGAGTAGGAGTGCCGGAAAAGACGCGAGAGAACCGGTGCCAACTCAGGGGCACACATCCTCAGCACAATTGGAGCGATTCCTTCCGGCCCACTCGTGTGTGTCCAGGGAGCGGAGTGCCTTTCGCACTGAGCTCTGCAGAAACTGAATTTCCGGCATGGAGCACTTACACCACGGGATGGTAGGTGGAGAGTTTCCCCGGTCATCAAGAGTCGAGTTGGATGCAAAACGAGAGCCCAAGGGATCGGCTTTCTTTGCAGTATGGGCCAGCGAATCATCCTCCTTGTGTAGAGATGGGAGAGATGGCTGACAGAAATTCCCCTGGACAGCCTTGGCGAGAGACCAGAATACGCGGGTTCCTGATGAGAGGCGAACTAGTCTCTCGCCAATTCTGCCAATGTGCTTTAACTTTGCCGCAGCGATAACTCTTTGAAGGACCTGGAGGCAGAGTTGTACTCGTTTTTAAGAGCACTGGTTTTTGCATCCCGAGACGCCGATGCCTCGGCCCAGGCCTGGTAGCACTTCCGCTTTTGGCCTGACGCAAAATATAGCTAAAAAAGCCTCAAAGATGTTAGGTTTCGACATGAGAAATACTAAATTATTTAAAGACAAAAATACAAAGATATTTCTATATAATAGTTTAGTAAGAAGCATTCTCGAGTACTGTAACACCGTGTTGCGACCATTGCGCGTTGCATTCTCTTGCTGCACGGAATGCTGGAAAGAGTACAGAAACGGTTTCTGTGGCACTTGACCCACTCTATTGGGATGGCCAAAACAATGGCTTCGTATTCCGCTAGGCTTATATATTGTAAATTACATTAGAGGATAGGCGTATGGACCTCTTGGATCTGATGTTTTTGTTTAAATTACTCAGAAACCAAATTGATTGCCTACATTTTCTGAGCAGGTTTCGAATTAATAAGACATATACTAACTCGCTGGTCAAATTTAGAAAACATCTAGTTAATTTAATTCTATGTAACAGTAATTAGTTTTATCTTAGGCTAAAAGTTAATTATAAATTTATTTATGACTTTTTTTTACTTAAATTTTCTCGTTCTGTATATCACTATGCCAACGCCGTTTACCCATTATTGTTTGTGCTCTAAGTTATATTTATTTGTTCCAATGTAAATTACGTATCAGTATAAATGTTGGTAAACCTAAAATAAATAACATCTGGACGTCTAACACCTCAGTCCCCCCGTGACTACGGCTGCTGTAAAGCAATCGAAACGTCGGGAATATAAAAACATAATTGAACGCGATAAAATCCGTGTAGTTTTTGCGCAAATACAAGAAATCATTATATATATAATATTCGTGGAGTTCACATGTTCACATTAATTTTAAACATTCTGAGCTTACATTTTATTTAGAGTCTGATCTCCCGTAGTGCGCAAATTTATAGAAAAGTCATTCGATATTTGAAAAACCTCATAATCTACAACGTCATAACCCTTGTTTGCATTTTTATTGGAGCCCTCGGCAACGAAGTAAAAACAAAGAAAATATGGGTCCCCCAGGTGGCCTCGGAGAAGTTTTGCGCCCGCCATTGAAAACATTTTTTTGGTTTCAATGGACTTGGCATCGAAGAAAAGTGTTCAACGCAGCGAACACGAATATTTTGATGTAAATTCAAGTCCGTCGTGATACCGGGATTTTTAATTAAATGCTACTGTCGCACGTACTGCACCCCCCTCCGTCCGGCGGCAGGGATGACTCTGATCAACGTCATATGATGTAACGCCCAGAGCGGACCGCGTACGCTCACCTTCCCGTATGAAATGTGTCGCCCATTCGATAACATCGGAGGTAGAATCAGATGTAGGATCAGTTGTGTCAGAGGCATAACACAACAATAAGATCCGGAAAACAATAGTTTGTGTTTTACACAAATATTCGTCTTTCAGTTCGTCTGGGTTTCGAACCCAGGACGAGCAGTCAGATACACTAACCACTACGATGATATCCGAGTTCATCAGATCTTTTGTACAATATTGACGAAACGAAGTGGCGATTCCAAGGTTATTCGCAAAATTCGACGAAGAAAATGAGAAAGAAATCGTATTTCTCAAAAATGCCTTTTGCTCACAATTCGGTGAGAAGCAGTGCCTGAGTTTAATTCAATCAAAAAGTTTATTATTTCAAAAAAGATTATCAGTTATATTCTAGTTCTATTTAGGCATGATTTCAACAATTTACTTATTATTTTCCATTAAACTTTATATTCTAATCATATTATAACATTTCTAGGTCAATTGCTGCAGAAATGACGCTCTGGTTTTTATATTATTAGCTTTTCCTAGACAATATCTACGACATTAGTTCATTCACTTCTTCTTCGGTTCCGTTGTTGTTCAAAACCACAGAGAGCAAGAATAATGCAATGCCCAGCACGGTTCGCTCTATTGTCTAGAGAGAGTTGAGATGGATAGAGTGGCCCAGGACCCGGTGCGCGATGTAGCGACGGTGGACAGAGGAGTGACATTAACGATGCCGGTGGTGTGAGCGCAGAGCGGGCGGCGGAGGGCGGCGGCGCGGGCGGCGGCCGGGCGGCGGTGCCCTGCAAGGTGTGCGGCGACAAGGCCTCAGGCTACCACTACGGCGTCACCTCCTGCGAGGGCTGCAAGGTACGTCGGTCGAGGGCCCGTTGGCCTTACTCTGATTCGATCACCTACAACTACACTATGATGAACTGCATGCGTTCAATCTTTAAACTACTATGGTCTTCTCGTTGTTCATACAACTATTTGTCCCTGTGTTCAAGTTTCAATTTAAATGAAGTTGAGCTAAAATTATTTTAAATTGCATAGTTATCCTATGTAGGCAGTAGATAAGTTAGTTTACAATTTTGTAATGGTAATGCTGACCGGGGACGCGCTCTCTGCCAACAAGCACCGATAGCATCGCCGTCCTCGATGCTCACTTGAGCTTTTCCAAGAAGCTTGGCTTTTGTTGAGCTCTTGAACACTAAAGCAGCTTGTCTACAGCCGGCGGCTGTACAAAGGCTGTAAATGTCCTAAATAACTACTTCCGATACTAATAGATATTAAACATATTCATCTATAATTTGAAAATTGATTAGGCGGCCTCTCATTTGAAGAGCAGGGCCGGGTCGGCATCAGAGGCAGCCGAATTAGATAGGCGGCACAAATGTGAGTCCATAGGGAAAGACTTTTTGTGCCGTTTGCCGCAGAGACGACTGGCCCGTGCTACTGCAGAAGGAATTGTTCCCGAGTCCCGTCGTAGACACCGACGCCGGTGACAGGAGGCTGGTTGTTTTCTCGCTCAGAGGTTAAGTTTAACCATTCAGCGTGGAAGTGCAGTCAGTGTTCTTAGAAAAGGGCCTTGCGATAATTGCATTATTTAGATTATAATTATAGTATTTAGGCGCTGCGGAAATGAATTCCATCTAATTGACGAACCGGTCCGGTCACTGACCGCTTTAAGCAATGATCAGGATAAATCTCCTTCTACCTCTTGGTAGATATCGACCATGGCGTGACTAGCGGCAGTTGTCAACTGCGCAAAAGATATTACAGTAGCGGCCGCAAGTGTGCGCGTAAACACGTAACGCTTATGAGATAAAATCTGTGAAACGATCAGAAGCAGTGTCACATGTCACCGAAGATGACCGATGTCACATGTGTTGCATATACATGTTAGTTTCGACTGGGATTCGAAGCCAGGGCCTACGTCTCGACAGCCAAACACGCTTACCACCAAACCAGGGCGCCATAGACGTTTAAGCAATACCGCTAATATATCTCATGTATATTTACCTATATACCTTTATGACAAGTATACGGTAATGAACTGGTAGCTAACTACATCAGTCATACTTAGGTACATAGGTTGCATAATTATAGTCGGCAGGTTGTATATACTATTGAAAAGATTTTTATCCAAAGTATCGTAGAAATACGCGTGAGTGTAGTATTAATACCCGGGGCGGCGGCGGCGGCGTGCCGGGGGCGGGGTGGGGGGGAGGCGCCCCCACTGCCGCCGACGCCGCGTCAACGTGCTCCGCTTGCAGGGCTTCTTCCGGCGCAGCATCCAGAAGCAGATCGAGTACCGCTGCCTGCGCGACGGCAAGTGCCACGTGATCCGTCTCAACCGCAACCGCTGCCAGTTCTGCCGGTTCAAGAAGTGCCTGGCTGTCGGCATGAGCCGCGACTGTGAGTGAAGACGCACCCGCGCACCCGCGCACCTTTATTTACACATCTTATGATTTCTTTCAAAAACTCTCCAAATGTATTCTGTCTGACGCTTCCACTTTGCAATTTAGCATCTCTTCGCCGTACCGCCTGTCACAGAGTTTACACTGCATTGCATTTATTTAAGTAATCGAATATTCGAGTCATTTTTTACTATCTCCTTTTCTTGTTTATTTCACATTCTCTTTAATGACTTGGATATATTATTTTTGCGATTATTTACGGATTTTATCGCATTTAATTTTGTGTTTATATTCCCGACGTTTCGATTGCATTACAGCAGCCGCGGTCACGGGGGGACAGAGGTGTTGAGGTGTTGGACGTCCAGATGTCATAGTTAACTTCGGGCTACCTTCAACTTTCATTTATTAATTTTAGTTCGATCTACGTAGAGTGCGGTCACACTGTCTCGAGGTGGTGTAGTGGAATGGCTTCAGATTTAAATTTATTTCTTACTGTGCTTACAAGTCGGTGGTAGTACCAAAGCATCTTCACTGTTGAAATTAGGATGAGTTTTGATTTCAATAGCTTCGCCAATCATCCCTGGCAGGAATCGGTGTTCTTTTGGGCGGATTTGTGGTCTATCAAATGTGATGCAATGGATGCAACTGCCCCGGTCAGGGATGTGATCACATACTGCAGACTTCCTTAAGCGTCGGTGTTTACGTCATCTTTCTCGCGGGTCCTTGCAGATCTTTTAGTTTGCCCTATGTAAGAGCGACTACATTCACAATCAAGCTTGTACTTTGTATTTCGTAGATGGTAAAAATTAACTCAACTACATTGAACGCGATAAAATCCGTCAATAACAGTTTCATTTCAAATGTGTAGTGTACGCGTAGACACATGAAATTATACATTGTTTTTATTTTTCATGTCCTACATCTGCAAAAAAAGGACTTTTTTCGCGACAGGGACACTGAGCTATGTTTATATAATTTTTATTTCATAAAATTGTTACTCAACATTGTTAATTAGTAAGGTGAGACATATTTTCTCCACGACAGTCAATATTTTTATTGATATTAACATCGTTTCGATGTAGTCTAAGTAAGCTGACTCTTATCTGTATACTTTAATGTTATATTTAACAATCTGAGAGGCGCCGCCGCACTAACAACAACTGCCGGCTCCGGTACATTGCTGCCGGAGCACGAGTCGAGCCTCGAGCCACGAGCCTGGAGCACAGTGTGGACCCTCCCTAAACGCTTTCCACGTAGCTTTCAGTGTGCAACTAAATGAACTGTAAAATGTTTGCAATGTTATTAATCGACCGCTTACGTTTCCATCCCGCCGAGGACATTAGTCGGTGGGCTAACGTTCCATTTAAATGAAAACCTTAAATTCAGAAGATAAATTTAAAACATTCAATGGTTCAGATTACATTTTTAGGGTATGGGTAGGTTATGTAGTTTACCTTTTTAGGGTTTCGACTTATTAAGGTGTTTATAGACTACTAGTCTGTCTTGCCGCCAAGAAAACCCCCGAGGTAAAAGCTTGAAATTATAATTCTTTGAAATTTGTTCTGTATATTGAAATTTATGGCCCATAGCCCCATTAAATATTCAAGCTTCTAGTTAAATTAGCAATAAAAAGATTCGAATAGCCTCATAAACCGACTCCCTTATTCAAACTCAAAACCTAGAATTTTGCGATTTTAAAATGGAAGGTCTTATTAGCCATAAAGAATTTCTAACTTTCGTTTTTTTACACTGTTTAAAGTTTAAAGTTTCCACTGCTAAGGCAATTAAACCGCACATTGCTTTCCTTGGTCGTATCCAATCTCAATGCAGCATTGTTGGTACGGGCTGCCTCTGCTGCGCTAGAACCATGTCCGAACTCCTATTCTAAAGTTACTCTAATCACCAAAACCTTCACGTTTATCTCAACCGCTGAATGTAAAAACAAATTGAAACAATGATCAACCAATTGTCGTTAAATTTTAGAATTTGTGTAAAAAAAGTTTTATAAACGAAGTTTGGTCCATGTAGATTTAATTTTTATTCAAAGTGGGCACACTATCAAAATGGCAACAAAACTTAGTTGATTTTGACAGTGCAGTAGAGTCAAGGAGGAAGGAGAAAGGTATTAAGCGTTAGCTTGGGCTCGGCCGTACGTACCGCGTGCGTGGGAAACGCAGAGGGGCACGGCTGCGCCTGATTATTTTTCAATTGGCGTACTGGTTACAATCCTCGAACCGGTGCCGCGCCGGGGCTGGGTCTACACGTCTACTTATGTGGACGAGTTACATTATAATCACCACTCTACACCTCTCTAATCATCAGATTCGACAGACACGAGTTTAGAAGATTGTATCCGCCAAATGTACACATGCATTACATATCTTGCTCTAAAATGCAACGCTTTAAACAAAAAAATAATAAAAATTATAGGTGAATAATAATGATAGAATTCATGGGCAAATGTTGCTAAAAAGAATACAGTTTAATACAATGCAGCGCTAAAAATATTTATATTTACCGTCAATGGAAAATATGGATGCAGTAGGCTCAGAACCATGCTTTGTGGCAATCTTTGGGATGGACTATGTTCAGCGGTGGACTTATGATAGACTGTAATGGTGACGGATAAAGATATATAACAGGGTGGAGGCGACTATGGGTAAACATTTAAAGAAAAATCTATAAGTACAAGTGGTCATAATTATTAAAAAATAATAACAAAATACCTTAATTAAAACAAATGCCCCATAATCTAAATATAATGTAAGCCTTATTCGACATAACTAATAGTTTACTGACCTCGGTAAGACCAGTGAGCTCGCGAGACTTCAAACCATATGTATCGCCCGATAGCTAAAAGAAGCGAAATAACAAAAACAAAAAAAAAATACCTAGTGACTAAACTACTGTACTTATTTAATTGATATTTGGCATATGACTTAGAAATTGGTAGAAAAATGTGAGGCCAAATTAAAAGTCGTAACGTCGCATCCTACGTATATAATATAATATTCCTTAACCCATTCGTCCCATCTTTGTGTTACGTGAACTAATAAGCCATTTATAGTTTTTGGCAATAATAAATACGATTATACCTGCTGTGTACGGTGCTGGAATATTTAAATGAATTAAGCTCTAGCACATCGCCAAGACTATGCTGTGGCGGCGGTTGTAAAAGAAGGGTACGGGTGATGTCCGCAGCGGTACGGTACGGGCGCGTACCGAAGCGGCCACGCGATGGCGAGGCGCTGCCGGAGCTGGCGCGCAACGCGGGCGCGGGCTCGGGCTCCGGCACTGCGCCGGCGCCCGAGCGCGGTGACGCCGTCGCGCCAGACCTGGCCATCGACCTAGCAACGCTGGTGGTCGCCGCGCACCGCAACAATAACTCCTACACGGACGAGCTGCGCCGCACACTGCAGCTCCATACCATCATAATGCTCAACGACTCCGATAACGAAGGTAACTTTCTGAAAATTATATTTTTGTTTTTCATACAATACATGCTCGGGACGCTTCGTGCGCTTTATTGTTCAAATACTTTAAGAATACTTTAAGAATAATGGGTAACATTGATTTTACACTATCGCTGTCACATGGTACACATTTGCTACAGGCACAGAGTAAAGATAGTAAGGATGCTCCAGGTAAGAATAATATCAATGTAAGACTGTTGAAAAGAAATTTGAACAACTCTTATGAATTTACCTTTTGTTTTGTATATTGTATATCACTGAATGTGACCTTGTCCTGAAAACCTAACCTTAACTTTGCTACTTACGAGCATCCTGCATTTTTATGCATTTAACTGCAGGAAGTAAACATCTACTTTAAATTCATAAAGGTAGGTCTTCTGCAAACCGTAAGATCATTTACATACACTCGGTGTCCTCGTGAGATATATACATCAAAGTAAATACACGATGCGATTCCAACAAATGACAACCAAAATGTTCACAAGATTAAGATGAAATGTGCAGCAGGTGCAGATCACTCATCCTGTGCTTTAGCAAATTGTGAGAGCTATCATTGAATAGAGATGGTCGGGGAATGTTTTACATACATTATATACTGATCTTATCTTCATTCGGAGTCGAAACGTACCTGCCAACATAAGATAAATATAGGAGTAACGATAAGTAAAGATAAATTAATTCTATAGTGTTAATTAAAATAGTTTAGATGTCGTTGATTTGATTTGTATGTCATTACAACTAGGCAGCAGTTACTAGATGCATGCGTGGATAATAATCTTATAATACGAAGAGTTCATTTACCGCGCCCGTGCTACCGCCGAAACAGCCGTACGAGCACACACGCGGGTAGCGCGCGTGCGAGAACGCGGCGTTCGCTCGGCCGTGGCCTTGGTTGCGGCAACGGCGATGTACCTACGCACTTTGTGTACTCACAAAGATTTAGACGATCTAGAGGGGATCACAACCGAGCCATCGACAGCGCGAGACTGCGCCTCATTGTTATGAGAGCGTAGTTTTTGTATATTTCTTACTTACTGCTTATGAATACTTAGAGCGGAGCTTCGATTCCTTTACTACAATTCGAAAATTCAGTGGGTGCATACTATTAATGCAGTGAAGACGTGCGATTTATTTCGCGAGCGGCTTACTGTATTGTATTGTATTGATTCTTGGAGTCGGTTGTTTACCTCGGCTTATAGGTGCATCGCACCGGCCGGCCTCTCCACTGTTTATTAATATACACCGTATTTGCAATTTAAATTACAATATTATTTAAATTATTAGAATCATTATATAATGATGTGCCTGTTACAAACGGTTTAGAAGAATTGTGTGATTCTGAAGACATAACACAAATGGAAGGAGGTGATATTATTGAAGATGTGCTGACGATGGAGACAAATACACACATCAATACTGTCTGTGGATAATTCACTTTTATTAGCATAACTTTAAAAGTACTGGTCATAGAAAAAAAAATTGAATACCAATATGATCCTGGTACCATTTCTTTCCTGTATTCTAAATTAAAAAAAAACCGTCCGAGGCGATAAAACTTAATTAACTCTATTACGATACATTGTCTTCCCTACGTGCGTATCTCGAAGACTAAATTGTTATTAAGTTGAATTGTTCCCAAGTTGCTTAACTGATCCGATACCAGGGGTTATATTGTACAATGAAACATGAAACGTTTAATCGGAGAAGGGATATTGGTAAATAAATAAATAACGCGTTTATTTGCTAGTAACATTGTTTATCATGAATATATAAAAATACCAAACATGTTTCAACCATAGCAGACGTGCAAATATAAAAATGTAAGTGAATTAAATTAATATAGTCGTACCTAAACAATGATTAATCAACAACATACTTGGCGACCATCATGAACAATTATATAAATAATAAGCATCAGAACATTAAATTAAAATAAATGCATGCACAAGTAAATTATTGAATTCGATTTATTAACAAATTTATGTTAAAAAATCATTCTGTATGGAGAAACACCATCTGAGAGCTATTCATGCAGTCTTCGTATAAATGGCCTTATTGCCAATCTCCTTCAATGCGAGGCAACATAGCAGATGTAACATATTGGAACGGAAACGGCAGGACGGTTTCGGTTGGAAACCGCACTTCTCGATGAAGGCTCTCAAACTCTATCTGCATAGTATTAAGTTTTCATATTTCTCCTATTTTTACAAAATATTTACATTCTTTTTTTTAAAAGAGATTATTCAAATAGGCTATCTTCATAGATTTTTGTACGCCAAACTCTACCGAATGAGGCAACTAACCCACTCCCCCTTCCCTCTCCCATTTGCCAAATACAATATACATAACACTAACGTTCTATTTCATGGAAAGAGGCCCGCAGGAGTCCAGGAGGCCCTTCAGATCGATTCAGGGCGATCAGGCTGACTGACGAAGCACCGCTCAAATTAGTTTGCTTCGCATTCTTCCACAGCGTCGTTAGACAGCAGTGCGTTACTGTGGGGATCTGCAGCTGTTTGATCTGCTTGCTGTCTGTTCTTAGCGGTGGACTTGTCACAGGCTGAAACGATGATGATGATGATGATGATGATGAAGAATGGTAATTTTAATTAAGTTGATCGTTGTACACCATTATTATTGGTAAAACAAGAATGACGACCTATATTATTTTGAGACGCAATATTTTTACAACTTACGATTACATGTAAATCACGTTTATACCATAAAAAAAGTACATTAACGTAGCTTGCAAAAGTTGGTGGAAAATAAGTGATAAGAGGTTATAACTATAGTCGTCTAGTAGGTTTGAGTCGTAATCGTAGGTAGGTTAAGGTAAGCAAAAAGCTCGTAGTATCTTTAAAGTACTGAAGCTTTATACATTATAATTTATATTGACTGTCTTCTTTGCAAAAAATAGCCGTGAAAGCATATGCTTGTGTAGTTTTTTTTGGCATCAAATGCGTCTTTATTTCGTATTACGACGAAATAGTTAATGGTGCGTCCAGAGTATAACAAGTCAACTAAAGTACTGTTATGTGCAATTTTGTTGTTATTAATATTTTTAATTTTACGTGTTCAGATATGAATCTGAGTTTAATATTGCGGCGGCAATTTGATATGGATCGGAACGGTGCGTGCGCAGCGAGCGCGTGCGGCGGTGGTGGCAGCGGCAGCGGCAGCGGCAGCGCCGGAGGCGGAGGCGCTGGGGGCGGACTGGACGTGCTATCGCTTCTGTGGTACAACCTGGCGGCGCGCATGACCCCCGCCGTGCAGGAGGTGGTCGGTTTCGCGAAGCGCCTGCCCGGCTTCCACGCGCTGATGCAGGACGACCAGCTCATACTCATCAAGGTACATCTCCAACCACTGGCTCGAAACAATTGAACTCAATTTCCGGAACTCCTCCACTGAGCGACTGGGCGAAGCGAACGTTCCCTGTTGTTTTGTGTCTGTTTGTGTTTCTTCGCTGTTTTTTTTTTATTGACTTTTGCATATTGCATGGCGATGGTTTGAATGTATGTTTATAAACATTGATAAACGCGATTTCTTTCGATTATTCAAATATATTTGCGATGCTATTTTCGTACATCCTATGCCAACAGAGAGCAATGCAGTATTCGTTGCAGTTTTAACAATTCTTTGCAGCTAGGGTTCTTCGAGGTCTGGCTGACGAGGATCACGAGGCTGTCCACGCCGTCCAGCATCGTCTTCGAGGATGGCACTGCCTTCACGCACAGCCAATTGGAGATGATTTATGATGTTAGTATAGAAATTCATATTTTGTAACTAAAAACTGAAGTTGTGTTGACATTTCTCAGAACAATCTCTTAGCAATTTTGTTTACTTATGCTTATAAGATGCAGCAGGACTCGGCGATGTTGACGTACTGGAGACTGCTTAGTACTAGTTGTCTTAACTATTTGGAAACGGTGAAGTGATTTGTGTTTTTTGCTAGCCTAATAATCAAAATAAAAGGCAAGCGCTGGCTTTACCGACCTCTGCAAAGTTCATGTCTCGTTGACCTAGTTAGCTATTAGCACAAATATATCTCGAGTTATATAGAAGAGAAAGAAACCAGAATAAATATCCACTGACCACGAAATTAATGGTCTGCAAAATATGAATATAAAGACAGTCGCGCTGTGAACTCCATTGGAAGTACTTGCTCACTTGTTGCGGATGTGCAACTAAAAGTAAATAAAATCACCGAAAACACTGGTGCTTATACAGTTACACTTATATAATTGTCTAGCTCAAACAAAACAATTATGAGCAAGCATTTTATGATTCACTTAAGTAATTAGAAGCACAAGCGACACAGTCGCAGCGCCACTCAGCCGGCAAGCGCAGCTTGAATTGATTTGAAGAGCATTCGTCTGAAAAATGATTCAGTCTGAAACAATCAATATTCATAAGTGTGTTTAGAAAACAAAAACAAGGAACAACAGAAAGCTGTTATGAGGATATTCGAGATTTATATATATAGGTATAAATAGCTGATATTGTCCATAAGAACTTAATATTCCAATATTATCTATTTAAAATAAAAAAACTAAACTTTTTTTATGGGGAAGGCGGCAAACGAGCAAGCGGTTCACCTGATGGTAAGTGATTACCGTCGCCCATGTACATCTGCAGAAGCAGAGGTGCTGCAGTTGCGTCTCCGGCCTTTAAGGATATTTGGGAGATGGGAGGAAGGATGCGGAAGGGGATGGGGAGGGGTAGTGGGCCTCCCGATATCTCACTCACCGAACGAAACGCTTCACGTTGGTATTCTGCGAGGCCGTGGTGCCAACCCGGACGAACCGGCCCATTCGAGCAGCAGCAAAAGCCGCCGCTTGGCTCTGCCACGACACAAGAATACACTACAATATATATTTATTTTTTTCAAATATTTTATTGGACACTGTTTCCAAAGAATTGGTTTTACAGATGTTTAAATATGAATATGTTCGAAAATGAAATGGATCATAGACGATTGTTATACTCCTAATTATATGCGATTGGTTTTCGTTTAAGCAAGCCATGCTTAATCCAATATAGGTATGTATTCTCTATATTATTCCGATAGGTTAGAAAGGTACAGGAATATGGGAAAAGCCTCGTTAAACCCAACCAGTGTGAGCGAGATAGCAGTATATTTTTCGAATTGCCGCGATTAGAAGCGTTGATCAATGTCACAGAAAATAATAATACCTATTATAGGTATTCGGAGGCCAGCGCGGCAAAATATAATTTTTTTAAACAGGTTTTGGTACAGTTTGATGTTTACGTTTATTTTTAATTTAGTAGGGCAGTGGTAGTTTTCATTGGAGCATGCCGAGGCTTTGGAATTCTGTGAAGGCCCCACCACTAGATTGGGATTTTCCATTAGGACTCATGTATGTATACGAGTGCTGCGGTTTGCATAGGTGTGTAACAAACCCACAGACGCAGTTCGCGACGGCTATGCTCGCGTACGTGCAGTCCGTGGCAAAGCTGCAGGCCAGCGAGGAGGAGCTGGCTCTGTTCACGGCGCGGCTGCTGCTGACCCCGCACCGCGCCGCGCTCAGCGACCGCGACCGCATCGCCGCGCTGCACCGCGCCCTCGCCGACGCCTTCCACCACGTGGTGAGGCTGTCACCGACTGGGTCTAAAATAGTCCTCAACAGATCTCTCTACTCGCTGGGAGGGTTATAATTATATAACTATACGCAATCTTGCGTCCGCAAAAAAAAATTGATAGCTGTGAAATATTTACTATGGGAACGTTAACTTTTTAGGTGTCTGTAACGTCCAGTTTGCGACTGGCTGGACTAAAAACTACTAAATTATCCCCATGCTATTAATTAATTGTTGACACATAATATCAAAGTTCCAGAAGTAATGAGGGCTCCGTTTTAATCTGCTATTATTCCTACTTATTTTTTCCTTGTTCAGTTACGAGCTGAACAGAATCAGTACAGAAGCAAAACAGGCTAAAACAATGCGACGGATATGAACAAGACAGTTAAATCAAATCAAACCATTTATTCACCAATTTTTTTTAATAAATCTACCACCGTTTCGTAATGCGGTTCCTCTGACAGAGCAGAAACAGGAGGAGAAATCCGAATTTTTATTTCCAAATCACATTTTTTTATTATTATTAAATTTTTTAAACGGCTTGCAAACGATTAGCAAATTCCCTGGGATTATTTTCATCGAAGTATTTCCTTTACATTATGATACTCTTTTTAAAATTAAATGTGTTGCCTGTTGATAGAAAGCCTGCGCATTTATTGGGATTTAGTTGCAGGAAGTTAAACATTGGCCCGTGAGGAGCTACTGACTCTATGGAGTCCAGTAACTGGCGTCACAAGTTTGTGTCGGTTCCTGGTACTCACAATAATCTTTCATAGTTCAATACTAATAAGTATTTACATAAATCATAAAATTAATATAAATCTGTTATTATTAACAAACACCAACCGCCGTTGCTACCTAACACATTCATCTCGAACTGTAGTCAAATAAGATTTCCTAGTTCACCTTATACTTGGGATACGTTTTAAATTAATATATTCACTTCACTTCACTTCACTTCTCATTTCTTATGTTGTCGTCATACATGAAACGTATATTCATATATTGTCAGAATGAAAAGACAATGTTAATGAGGTATAAAGCGGACAAGTAATTTTTTTTATAAAGAATGTAATCCGTCTAATTTGACTGGTTTTATCACAACCGCGCGACCGTCCTCCGGATTGCCAACTGTCGGAGCGGCCAAATAAGATTGCGCGAATTTTACCTGAAGTGAAAATACCATACAATATGGTACCCAGCGGTATAATGTCAAAATGACGTTTGAGTAACGAAATAAATTTTGCTTATTACGTTGAAATTTATTTTTATGGACCAAGTGGTTACAGCTCTGCCGGCGGCGTAGGAATTGCTACCGCTCTCTGCTCGGCGGTGGTGTGACCCGTGCCTGGTCTTTGTGACAATTGTCAATCGGATAAATGTGAGCTTATGATATCGCGGCGCAGGTGTGCGAGGGCGGCGCGGAGGGCGAGGGGGGCGCGGCGGCGGCGGCGGCGCGGCACGGGGCGTTCGGCGAGGCGGCGCGCACGGCGCGCGCGCTCGGCGCCCGCCACCACGAGCTGCTGGCCTGGCCGCGGGCGCACTGGCCGCGCCTCGTGCTGCCCGCGCTCTTCGCCGAGGTCTTCGACATCCCCAAAGCAGAGGACGACGCCGACCCAGGGCCCGCCGGCGGGGACGCTCACGCCGACATGCAGGAATAAAACCACGCCTATCGACATCCGAGATTCGCGCCGGTGTCGCTTTTCACTGAGTTGAGAAGGAACGTCGTCGCGCGAACCTCGTAGACTAATAACCAACACAGGATCTGAAACTACACACATTTTGTCAACACGTGATGCATGAAATGACTCTCGCGTCTTAGTGACACTTTCTATTCCTCCAGCCCCGGTTGTCCAAGTTCACTCACTTGTTCTTAGCTGCCCGAAACATGGAACGTACTATTAATAAGATCAACATTATTTTAAATCGCTTATATGAAAGTCGAAGTCATAAGTTACTCGTTTATATTATTTACATAATATTATGTGTGAATTGAAAGTAGATACGCAATGTGTTCAACTAAATAGAGTAAATAGATTTAGTGAAAAAAGATTACAACTTATATATAATAATAGTAATAAAACACGATAACAAAGCAGGCCGTAAGAGTCCTACTCTCATATATTCTTATCATAAAAAACTTATTGGCCCAGTTCTAAAAAAATTGAGTCCTTTTTAGCGTGAAAAAAATAAATGGAGTGCAGCTACTGAGCTGCCTAGTGGCAGTACGTGGTCGCGGTCTCGGCGCCGTCCTCCGTTCCAAACACGAAGGTCTAGTTTCTACTTCGAAATGTTTTTAATAAGTGCGACCTACGAATTGTAAATTCATAGAGAATATCGTTTCAAGATACAATATATTTTACATACATGTGTAAAACTTAACTTAATGACACACTTTGTTCACTAGGTATGTATTTCATAATTTAAAAAAAAACGTGATATTCCGAATATATATACATAGCCGAAAATAAAAATAAAGTATAATAGAGAAGTAATACCAGAGCATACAGTAAATCGCTATTGCATGTGATGTTCGGGCTCTGGTCGCGGTCTGCGCGTCCAGCAAGCACTGCACAAGAGCTTTCATTCTGTACTCGTCTAGCTGCAGCCTTGTGCTGCAATACACGCGAAAGAAATCTGTTTGTGAGCTTGTCTCTTTTATGATCATTATACTTAGGTGTTTGTTCCTAGTTGACGTAGGTTGACATTTATCATTATTAGAAATTCCACCGTGTATTTCACATTCATCACCTGCCCACACATGCTGACGATCGCTGACGTGTGCCTTGACGCTTAGCGTATCTGACTGTTGGGCCATGTCGTATCCCAGCCTAAACCAATATTTACAACACACAAACAAATTGTTTGTGTTACTTCCAAACGTCTCCGACACCGAGTCCATTCGCACGTCGCCATTATCCCTTGTGTGCATTTAACACAGTTATGAATAACATAAAAATTAAATGAACATTTAATACAATCTAGTATTTGTACTTTAACCGATAACTTATAGACGCTCATAGATTCGTATTCAGATTTATGATCCTTGTAGTAAAAAAAGTAACTACTTACGATTTATAGTTTAATAATTCTGTTTACAAATTTACATCTATAAAGAGGTGAATCGAAAATGAACTACTGCTTTGTTTTTTTTTCTAATGGCCGTACTCCAATGTGCGCTGGGTTGCCGTTCCTACTGCATCGTCGCCGAATGTTGTGCAGACGCAGAGTAATAAAATCTAGAGCTATCATAATCTGTGTTTCTAGATATCGCGCTAATTAAATTAAAAAAAAATTAAACAATTCAAAAACATACAGGATATCAATGTGTCGATGTACAATATATGTTTTGTGTAAAATTGTAAATGTACGTGTCGTGTACGTGTCGCTTGACTCTGTGCGCGTAGCGTTAGTTAGTTAGTTAGTAAGAAATTAAAAGCTGTAGTGTAATCGTTTGATACGATTACACTATTGTTTCTGTGTCTATGCTTATAGTGATTGTATTAGCTTTGATTTGTATTGTTTTATATAAATAATTTTAGTATTGGAAGGAAATATAAATTTCATCCGATCCGGATAAAAAACAAAATTCAAATAGTGCGTTCTCGTAAATTAGTTTTCAACGCAAGTTAAGTCTGATTCTCTCCATTGAAATTATTGTTTTGATTAATTTGCAAGGTCTTTTTTATTAAGCAAGGAAAGAAATGAGAAAAAGTGTATTTCACGTTTTCAATTTTACGCATTCTCATCTTTTAAAATCGCACTCGGAGTGTTCTATTCATTTGTTATGAGCGCTCTTTGAATTTATATACGATCTTTGTATTTAAAGTTAAACCACAATAAATTTGTTTAGTTTAGTTAAATGTTTAATAAATAATGATATTTGATTTATTTTCTTAAACACTAAGATATTTGATCTAAATCTATGTTGAGTTTTATTGTTTCTTATAGTGTTTTATCTTTTATTAGTTTATTTTTGTTGAACAGTATACCTAAGCGTAGGAGAGCTATGGCGGGGCCAGACTCTCGTTAATTCTTCGTGTTGCAACATAAGAAATATGTATTAAAAACTAAAACCAGTGCATTGCGCAATTTACAGGAAGTAGTCGTTTTAGAATGTATTGGGAGAAATATAGAAATGGCGTCTTCAATGTGTGTTTCGACAATTTTGCCAATTCGATCCAATTTAAAATATCCACGACAAAGTTAAATTGATTCGTGTGATCGAAGACGTCACCGCTGTAGTTTTTCACTGCTCGTCGTCACTTGGGAGTCACATGTCGCGCTACTGTCTGCCGCGGGAGGATCTGTTAACGTTTTACGTGTCGCAAGAATATAATTTCTTTTGTTGCAACGTGTCATGATCTAATTAAGTCAAACGACTATTTAAAATTTTAACTTAAATTTAATAAAACAATTGTGCCGTATAACAGTATACATGCTTAGTATAGATTTATTATTAAGTATCCGCATACAGGCGTCGTGCAGCCGGAGCACCAATCTACGTCAGCAGGCCCGGGTGCGATCTCGCTGTGAGAGGGTACGCTGCGAGTTGGAACTACCGATGTATTGACGGGGGCTGACTGAACAATCTGTGTTTCGGTGTAGCACGTGTAGAGAAATGCAGTTACTGAGCACGCTTTGAGACGCAGGTATATGCTCACCTTTGTTTACTCTACAAAGGATAGTCGTTCTTCAAACGACATATTCCTTCAGCCTCGCTCTATGATAATATCTTTGTATGATCGAATATAATTTATAATAATTACGGCTCATCATACACACGTGTAAGATAATAACTCACACATTTACCACACGCATTATATGAAACCGTGTGTGTATCTGTAATGGATATTTCCTCTCGTTTGCAAATATTAAAGACCAACACAGTAAATGATTTCCATGCGCTCGCTTTTTATTATAATATATTTTATTTTATATAACGCATTGAAGTGGTCATTGTAATATCAAGACCTACTTCAAGTGTAATGCATTTAATCTTTGACTTTGTTAGTAGAGTGATTTATTTGTTATAGTTTGATGTTTACTGTATTATAGAATAAAAAAAATATTTTCATTATAATAGACGATGTTACGGCATTGGCTTTAAAATAGTACCTTTATATAGTATGATATATAAATCAACACTTACGGACAACTGCATACCAATAAATTTTTTTGTTGAGATTTTTATTTATTACTAGCTTTTGCCTCGATGTGTTAGCTCGTACACTCGACACACAAGCGCCGTCGCTACACTATATGAAATACACTCGTTTGTTTAAACGCCCCGCGCGCCACCTATTGTACGTTGATTGTACTATCACAGAAACTTTCACGCGACTGCCAACATCTGTGCCAAGTTTCAACTCAATACAATGAGGGTGGACTACATGAGAAACTAAATGTATTAGTTAGGTAATGCGCATAATAACCGTCATACATGCTCCCACCTCATGTTGCAAAACATTTTGAAATACACAGAGTAGAAGGGATCAGCAATTCTCTAAATTAAAAGTCTAATGTCAGATGGCAGTTACATTTGAAACTATTTGAAACATGGAGTTTAACGTACGTCAACATAATATTTACGACTTATTTGTAATAAGACTGTTTGTAAACGTACCGTGCTCTTTGCTTATGAACGGTATTTAATACAGTCAGCTCTGTGAATTGTTTTATTTTTGAATTGAATCGCACGAGTCCATTCTTAGATAGTCAAATTAAATATTGAAGTTTGTATTAACGATAGCTCTGCATGACAAGTACAAAATTTTATGACAATGACAAACAAGTCAAACGTAGCCAGATATCATCATCAGATCAGGCATGGCAACTTTGCAAAAATAGTCTTCATTCATTCGTTTATGGTATGATGCATGTCGCATATTGATCTTTAGGAGCTGCTCCGGGAGTTTCCAATGAAAGTTGAAGATATTCAAATTTAGACTGTCATACCGTGACAAAGATAAATGCTTTAGAGAACACAGAAAAGTTCTTATTTAGGTTGTCCATGTTCATTCCGACTTTGTATATGTAAGTATAGGAAGCTGCTTTATCTTTTCATCTCCTGCGACGTTGCACACTGTGCACAATTACTATGACGCCACATTCTGTCCATCAACACTTTATATGTACATTTTTATATATGTTTAGATTCCGTTTCGATGCTATACACTATATCTTACACAAACACATGGATTTCGCGTTCTCGCTCCTTTTAGAATACACGCCGATACACCTTTCTCTTTTTTGTTAGAGCTTATCTCCCTGCGAAGCAACGAAACTAATCACTTATTGTCAGTGTCGATGATATTGACATTCCTTATTTGAATCCGTTTCGCGCTGGACATAGCCTGCTATAATATTTCTGTACTGTATAATAAATGTTAGTATTACTCTATTCCGTATGCTTCATATTAAGTTGTATGTAATAACCCGATACAGTGGCAAGTCATAAGAACATCGTCTATTACAAAAATCTATCTGCTGGATTATTTTAATTGCTTTGAAGAAATAAGTAACGTTCATCTGTGCGCGGCGAGCTTCGAGCGTCGGTGTTGCGACTCTGGTCGCGTGTCGCGTGTCGCGGAGAAAGCGCTGCTAAGCACTTCGTCACCCCGACGTTCGCCATTAGCCATTCCACGTTTCCAAGCCAGACGGACATGTGATTATTGGACCTGTTACAAAGGTGTACTGTACTGATCATTTAGGGAAATTTGTGTAAAGGTTGAATAAATATTGGCTAAGTTCGTATATTTGTTCACGTGTCGTAAGAATAGAAATGCTATTTTTACGACACGTGAAAGGTTAATTAATGCGTGACCTGTGACCTGTGAACGCGAATGTGGAGTGGCCCATTCTTTTAATCCTGTTAAGAATAATATCAACTTTTTTTTGTTATAATTTTGATTTATATAAGCCGGATGTGCTAATTATTTTATGATTTGCGAAACTGAATAAAATGGATATATCCAAAATAGACTTCTTTAATTTCTCGTCAACCTCGAGTAACGGAAACCAAAATACAAAAATCGATTGGGGGTTGTTGGGTGCGGGAATATCAAAAGAACGTAGAGTGTAATTTCATATCGCTTTAATGCTTATTCATATTGCCACTTTCTTAAATCACATGGAAGAAACAATAAGTTTTAAACAAAATATTTTAAAAACTTACAATTAAGGAAATTAAATAACTCTTTTTTATCTTTATTAACAATAACAAAGCAAATAGCTAAGAAATTTAAAAATATAAGCGACGTGAACCAATTGTACATTCAGCGCGCATCGCTGGTGCGACGCTGTGACCTCTGACGGGGGCAAAAAGCAACGAACGCGTGCTCGGCGGCGGGCTCGCTTGCACGCACAAAATATAAGTGTGCATAGCATTTTTTCATAAAAAAAAAAAAATACAGGCGCTGCAGTCATAACGACGAGCGACTTGTAGACTGACAATTTTAGAAGGAGCAACACTTGTACGTACGTACATGCGGCCCGGCCAGGTGCCGCCTCACGTTCGCACAGATGTTCACCATTGGCATGAAACTCGCCGATACAATCTGTGAGATCTTAGATCAGAAAATGGTCGATTTTTGTAGACTTTATATAAAGCAAATATTGATACAAAGTTGTATTGAAGGCCACATCCAACTGCTCCGGCCATAAATCATGTTTAAAAAGGATCTTTATTTTCTACTTTTTCTTATCGCTCCAGAGAGATAAAATGCCTGTACCCAAACCTAAGGCGGCCAATTGTGTTTTTAGCTAAACGAGGTCTTTATTATCACACTGTTGATTAACAAAATCTATACAGTTTAATGTGTAACAGAACTCACGGCCATGCGAGGTACTGTTTCTCAGCGCCGAGATTGAGCGTGTCGCCCAGCCGAGTTGAGTGGGGGGATCACGGTTACACGAATTTACTGTACACTGTACGTTCAACCTTATGCCGATGAGTAGCGTATCCTGTTGGATCGTCCCGCCGTGTTCTGAACACAATGACTTCCGTCGCGACTGTATAGTGCGATCAGTTCACATGTGATGTGCGCACAGGTGATACTGGCGCAAGGCTCGTGTGCCGCGGCCGCGTCCGCGCACGCCTGTCTCTGCACAAGTGTGTCGGCACGGAATAGGCAGTGGACATAGTAAGGGAAACGGACAGAAGGGTACTAACTACAGCGCATTTGCGTTACAACTAAATAATTTACCTAAACTAACATGGATTGGCCTTAAATTAAACGAAACAAATTATACACGTTACAGGAGATAACTTTAAAATATAATTAATTAACATACAACATCAAAATTTATTTAATATTAGAAATACTAAGCGCAATTGTACGATAAAAATGTACTGAAAGAGAAACGCCGAGAGACTCGCCGTTCCGATGAGTTACCAGCGCCCCTAGCGGAACGCACCGGCACTACACGCGGCGGCACGTACGTAGCCAGCACCGACACAGCCCTCGTGGAACCCCAGCGCCTGCCGCACCGTGCGCGCCTGCACGCACAACCGGCCGCAGCCCCCGGTTGCGCTGTTGCTGGTCGCATAACAGTCCAGTGCACGTCCGACGGCGCGGCGGGAGCAGCGCTCGAATTATTGAACTTGTGCACGAATTTGGACGCATTTATACAAGTAAACGTAGACAAATTTTTGTTTTTCTTAGTTTGCTTCAAAATGTATTCAAAAATGGAATCGTATAAGCCTGTTAAATTAAAAAGTCACTCAATACCTTATGAGCGGTACTTCGGGCAATCCCCATCTTTTAATGAGCACCTGGAACGACTATTTTCGGGAAATAGTCGTTCCAGATGGATATTGCTGTACTAAAATGCGTACTCTCGATCCGTCTAAACGAACGCTGCAATTAAGTTCAAGTAACGAATATAATCAAAATATATTTACGCTACACGACTCACTATCGACAACTTGTGTGTTTCTATTTGTTTCGGTCGCCTATTCGCCATCCGTGACCACAAGCATTGGACGTGAGCGTTGTGCTTCGTATGGGGCTGGGCGTCGAGGGTTTGTTTTCACATCAATGTTGGCTACACGTGTCCGCGACAACGAATACTATTAATGTAAACCTACTTCCTATGTTAATACACTGTCATGAGAGGTACAGCTTATCCGCTTAGCCAGAGTCCAATTTAAAATCGGATTTAAGGTCAGTGGGAGCCTTTACGTATTGCATTCGACGACATGCGTTCCGCTCCTATACGACGTGTCCGTGGCGCGACGCGAGCTCCACCACACTCAAAGCCAACAATTGTCACATAGCATGTCTCCTAACCTTTCGCGTAACCGAACTGTAGAACATCTATTGTCCGAACAAGTGGATGGCTTGCGATCGGGCGGCCGAGCCGGCGGCGCGCCCGGCGTACGTTCGCGGCAGACGCGACTAACTTTGTACTTACGCTATCGGCAAGAACCTGCGCCGAGGGCCCGCCTGCTGTCCCGCGAGGCTCAACGCTGGGCCCCGGGGACGCCCTCGCCGATATCCGTGGTTTCAAATTCTATTCCCACTCGTTACAAATGTCATACGAAGGATACTATATAGATATTTCTGAGTTTGCATCTACTTTTAATCAAAATCAGAAATGCCTGCTTCTCATACATCTAATATTGTTCTCTGTTAATTTATATTCTCTAGCGAGTTAGAATTAAACTTGACAAGTTTCATTTGGATGCACATTAAAAGTGTTAAACTCTTTGGTAGCGCGTGGCGGGAAGTAAATGTACCTCCGCGGGGGCAGCAACTTAACATCTGGACGGAATACGAGCTGAAGTGGCCGAATGGGCAGCTAAACATTGTTCGATACGAGATTTATTATAAAGTTATGTACATAAATATAGAAGCATGTGCAAAAGTGTGGACTGCCAAATCGCGCACAGTTCAAAAAATAGAAGCAAGCATTTCTGACGTCAGTTCGTTTGCGTTCCAACACACTCCGACGGCATGCATTCCACTTTAAACATTAAAAACTAAACTTAACCGTCGCTGTGAAAGAGGGAAGATTCTGTTAGCTGCGAGGCCCGGGCGACGAAACCGACACGCGACACGTGACATCGACATAAAGCATCACGGGCTCCGTCGCAACTGCTACCGGGTCCACCGCACCAAGCACTGCTGATCACGCTATGCACGATCGCTCCCGCGCCACTACCGCACACCGTTGCCCGTCTTACAGTTACACACATGTGCGAGTGTGCACGCACGCACGCACGAACGCACGCACGCAACGAGCACAATCACACGGGCGTGGGAACGCGTTCGCGTGAAGCAGGACAGTTTGACAGTTGAGTCCCGGGTCCCGGTCTAAAACGTTAGAAGAGCTTCGCACACATCGCGTGCACGTAATACTTTTATTGTGCACTGGGTTATTACAATTATTTAAACAAAAAACTAAATCCCGAGCGCGATCTTCAAACTGCAATTATATTTGGTATGAACGAAGAATGATCAAATCGGTGCAGAGACGCTCCGAGCGATTCGTGAGCCACTTGCTGTTTGGAAGTCGGTTAAGAGTGAGATCACTCATCTCACAATCATTGCAACACTCACCGGCAGTGCTGTCCGTCTACGTTGTGCACCATTTGTGGAGGAAATACTCTATCTAACGATTTATATCAGCGATCAGGTGGTTGCAGCGAGAGAGAGAGAGCGCTCCGCAGTGACGCGGTGAGCCCGGAGGGAACGGGGCGGTGGAGTCGGGGGGGCGGGGAGGAGCGGGGAGGAGCGCTGTAATGTGCCAAATAACATCACCTTCACAGTTACTTTAATTTACCTTAACTTTACTAATAATAATTACAATACTATATATATAAATAAACAATAGTATCTCCGCTGCTGTCAAATGTAAATAAATTCTTTGCAATAGACATAGGTAACCACGATTCGAAAAATATTTTTCTTTTCTTTATGTAACTCTGACCAAAAATGTCCTCTTGATGAACTCTCTTACTAACCACGATATTAGTACATGTTATTACAAGCATACTATTTTTTTTTTAATTAATTTATTTTCTTATGTATAAGTGTAATGTAATAAATAAACAGCAATACACAAACTGACGCCTGCACTGCCTCACGGGGCATGCGCAGTTGCTGATACTTGCAACTGACAGCGCGCATACTTTATACACGTTGACGTACGGAGCACACAGCTCTTTCAACTGACAAACGTTAAGGTGAAACGAAACTCGTGACAACTCCGTACATACAAAAGCAGGGCAGGACGACCTCCGCAAGACGCAGCGAGGCTGTTCAAAATGTTGAGGGAAGTCGATGGATATAATAGATCATCATCAGAGGTTCTTATGTTCACCAGCCCATTGGTAGACGTAAGCCTCTCTACGGGGGAGGAATGCAGGGATTTGTAAGTATCGCTACACTTAGCGAGCAAGATGAATGACTGATGATTCTCGATCTCAGAAGCACACCTCGAACCTCGGATGCTGGAATGATTAATTGAAGCCACCAGATTTGCCTGGCCTGGATTGTCCTTAATCAACTCAACATTTTTTCTATAAAGCTTATACTTGCGACTACCAGACAGTATGTTTTACTAAATATCTTACAATATCCAATCAGAACTTTTGATGTTATATACGAATAGGCAGACAAACGCGGACTGCGAGTTTTTTTACCATAATGATCGCATAGGGAACGAGTTTGGTTTGATGGAACGACAGATATATTATGATTATTATGACATGGTTGCGTGACAGCGGTGGGCGACGAGACGCTACGGGCGGCCACTTACGTATCTCGAGCTTGACGTCGGGGAAGTCGTCGAAGTTGGAGGTGTCGTCGATGGAGCGCACATCGACGGAGATGGCGGCGGGGCGCTCGCGCACGTGGCTCCAGTCCACGCCGCGGAAGAACCCCACGGACTTGACGTCCTCGATGCCGCGCTGCGAGCCCAGCCTGCGCACGCGCACCGCTTTGTTATACATTGCCTACACTGAATACACGATTAAGGGAATACAATTGCCCGTGGCGCGCCTCCTGCCAGCCCAACAAACGAGTGTCTGGTGACAGTAAGATGTCGCAATTCAAATTTCGCGAAACCTACAGGCCCGGACTTGCGCCGCAGTACATTACACCTTGCACAGCTAGTCCGCTTCCCTCTCTATTAGGATGCCAGATTTTTTAGTTGGCATTTCACTTAGTACGATCTTACTACACGCATGTGAAAAGGCACGGTTGGCAATTTGCCTAGTTTGTATTGTAAGGCCGCCAGAACACGGCAAAGTTTATAAATTTGTTATATAATTATATAGTCTCTGCAGGTATCGCCATCAGCAGTGCAACCGCTGTTGGTCCGGTCCTCAAGCGCCAGGCGTAACTACAGGCTGCGTGGTATCCCACCACATTGCTCAGGGCTGACGACGACGCATCCGCAATCTCCTTCCTCCTTCCGGTTCAACTTGCTCGCAAGTGTACACGGGCTGCAGCAGCGGCTTACCATCAGGGATGAACTAGCAGTTCGTTAATCGATTGAGGCGCAATCCAATAAAACAAAGACGGAGACCTGCGGTCGGGCTCGGAGCAGAAGCGCAGGATGGTCTCGCGCGCCTCCTCGCTGATGGGGATCTCGGGCGGGAAGGTGAGCGACTCGCGCCACGACATCACCTTGCGGTACGTCTCCTGCGGCGACTCGGAGCAGAACGGCGGGTACCCGATCAGCATCTCGTACCTGCGCACACCGACCTTCCCTCTCGTCACACCGTCTCAACTCTCGCGCTCAACGTTGCCGCCTCAATTCTAAGCCGGCGTCTGCTGCGACAACATTCGATCCTCGGTCGCGTCATAAGAAAAGGAACAAAAGGAAGGGGGCGTGGCTCGGTTGTTGATTCGATCGAACTGTCCAAGCATTCTCCCTAGCGGACGGAGAACAGCTCCGTTTGCGCCTGCGCCGGGAGGAGCTGCTCGCGTCTCTCAATGCATCGCGGCAGCAGACGCCGCTTTACAACTAAGCGTTCAATTCAATCAAAATTCACTAAATGACAATAACAGGCGGCTGTTAGGTGCAGCGTTCGTTAAGACTCATACACTAGCAAAGTAATTGGTTCGTATCTTCTTAATGTTGTACCAAAAATTCGCACAGCATTAATATGTAAGCAATATGTAAAGACATCAGGAGTTGCAGTGGCGGTGGCAGTGGCAGCAGATCCTGCTAATGATCTATGTATATTATTTAATTACATGTAATCATATACATTTAGTTGTATACACAATATGTATTACAAATGTACGCACTAAGTTGGCCATGTCAACAATATGCTAGGGTCTGCTGGAAGTAATTTCAATATACGAAATAAGTAGTGCCCTTGTGCAAATACTATGTTTTAATGAATTCATGCTTGTTTGTGTGTACATGGTTAAATAAAAAAAAGTATAATAAGCAGAAGCAGTCAGCTCGCGCTTGCGCTCGTGCACAGGTAGGCGGGCAATCTTCGTGAATTTACATTAGAACCAACACAGGACGCAACAGTCACACAGCGCGCCCACCGGGGCGGCAGCGCACCTTCGTCTAGACCAGGGATTCCAAAGGGGCCGTTATCGACCTCTTTAAGTAATGTTTAGTCACCAAGTATTTCGTATCGGAAAAAAAACCTAGAGATTGGATTTTTATAGTAATTTGGCTAACGGCGTTTGAGGTATCAGTTAATTTTGGAAAAGAGGTCTCTACCCCTAAATAGTTTGGGAATCCTTGGTCTAGACTCTCCGTGGAAGACTGAATGTCGGCTGACGTCGGCCGCAGGACTTACTCTGGACCAACCATCAGGCGGACTGTGGGTTCGTTTGTTATCAGCCTTATGTATGTTATAAAAAGGAAACCTGGTTTTTCTTGACCACAAAACATATTTAGTACACTCTTTTTAATTGACATACGAATAGTCCCATTTTACATTCAATGATGTTTACAATGCAATGGCGTTGAAGCCCGCGGGTTACCGGCCCCTACAGGGCGGCCGGGCTCACGTAATGCCTAGTTTTAGCTCAAATGCCCAGGCGCGGAATGCCAAGCTGCTGCTAAACCAAGTCTCCAGGTCACAGAATGTTCACTGTCCAAAGATAAACTTTAGTAAATCTATTGACACGAAACCGTTTCTCGGGCTCCTTGACCGGCACAAGGTAATGTGCGTCGTTTCATTTAGCAGGTGCGCGCAGCGTTGGATTTGGATTTGACTAAGTCTTTAGCGGCCTTTAACCAGTGCACTGCTAGACTATATGGGTCCTACCCAAAGGGAGCACCACCACCTGGCAGGCGGATGGACCGCAGCAGTGCACAGTCCGAGATCGGTACTTCTAAAGTACAACACAAGTAAACATGATTTGTTTCAAACAGGATTACGATTCGCCAAGCATTTAATATGAGTATTACATATTTTCGTGTATTGCCATACCGGCCTGTGAACACAGTCCCCTGCGGGACCTAGTCCTGTCCCATCGAGAGGATTCGCTACAGTCGTCACGCTCGGCAAGCGGGGACTGACACACACACACACACACGGAACAAGCTCACGTTGGCAACTGATGCAAGCAATACGAACTTTTAGCAACCAGTCTAGTAATAGAACTGTTCATTGTATTTAAATTATAAAGATGCGATGCCGCCCAGCATAAAAGAAAACATAATTCTTTAGGTAAACGCAAATCAAAATACATTAGAAATCGAGATGAAGTGAATTCAAATAGATTGAATTTGTGATTTAGTGAATGAATAAAGTGAGTTATTTATGCGCGCTTGCCAAGGGTCAGCGGCTTCGGGTGACGTCAATGATTTCGATTCCAACAGACAAACAACTTTGCAGTGCAAATATATACATATATAATACATAAAAGCTGTCAAAATAAAACCCGAGTATGACGCAATAATAATTTTGTTGCAGACCTTTAAGTGAACATTTTTAAGCGATAGGCAGAGACTACGGATTTCCGGTTGGCACGGTGCACTACGGCCGCAACCCACTTTCTGTCTCCAGGAGATAGAAGGTGTTGGGTGACGAGCCTCGTCCGGTTTTCTAAGCTTTTCCCTTAATCGCCTCCTACGCATCCCAGAGGGAACAAAGAGGATGGCAGATGGCTATTACTATTCCACTACCACTGCGTCACCAGAATTAATATTTACACACAAACACTTATATATAGCTATTACAGCTGCATTAGTTTCACTACTACGATTGAAATGCAGCAGGCGGTGTACTGACATGATGACGCCGAGGCTCCACCAGTCGGCCTGCGGGCCGTAGCCGGTCTGCAGGAAGACCTCGGGTGCGATGTAGTCGGGCGTGCCCACCGTGGAGTAGGCGAGCGCGCGCCGGTTGCGCTTCCACGACTCCGCGCGCCGCTTCGAGTCCATCGCGGACGAGGACGTCGAGACTGCGGACCAATTACCGTGTTTTTGGTAATTTTTAGTCAGATCTGTTGTGCGAGACGGAGTCGACAATGAAACATGGAAAGTTCACATTACGAACGGCCTCGATGCTGTCCTATATCAATTGACATCGCGACCAGCATGTTCGCCAGTTATTGTTGGCCAAAGACAATCTTAATGGTTTCGACTTTGACCTGAGCATTATGTATAGACTACTATATATATATATATAGACGCTACTCGGACATTCGTCGAACGTGGAATGTACCACGTGCAACAGAGCCGAGATGATACACCTTCCTTAATCTCACATCACACTAAGATATTTTCCAAGGGAAGAGAAATTTCAATAGCACTCTTTTACGATTGGCTTCAATATCCAATCTATCGGATTTAGTAAAGTGAGGCATTTAATGAAAACTCTATACATGTTAAGTCATCTGAAATAGAAATTCGATTTCTATAATAAAACATTACAACCAGACCGGAAAATCTATTTGTGTGCTGCACAAATAATAACTTCCAACGACTGAGATTCGAACCCAGGACTCATGGCACAGCAGTTAGGCACGATAGTCGCTAAGCCACGCTGATCGTCACGCTCGTCGTCGTGCGACTGCACAAGTGTGCCGGAGCGTGGATAGGATACTAACGGGTATTCTAGGCACAGCTTCTTTGAATTGTATGTAGTATGTATGTCTCAATTAAATAAAAAACGATTTACTACTAGAGTCTAGGTGTAGCCTATGGCCGCTACTGAACATAGAGGCATCCAGCGCCAGTAAATGCCGGCGTACATTCTGAAGGATACAGAGAGCACGGGCTGCGAGACGCTCCATCTTAGTCGCCAGGAGCGACGACGTGTGCGTAACATTCATCCATTGAAGTTTGCTGACCGTCATGTGGACTGTTGGCTCGTTTGTCATCCCGATCCATTAAATAAAAGGTAGGTTACCATTAATTAAGGTACCCGTTGTAAGAATCTGCCACCCGTTTCTACCCACAGATGGCGGGATGGCCATCTCGAAGAACACGAGCACCAGACCAAAAAGCCGAGCGTGCCAATCCAGCAGTCCGTGTCAGTGTCAGGCTGTTGAGGTTAAGGAGGGGTAGGGTAAGGGGCGGGGCGCTCACTGAAATCGGAGGGCGTGGCGCGCGACAAGTCGCGGTAGAAGTCGGTGCGATGGCTCTTCTTGAGGCCGGTGCAGAGCCCAAAGTCGCTCAGCTTGATGTGCCCGCGCGCGTCCAGCAGCAGGTTGTCCGGCTTGATGTCCCTGCAACGCGCAACGCGCACACACATTACCTCGCCGTGTACACACACACGTGCACCACGTGGGCGGACGTTCTTAGTGCCGGCGGCACAGCTGAAGTTGTTAATTGCACTTTGAGCGTTCAATTACCAAGTGCTCGGCGGTAAATGTAAACATCGCGAGGAAATTTTAATGTCTGAGTAAATAATAAACATTTTATTTCTGGAATATTTGAAGCCCACTAACCCGCACTGGAGCAGGGTTTCGGAACCCAGTAGTGGGACATTAAAAAGTTGCTACTTTCATTTACTTATTCGCTAAATATTATTCCAAAGTCGTTTGAGAGAAAACCACGTGACCGGTACAGCGAGCGCTCAGTGCGACGGGCGAGGTGGGACGCGGGCCCAGCGGCGGAGCCTCGGGGTCGCCGACTACACGTTATGTAACGGAGCGGAAAAACCAATGAATGATTAACATTTTTCATACTTTTCACACATTTTCGTACTATTAAGCGTATAAACGTAATATCAAGTATGATATAAGTGTAAAAAATTAAAATAGCCGTGGTAGTGCAGTGGTTAGCGCCTTTATAGTTACAATATTGCACTGCATGCGAACGAGCTGGATTCGATTCCCGATTCCAATATAGCTAAAATTTAAGTGCTGATTCAGCAATTGCTCGGCGGTGAAGTAAAGCACTACGAGGAAACCTGCACATACGAGAAAATGGAAGCATGTGCTTATCATTGCCAATTACTTTCTTTTTGTCACATAAACCAACGTTTGTTTTGGACTAGTTGTAAATAATAAACATAAATAAAATAGATGCGTTTGCCTATGATTTCCGAATGTTTACATTCTAAATAAATTTTTCTGAAATAAACTCACTGTCTCAAATTAAAAATGATTGAACACCATGAATATAAACCAGATACAGACAATGAATAGTAATTCTGATGTATCAATTTTCAGTTTTCATTTCATAGTATTAAAGAGTTCCAATGGTAAGGGTTCGCTGAATAATTGTCGCTCATATAGTAACACCGGGCGCCGCTCGCCCCGTGTAACGTGTAAGTGACGTGTGACAATTATCATTGTCTGTTGCACAAGTTTCACAACACACTTTAATTAGTATATAAGCAAGGGACCGGTTCCGCCGTGCGGCATCTTCAGGATGTCCAGTCGTGATGAAGTATCACCAAGAGACAACAATCGCAAGTACACATACATATATATTTATATATAATGTGAGTGAGGGCGAAGTGAACGCGCCCCGCACCGACCGACCCACCGACCGACCGACCTGTGTATGAAGCCGAGCTTGTGTATGCTGTCGATGGCGAGCGCGGTCTCGGCCACGTAGAACTGCGCGCAGTCCTCACTGAGCGTGTCCTTCTTCATGAGCAGCGTCATCATGTCGCCGCCGGGCAGAAACTCCATGATGAGGTAAAGGTTCATGGGGTCCTGGAAGCTGTAGAACATCTTCACCACCCACTGGTGGTCGGCTTCCACCAGCACGTCCCGCTCGGCGCGCACGTGGGCCACCTGCGCACACACCACTTCCGATCAATTACATTTGTACATTATTACCTTATGTGCAAACGTTCCACGCAAGCCATGCCACCTTCGCTCGACTCTAACTCCTGGCTGATGGTGAACAAGTACACGTTACGTCACGTTACGATAGTGTAAGACGTGAGTCACGAGCATAGCGTATATAGCGTTTGATGGTACGTGACGACAGAACAAAACATATTACCTGTTCTTTCTCCAGCATGTCAGCTTTTCTGAGTATTTTCATGGCATAAACGTGTCCTGTGTCTTTCTTTTGCACGAGGCGCACCTCGCCGAACGCCCCTCGTCCTATTACCTACGGAGCACACAAACGTATCAAGCGATGTTGTAACGTGCGGCAACGTTACGTCGTGTCGTCGCGGTGTCCGACGGCGACGGACCGACCTTTAGAGGCTCGAAGTCCTCGACACCGAGGCGTGAGCGCTTCAGCCTGAGAAACTCCGTTTCTTTCTGCGCGTGCTGCTGTCGCTTCTCTTGCTTCTGGCTTTCTGTGAGGCTGTCGTCCTTGAGGGACTCTTCGAGCTTTTCCAGCCTGCAAAGAATGATGACGATGATGATGATTTCGAACAAGTCGCAGGACAACGGTTATGATAGTCGCGTTAACAAAGTGAACTTACCGTTGCTTCCTTTCATAGTGCTGTGTTATGAGGTTCGTGTAGAAGTTCTCGAGCGTGACCTTGGCTTTGGTGGCCTTGTCGAGCGTGTGGCCGCTGAACCGGACGTTATCCGCTCCCGTCATTTCCAGCACCCCTGCAACAGAGTGCCCGCCTTCATTTGACTGCTCTTCAGCATCAATTGTCACCGCTACATTTCATTATGCTATACATTTCATACATTCGATTTCTATAGCTTACATTGGGAGTTCCTTGGAGGAGCTGTAAACACGAAAATCTAATCAAGCGTACTAGTGTAGCAAGCGTTGGCTAAAGCTTACTTTTTATTCATAATTGGCAATGTATGTCATGAACTTGCTTTGAATTGCGATACGGAATTATAAACGTACGTTTATAGACAAATGTTGGATACAGAAAGACAACTAACATTCGAGTTCTCCTTTTAGTGATCGAAAGACGTGAAATGATTGACTAGCTTCAGTATATTTTTTTTTTTTATAGAAGGGGCAAACGAGCCTGCGGCTCACCTGATGGTAAGTGATCACCGACGCCCACGAACATCCACAACACCAGAGGAGCTACAGATGCGCTGCCGGCCTTTAAGGAAGGAATAAGCTCTTTTCTTGAAGGTCCCTAAGTCGTAACTGTTCGGAAATACTCCTGGCGACAGCTGATTCCACAAAATCGAAGTGCGTGGCAGAAAACTTCGATTAAAACGCACTGTGGTGGAATGCCAACCATCTAGGTGGTATCGATGGAACTTCGAATTCTGTCGCGATGTACGATGGTGAAACTCAGCAGCTGGGATCAATCCGAACAGTTCCTCAGAACATTCCCCGTGGAAAATTTTGTAAAAAATGCAAAGAGAAGCAACATCTCTTCGCAAGGCCAAAGGATCAAGCCGATCAGAGAGAGCTTGGTCGCCGACAATTCGAGCCGCTCGATGTTGGATGCGGTCAAATGGAAGCAGTTGGTACTGGGGTGCCCCTGCCCAGAGATGAGACCAGTATTCCATGTGGGGCCGAACTTGCGCCTTATAAAGTTGCAAACGGTGGACCGGCATGAAATACTGTCCCGCTCTACAGAGCACACCAAGCTTTTTGGAGGCCAATTTGGCCTTTCCCTCCAAGTGACCACGGAACTGAACGTCGCTCGATATGTCAACGCCAAAGATTCCGATACTGGCTGAGGCAATAAGGGGAATGTTCTCAAAAAGAGGAGAAACGACAAAGGGATTCTTTTTATATTATAGTATATCGTCAAGCCGCAACGTTTTGATTCTTTCAACAACAGAAATAAGCGTCATTTATTTACAACCACGAGACGGCTTCCAATTGAAAGTGTCGATGTGTTGAAAGTATGAGTCGTTAATGAGGAATTTCTCTTGGGGCCATTGTTTATGAACGACTAACAATGATGCGCGCGCTCCCGCGTGCAGCTGCGACTGCGAAGCCGCCCCCTCGCCTTAACCGGACGGATAATTAGCTTTGTTTTTAGGGAGCTTTTGGACAAGAGGCCCGGCCGCGCGGAACGTGCTCCTCCGACCGACGGCAACATCGGAAACAACATGTGCGACGCGCACCGGACTGGCCCGACGACCGAGACTTACAGTCTGAATGTGCGGACGGTTAGCAGCACGAATTAACATTGCTACGATAAACTGAGCTTATTATTAACAGAGGAATCACTACAGTACCGTGCCTCCACTGTTACCATACTGTCGACGACGAGCGTCGAGCGTCGAGTGGCTCACCTTCGTATTGAACGCTGGAAGGAACACAACCGGGAAAGTGATAAGTTTTATTTTAGTCGCCATCCTTACATACTCTTAAATAAATGTGTCACGCAACCGAGGCCCGGGGTTCCCAAATCAATAATCTAATTATACCGACAAACACTTTCCTTGAAACAACTGATGAACGTCCGTGTGGTGATAGCTGGAGCCGCTCACTCCACGTAGGTGTCGTAAGATGCGACTTAGGGAAAGCCTTGAATATCTGATGGCATCCAACCTAACTATACTTGCGACCACTTCTCATATTATCGCAATCATTACGCAACTCGTAAGTGAACGTAGTCAGTGGCTATCCGATGGCGAAAGGCAGAGAATTTGTCGATACAACGTAAGAAGAGACAACTTGAACCAATATCCTATTATCTAAAGGATTCCGATTTTTTTCGGGAATCAAATATTGCCTATGAACGAACGAAACACGAACTGCTATCCGAAGTCACAACACTGCTATCAAACTATGAAACCATTTTTTAAATCCATCCAGTAGTTCTGAAGTAATCCCCACACGTACTATATACAAACACACTCTCACTCTCTTTGATATATTACTATCGATGTTTTTTTTTTGTTGGCTATATGTCATTTTGTCCTATTATGCGTTTAAACTACAGTTCATGAGATGAATATCGATCGGTTTAAGATTTGCTACACGCCCACGAACTGCTATCCGGTCAATACAATAGACGTGACGAGGCAACATGAGCGTGGGCAACCGTTGCCGTGATACCACTGCATACGATGATAATATATATCGTTGCTTCCTATACTGGTGTATAGGTAGAGTAAACATATCGCCACAAGTTTCCATGGACATTTAAGCCATTTGCGACTAGACTTAAAGAGAAGAACGCTCTCCTCATTATGGACTTTTCATCGGTCCTGTCGCGTGCGGTCTTAGTTCCGAAAACTTCACGAATTAACTGTGATATTGTTAATAATCATGCAACTTTAATATCGGACATGAGATGTACTAGCGTTCAATATTAAATGTATTGAAAAACAAAATAATCAAATAAAAATATTTTTCATTGTATGCATTTATTACTGATATGAATTTCTTCCGGGGGTATGTACGCATCCTGCACCGCTGCACGGACTCCTGCTCACAGGCTACAGGGTTATAGTAAAGTACCGTCTCATCTTCAGTAACAATTCTCTTGAAGCATTGTTGCGCATTGTCCAGTACGAGTTCACACGTAGACGCAGTGGCCGAGCCAATTTTCAATCAATCAATCAAAAATTCGTCAATTTATATAAGAAACATGAATTTCACTTGTCGAACGTCTTTTTTTTAAATCTACCACCGTTTCGAAACGAGAGTTTTTATATTTATCTCGAACAGATATTCTGGAACTAAGATTACTGATAGCTCTTATGACCCTCTTTTGTAAAACGAATATAGTTTCTATGTCAGTTGCATGATCCCATAGCAAAATACCATAAGACGTTATGCTATGGAAATAATTAAAATAAATTATACTTGCTGTTTCAATATTAGTAAATAGAAGCAGACACCATCTCGTAAATATTTTTTTTACTTCTTTTTTTGTTTTGTAAGTTGTGTTTGATGCATTGCTCGATTTTCTTCAAAATTGTTACATCAACTATACCTGTCTTTGACTAACTATATAAAATGTTATTATTATATCCTCATACAATGTTATTACTTAATTTATTAGTAAAATTAGTCCCTCAGGTTTAGTAAATCCGCCCGATAACATGAATTCATAGAACACCCCTCGTACGCATGAAAACCTAGTACAAGTTCTGCAATTGAGAAGGATAATTGGTACTTAAGTTTAATAATAGTAACAATAAAGAGTGAAAGATTCCTTTATGAGCATGGTAGCTTTTACCCAATCAAAGTAGTGTCCGCCTTGTACATGCATAATTCAAATAATTTAAACTTGATGAAAAACTATTTTCCTTTTATCATTAAAATATTACTATTAAAGTTACTAATATTTAATGTAATGTTAATAGAAATTCATTAAGAATATCCACACATATCCCAATCGCAGAAAAGTTTGAATCAACAGTTTATATGTGGTTGTTGATCGAATTGGCTGGCTCGACTGGATACTACGGCCTCGCAAACTACAGACTTACTGCAGCTACTCTAGTGTTGCAGATGTAGATGAGCGTTATCACTTACCATCAGTTGAGCGGCTTGCTCGTTTATCCCTTTCCCATAAAAAAAATATTATAAAATAACACACAGTAACTTACCCAGGGGCTGGGGCGCTGGTGCTGGTGTGTCTGGGGCCACCGTAGTGCCCGGGGTGCTTTTCCCCCAAGACACGGCTCACTCTGCATCAAATATAAAACCACAATTAAAATAAGGCCAACCTCATTGCACTCAGCGTGCTCATCCAGCCAATACAGTAGACTCTGATACAATTACTAAAAAACATATACTAACAGCGGGTCACCATTGACAACAGACACCCTGCTGTAAACAGCATCTTAAGCCTTTGCATATTTCAAGAAACCTTTTAAAAATCATTTCAACAACCATTACACTTTACACAACTTTGGAAATCACATTGGTTACACATTGGCCACTATACTGGCTAGAGGCAACACATTAATAGTTCTACCATGCAAAATACTTTAAAAAATCACAATAGCTGAGTGGTTAGGGTATTTGTCTCCAAATCAAGAGACCCAAGTATGATCATCAGTATAAGGTACTACAAATGTTTTTATAAGTATTTTCTATCCAGGTTGCATTATATAATTTAATATTAGTTCAAGCTTTGTTTGTTTATAACCTGCAGTCTGATTGATATTGTCCTAATGCTTTAAGGCTCTGAATTGTTTTATGCACTCAAAATATTGAGGAAATAAATATAACCCAACATTGCATTATCACCAGGGTAAAAAAAAATCTAATCAATGTATCCAAATAACTCTTTAACTAAACAGACATAAGTCTACAGTAATGTTAAACAATGTAATGTTAAACATTACATAGGTGATTCCCATTGTGATATGGTGCCTTATCATGCATGAAAATCTTTTCTCTACTTGAGTACCACTGTGGGGGGGGGGAATATTTGAGATCAAAATTAAATTTTAAAAACTTTTATTGTCCTATAATTTCCGTGTGAATGATGTGGAGATTTTACCACACATTCTTTTTTAAATTCTCCTGGTTTGTTGATGAACACACTGGCTACATTAATCAGATATTAGGAATCTGGAATCATCACTAAAACACACTTTAATGAAGTGGTAAACTATGTTTGTGTTTTAATGAAGTAGCAAACAGTGGCTTGAATGATGTGGATAGCTTATAATAACCATAATAAGTTGTTTTATTAATACTCCTTAGAGCTATTAATTCTACAATCTTAAATATATCTGCATACTAAGATGGCAGTTTTCAATTGTAAATGTTTGAAGTTTTTTTCAATAAACACCATTTATAAAAATGTGAGTCAGACTTGCACACCAGGGATTATGTAAAATCGCACAACATATCTAGCCTAAATAGTATTATCCATGGAGTGAGCCTGACTCATACTTGGGCAGTTTTTATTTTTTGTTGTTTAACCCCATTTTTCAATAGTACATATACAAGCATCAAACCTAATGTGATTACAGAATCACAAGATTTGATGCATATGTATATGTTTCCTACATGCACCCGCTTCCCCTTCTTAATTTATTACTTTTGTTTCTGCCATCCTACCTACTATGGTTCACAAGTTACAGCACATAGGGCTCAATATGGATACCCTTTTTATCATTGACTCTAATAATAGCATTACATACTAATATAGCATTTCTGTAGGTCTTTAAAGCCTCTCCAACAATTGTTATAATGGGAGTAACATCATTGTTATTTTTTTTAAAAAATATTTTACCTAACATTAATTAACTATATCAAAAAATTGGTCTCAAAGCTATCTTACATTCACCTTTATATACTATTGATACTGCACTATTATTGATGTTAGATTAGATATAGACCTATTACTAAGATTAGTGTAATCTTTAAAAATAATATATTTTTTTAAATGTCACGGTTGTATCTTGTTTGTGACATAATAATGTTTCATACTTAGTACTTTATAACCAGTGTTTCTTGCAATCCCAGTCCCAATAACAAACCATTTGGTGCAACAATCATTATTTCTGTTTGACCCGAGGTGAAGGCACCAATCTCTCGAGTATAAAGTGTAATCACGGTGGTATATTTATAGACCCGAAGATTGGTCATCAATACATATCAGACATGTCGCAATTTTCTTCAATTAAGCCAACCACTATTTTATACACACCTTAAATGTGACTGTGACGGAAAAATCTTGCTGCTGCTATGCCCGTCTCCGTGTACACTAATAAATAAACAACATAAAAACAATACGTTTCACAAAAAAGGTTAAAATCGATAATAAACCGTCACAATAAGAGAAAATTAGAATAAGACAACTACTTTAGCGCTGGCCAACACACAAGCAATGTTCCAGTACAGGTAACGAATGACCCTCGTAAATAGTAATCGCCTTTGTAAAATGAATTACGAAAGTGAAATAACGGGATTTAATACGAGCGACCCGAAGAAATCGCACAAAGAAAGATGTCAGACAAAAGAACAGATGATAGATACATTTTGAAATATACTACAGACAAAACATAATACTGACAGTTTATAGTCAAGCCACAGATCCATGTATCATTTGTTATATACTAGAAATCGCCCGCAGCTCTGCCCGCTTGGAATTGGCCCTAAAGAAGTATGGACAATATACTACCTAGTCTACCCATCAAGTTTAATCAAACTAAACAGACTTTTAGATTTATAACAGGTGTGATAATAAAATAGAATAATAAAATAATCATGGAGAAATTCACTGGCACTGCTATAGCGCCATCTAGGCAATAATGAAGTAATTACCCGTAAATCTAGCCAAACAACAATAGTCATCAATCTAATCACAGTGCACAATGTACAACTGTATACATGATATGTGAAGGGATAATTATTTTTAACTATTTTCGATTCTATATGAAATTGTTGGTATTAATAATGTTTTAGGCTCATGGGGAAATGCCCGACCGTATATCTGCCCCTGAAGGTTGGAGCCGGTGATGTTGGGGTCTCCATTAAGTACAAACCTCCTAAAACCCCCGGAAAAGAGAGGAGAGGCTTTACAGCGGAGGCGGAGGAGATTAGCGAATAGGAGGCTTGATTAAAACTAATCAAAATGGAACAAAGTAATTTATTTGTTAATTATCAAACGTAAAACTGTAATGCTGGTAATGGAAATGTAGTATATCATTATCATTTCTAACACACCCATCCGAATTGTAGTTGCAAAAGGGAGTAACTTTATCATGTATGTTTCTAGTGACAGTTTTTAAATATACGATTTATAAAGACATATTTGCCGAAGAGTCCGGGTATTTAACATCTTCTTACTTATTTCGGCCGCCAAGAAATTGTACTTACACTGCTGTGTTCTGGTCTCAAGCGTAGGGAGAGTCAATATAACGGAGAGGTTGTAAAGCATTATCTTCATCTTAGTCCTTGTAGATGTATTCTCCATTGTTTAAAGTTAGACAGATGTATACATGCCGTTGTGTGGATTGTAAGGTCAGCTGGATAATGTAAATAAATCTAGCATTTTCTATAACGGCTCATAGCCTATAAACGCTGTAAGTGGTATCACTACCACTATAGTCTATTTGTATCTATGTTATGGTTATTTATGCCTACTGCCCAGCTATTTTTTAAGATTGGTCGATGACATGAATTCATTATTTTGTCTGGATTCCTAAGTAACACATTTTTGAAAGCTCCATCTAAATTTGTCAAGAGGTCTCTACGTTGAACGCATCATTGCAATTACTCTCATACAATAGGTAGCGCGATGATATATATTTATTACATCGCCTCAACCCCTAAGTAACACTTCCATGCTCAGGTTTATACGTGATGCACGTTCACATCGACTGAGTGACAGACAGACAACTTTGTTTTCGACTAAAATTATTTCTTGTCATATTTATCGATAGTATGGTATATCCCAGAAAAAAATCCTTAGATTTTTATTTTAAATATAAGATAAGAATGAATATTCTTTACAGTATTATTTTAGTTTCCGGTCGAGATATATATTACACTTCCAGTGTAAGCAATGCATTGACGATCGAAAATATGACATTGAACCAGGTCATGGATTTTTTGTCTCTTTCTTAGGTGTTACCATGATAAGCCTCGGTGTATTTTGTTGTTTTATATGACAGAAAGTAAAGGAGAAGGATTATATACAAATTATTTGTCTTTAGTATTTATATTCAAACTACTACCTAATGAGTCCCTGGAAATGACTGACAACCGAAGCCATTATTTGTTCAAAAACAAAACTGATTAATTTTTCGGATTTGGTGTTGTGTTGTGTTTCGTGTTTTTGTTACCGCCTGACACTTCCTCCGATCTTATTACATATTCGTTACATTGAATAGAAATCAAATAATTTATTGATCTACTATAACGAAATTTCAACGGTGGTACGTTTTTTAATGAGATTCCTCTGACGGAAAACAAACAGGCGAAAGAAACTTCGTAAGTATCCTCTTTTTTGGATATTTTATTCAAACAAAACGTTTTAATAGTACCATATTATAATTTTTTATCTTGAATCGGCTTGTGGGCTATCAACTCATAGGGTGAGTACCTCTGTGTTATAGTACAGTACAGCGCCTATAATATCTTCTGTGCCTTAGACAACTACCGATAGTATTGAGAAGTGGTCTCCGTGGTCAAAATCGGCAAGACGGGACATCATCATTCAAATTAAATTTTTACCACATCGAATTTCCATGTCACTTTCATGTACACAATGTGTTTGAATTGTAATGACACCGATTGTAAAGTGTTACTCAGTTTATATCACATCAGCATGAAGTAACAGATTGGTTAAAACTGTAAAGTCTTTTCCTAAACATTTATGCCTTTAGCATAAAATTTTACAATAAAATCTCTAAATATTTTTAATTTAATCCTACAATCTGACCTAAAATTTTAAAAACTTCTTAGACAGTAATATTGAGGAAAATATGTGGAAATAACTCTTAGTCTAATATATTGTAAAAAAAGTCATTTATTAATATTCATTTGACATTGTATTTATATTACTACAGTACTACCCCAGAGTTTCATGCCGGTTTTTCTCTGAGAAAGTCATGTTTTGCGAACCGGTGCAAATTTTAACGTTCATAAGAGCTTTATCCAAGCCCTAATTGATTATTTTTGCGCAGCTACGACATATGTACGTCAAAGTAGTCGCTACCTCTCACGACAGTCCACCAGGTCGGTTTCCTAATCAAGAAAATACCTTATTCATCAGCCAACTACAACCTACCCTTAAGACCCTTAACCCTAGAGAGAAGTGTGTTCTGTGGTCCCGCTACATTACCCGCCAACGTCTAGAGTACCTCGTGCCCGCCGACGTCTGACCTCGGCCCCGCGGGACGAGCGCATACAGACCCACAGTGTACAACCATATCATAGCGTCATGTTTCAATAAAACAAAGTATACCAACTTATCAACCTGCCTCCCCTCAAAACTCGCAGTACTTATATGTATGTCATACAAACATATAATTTGCACGGACTAGTTTCCAGTGCGTTTTTTGATTCCCTATAAATTATCCAATCCAATTCACGTCCCTTATTTAGCAATCTCCCCGTTTTGTGGCACGACATCACAATGGGTATTCCATACAATTGCTCGGAGATGCTGCAGCTTATTTAATATAAATTTACCTCCACCTCTATGGCGCCTGGCCGTTACTTTTTCAGCGCCATGCTGCTGCTATGTGTACTGACTGTGGCCGTCGATGTAAGTTTTCGTCCGATGAAATAAGCGCGCGGGAGTACCACAACCACACGTGCTGCTGTCATTCGATCTCACAACATACAACCTCTTACTGAAGCACAGACAGAAGCCGCGAAATTACATAATCTGGTATATAACCCGAGTAGCTTCGAGCCGGCCTTCAATGACTAGTAGCGACTTACTGCATTTCGACTCAACCTTCCACGACGCTCTCGCCTATGAACTATGATGAACTCTATCATTATTCTCCTTACATCCAATTGTCTGCCCAAAAAGTTATGGCTCAACCCGGGCACCTTGCAGGCTCGAGCTGCCTCTAAATCTGCCGGCAAAACAACCGCCAGAGCAGGAAGGGCCAAGGAAGGGCTTCCTGTGAGGAAGTGGAAAGTGGAAGAAGCGAAAGACGTATGTCAGGACCGTAGCAAGTGGAAGAAGATTGTCTCTGCCTAACCCGTTGAGAACAAGGCGTGAATATAAAATATTAAATATTCCATAACACTTGTATAACACACCCTTCTAGCAACACCAGTCCTAATATAACTCTTAACAATAGAATTTCAATACTTACAAAGTAAAAATACGTGAAAGGGTTCACAAACGAAACTAAAAACAGAATTTTTAAAATGTATTTAAACAAATATGCGTAACATTACACTAGACGTTCTTCCCGTGGTCGAACGCGGCTTGAATCTGGCTGTCGTGTATGAACTTGCTGTAGCCGGCGCCGCCCGCCTCAGAACCTAAACATTCGAAACTACTCTCGTGAAAGTAGTCAGGTGCCGCTGCCACATAACCTGCATCTGTTTTACGGGAAAGGCGGCAAGCGAGCAAGCGGCCCACCTGTCTGTAAGTGATTACCGTCGCCCATGTGCAGCTGTAGGTGTGTTGCCAATTGCCAACATTATTCTATTCATACATTATGCCTAGCAGACGTCAAGTTGGTAAGCACTTTTGTTTTTTACTTATTTCTGTCGCCAATCTGCATTTTATTGAAAGGTATAAAGAGCCAGTATAATCACAGACTTTGAGGGAGTTTCAGTGATGAAACCTTCTTCGAATATGGTCCATTTCTGGGGCAGCATCACTGGTGCTCAGGTACCGGCGCTGCGCTCACCGGTCCGCTGGCCTCGCGCGGTGGTTGTGGGGCAATCTTCTATGCAAAGTATGCCTGCTCTTGTTGGAGCTCTCGTGGAGAGGCTGTGTCCAGTGGGAATTATACGCGTCGACAACTTGTACACACTTGTACCATACATATACACGAATGGTCCAAGTGTGTGATTGTCGCTTTCGACCTTTTGATTTGTAGAAGCAACCACAATACGTCTTCTGTATTAATGTAATAAGCGATAACGCACCTGGGCCGTTGACGAGATGCGAGTTCCCGATGATCAGGTCCTCGGACGCCGTGTCCCGCGTCTCCGTGCGGAAGTTCGCAGGTTGGACCTTTGGTGGAGCGAATCGATCATGTTACTGAAGTCAACTTTGTCATGTTACAAAAGTTACCCACTGCTGTACTCAAAGAATAGATAGCGGAGAAAACATATAGGTGTGCGACCGACCTGGCCGTCGTTCCTCATGAGGTCCGGCATGGCGTTGCCGCCGGGGAAGCGATTGTAGATGCCGTTCAAGTTGTAGTGCAGGTTCATGTCCGGGCCGATGTTGGCCTTCAGCAGCTGCTCCCAGATGCCGCCTGCATTGCATTATATTATATATTACATGTATAGAACAATTACAGGCACTTAAAATATTCAAAATAAATTTATTGGGAAATATGGTCGGACAACAACAGCTGCAATGCCTCGACTCGACCACGGAAGGACCTCATTGTCACAGTCTTAATGCTAAAATGGAGATCTATTTACAGGTAACGAGAAATTTGAACAGCATTCTGATACTGATCGATGATTGACGAGTTGGGATCGGAGAGACAGATGTCTGACGCCGTAAAATATCCCCATCACTTAAGCGACAGATGTTTTTATTTCTTGGTTTGAAAACCAGGAACATCTTTTTAACGTGAACATTTGTGTACGCGGTAAAAGACAAGCGGCGGCTTTTGCTGCTGCGCGAATGGGTCCGCTCGACCGGGTTGGTACCGCGGCGTCGCAGAATACCGACGTGAAGTAGAAGCATATTGTGCTTCTGCGTTTCGTTCGGTGAGTGAGATAACCGGGGGCCCCTACCCCTCCCCATCCCCTTCTTCATCCTTCCTCCCATCTCCCAAATATCCTTAAAGGCCGGCGACGCAACTCCAGCACCTCCAGTGTTGCAGATGTACATGGGCGAGTGTAATCACTTACCACCTGGTGAACCGCTTGCTCCTTCGCCGCCTAGCCCATAAAAAATTCATCCGCTAGTTTATCAGCATCTGTTCACTAGCTCACCGAGCAAACGTCAGCGACAACATGACTGCCTTCAGTAGAAATCCACATGAAAGTAAGGAGTCAAAGTTCATTTAACTGCTCTCATCATCACCATTTCAGCCTATCAGAAGTCCACTGCTGAACATAGGTCTCCCCCACTGCTCTACTTTAGAATAACCAATATCTGTGTGAAAGCTATTTATTTAAACTACTCTTAATTCAATCCGCATCCATACCGAGCGACAGACGATTGTCGCTCGACGTGATGTATACGAAAGATTCGCTACACAACTACTACTAAATGCAATTATCGTTTTATAATAAACAGTATGAGCAGAGGTAAAGCATTGGAGTATTTTAGGAATAATCTAAGTGTAAATATCGAACGCCTCACCTTTGTCGATGGACACGATGGGTCGGTTGGACTGCCACGGGTACTCGCCGTGCGCTTGGAAGTAAATCGCGTACGTCGACAGCTGAAACACGACGCGCCCTCTTTTATTCTGTGGCTCTATTGGCGCATCACAAGCGATACCGGGAGGAGTGTTGAACAAACATTGAAGAAGCATTATCTATTTTATACTGCAGAACTAAACGTGGCATGGTAGTCTTGTACTGATTTAATATCCTGTCCGCCGAGAAGTCGTTGGCCGAAATTAGGGATTTTCGTTAAATAGTAGAATTACGTAAATAATATTCTCTACTTCCATAATACAGTTCTATACTGTCATCATGGTCAAACCTTACCGTAACAGCCTGTAAATATAAACAAAGTAGTCCACTGCAGTACAAAGACCGCTGGCATTAGGAGAAGTATTTGCCATAGTCGCACGCCGCACGCCCGGCTACCCGCCGAATTTGAATGTCTCGGTCGCCCCTTACGATACTCAGACAATAGATTGTGTCTCGTAGATTCTTACGTCTATACCACACGGCCATGTTTAATTAATAATAATGGAACGTGTAGTCCAGGCGGTCCCGTTAGTTGGCAATGTTGTTTGAGAGACGATGTCTGCGACTAGAATTAAGTTACGTTTCAGCGGAAAGAATGAACGAGGAAAGAGTCGAAACAAACGTACGCTTCAGAAGCGAGTGGATGAGTCGACGAGGACGCCTCAGACGAACGTACATCGACTTAATATCATACTACAAATCCAAGGAGCGCGTATGCCTAGATGAATACATAGACGATGAGCCGTGGTAAACGGAAGTCCATAATCTCTGCCTATGGCTCTAGGCTGAAAATTATAATGAAAGTAATTTATCATTCGAAGCAAGAAAGACAATTTAGTTTGCCAAATGTCAATTCTTATTTTTATAACCTCATTAAGAAGCAGTAGTAGATTTACTGCTTCGTAATGTGGTTCTTCCGACGAAGAAGAAACATGCTCCTTGGTCATTTACTTTCTACAAGCGTTACACGCTCGCAATGTCGTTACAACAAAAGGCATGGGGTCCCATGTGCAACTGCAAACTCGAGCTGACACAGCCGCCGCCAGCAGCACCTGTTCACTTTCACCTGCATGACTTGTATATAGTTTAGTTGCCTGTGTGTAGTAGAGAGCCAGCCAGTATTTGCCACCGTGCCCCACGAAGGCGGTTTCGTTGGCGTCGAGCAGCGCCGCGGGGATCTCCTGGTGTGACGATTCCGTCGAGATGCGCAGGTTGCATCCGTACCTGAAGATACACCGCATGCTTCTTCATTTTGTTAATGGATTGATCTGACTGACGAGCTAACAGTTCATCTGACGGTGAATGACCACTGCAGCCCAGGGGCACCTGCAAACAACTCGATAGAAGTAGGTTGCAGATTCGTCGTCACCCCTGTAGGACCGAGATAGACACCGGAACACAACAGTGGTTGCTGGAATGGGTAAGAGGATGGTGCGTCCGGTGAGGTCGGTGCTTTTGGTCGTTTTTGACTTTTATAGTTTCATCGTTCTTGTATTTACTGTATTGTAAGCTCCGCCGATATTCTACCGAAAAACTGTACTCTTTTAGCCAGTTACTGAGTTAGTACATCTTTTGAGAGAAAAACATTCAACGGTTCTGTGAACCTATCACAAGTATCTGAAGAAGGACAATAGTACGTTAGTGTCGTAGAACTAATTGTGGGGGACATCTATTTGAAAGACAATCTTGATGTCTATATAAGAATTATTGAATTCTAAATATTACGTGAGAACTGAATACGTATGATTTAAGAAAAAAAGGTTAGTGCGTGGCTTAGTGGCCTAGACTATAGTGACTACATTCGACGACAGTAGTACACACATGGACACAATATACTTAAAAGCGCACACACAATCACACACGCATACATGCAAACTAGATGTTACACTTATCATATTATTTTCCTTTTCTTATTTAGGTTTATTTTATTAATACCTCTGGAAGATATGGTAGAGTGGGACCTCCTGGCACAAATGTATATCCCAACATGACATTTAAATTCTATTTTCATTTTACTTGTAATACCTGAATGGTTGTCACCGTTGTACAAATCAGCCCGGAGGTCAACTGGAACGCGTATTCACGCGCAATGGATTTCACATGGGCATAACGAAAATATCTCGATCGGTTAGGTTGGGTTCGCGTGTCCGGTGATGTCGCGCGTGCAGTGCTCGTGCAGTGTGCGTGCAGTTTGTTATTGTTGTTACTGGGCGGCCAGTTGTCCCGTGTCAATAGCACTGACCAGTCCGGGCAGGCCTTGAGTATGTCGTAGGGGGCGCGGTAGTACTCCGCGCGCCGCGCCACGGGGTTGCGGACGTTGAAGCGCTCGTTGGGATCGGTGAGATTGATGCGCTTGATGTTCACGTCGCGCCGCTCGCACACGTAGTCGTAGTGGAACTTGGGCACGGTCTCGCCGCGGGCGCAGTACGTCGCTGCCCGGACAAAGCGCAGCGTTCATGCAAAGCGTAGCGCATCACTGAGATTATTTTATATTAAGCACATATTATACTCAATCACTGCAGAACATTTCTTATATAATAAATATTTACTTTGTTCATGTCTGTTACATTTATAATATACAGTAGGTACGCTTGCATTATGCTCGTCTATTAAAGACAATGGCAAAAAGTTTTCATAACTAACAAAGTGTAGGAGAGGAAGTCGAAGAGATTAAAATCCAGAAGGAAGTACTAAAAGACTCTATCGCGCTGACGCTCTACAACATGAACTCCGAAACTTTAATAAAAAACTATTAAAGCTTATTGTGAAAGCTGTACGTCTTCGGATACCTACGACTGTAATGGAGCACGATCCCCGCTGCGTGAGAAGGCAAACGGGCGCAATGTGAACAGTCTGCGGCAGGCCGCGGACGCAGGTGCGATGGCCTGTACAGCGGGCCGTTTACGCAGATGCATAAGCAGCATCTGCTTCACGCCGGCCGTGACGGTCGGTTCGTGCAGCAGCAAGAGCCGCCGCATGGCTCTACCATGTATACAATCAAATCCTTAGGAAAACGCTAATCCTCGCGATATGGTCGTGTAAATAACCATTTATCTCCGTCGACTGATCTTAGCTGCGACTAGGGTCGCATCGAACATTTGTTGAAGGTTCTCGATCAATACATTCAGAATTTTTTTGACTAATAAGAAATCGATCGAAATTAACAAGAAATTACTGAAAATACCAGGTATCGTTCACGAGATCAATCGCCCCGGGATGTATCGTATCGGATTAATGTTATCGGTCTATGGTTTAAATGAATTCCTTTAAAAGACCTTTTGTTATCGACATATACACTTACTCCTGTAGGTGCCGTCGAGCGTGTTGACCGCGGCGTACTTGTCGATGCAGTAGCGGTAGCCCAGCGTGGTCGGGTAGCGCAGGTACGGCACCCGGCACGTGAACCGCCCCTCCTGGTACATCGCGCCCTGCCGTGGGGTGGCACACGACACTTATCAATGTATAAAACATAGTACAGATAGACAAGCGGCCACATACATATACGTGTAACAAATAGTTCATCAATAGGGGGAGTGCCCTAAAAAGCAGCTTCAAAAGCCGGCATGAATTTCAAATTTTATTCCAGATGTTACGCCAGGCTGGGCAGCCTGATTTAGCCTTTTTTAAAGCTCTCATGAACGTCGTCTTCTATTCTTTAAAAAGTTATGGCCTTGAGAATAGACCGCTATTCTGCTTTTACTACTATTTACTTTATTCAGATATGTCGAAGCCGGGGCCGATCAGCCACTGGTCTGAAGCGCTCTTTATATTTAAGGAATTAAAAGAATTAGTCAAAGTCTGCGCTCTGACTCATTTTGGCTTAGCAGGCTACCTCCCCAGCTCAGCCAGCCAGCGAGAGCTAGAGCTGGAGCGCCGCGGGTTGTCGTAGAGCGAATGCGATATGAGGCAAGGTCCAACCTTGCATATGACGCTGCGGCGGCCCGGCGGGCGCGACACACCGCCGAAGCAGTAGGAGCGCGTGCCGTTGATCATGATCTCGGTGACGCCGATGTGCGAGATCAGCGTGATGCCGTTGATGCCCGCCAGCGCGAACCGCTGCAGGCCGGCGCGCTTGCGCACCTCCACGTTATTCTTCATGCTCATCGTGTTCACGATGGCCTGCCACCCGTACACGAACTCGTGCAAGGGCCCTACCGCAACAACATTATCGCTATGAGCCCAATTCAAATCTCGCTTTAGTTTACCGCGTTTCCTCTTACATAAGATCGTCGCAGCACCGCATTAAGGTCCTCCTGCAACTTACTAATTTACAGAAGCATGCGAGCTTCGTCCGGATGTTGCGGCAACCTCATAGTATCAATATTTAAACGGCGTGGACGATCTCGTGCCCCGATTTGCATCGTAACTGTCTGCGCGGCCAGAATACTGAGTTGTAATCCTGCACTAAGAAAGAAAGTAGAAAACCTAACTCGATAGAGACGAAATGTATGTACTATCAATAAAATGTAACGAAACACTAGAAATCTCCCTCGAGTACTTGATTTCTAAATTAGACTACTGCAGTAGAATTGTATGCAAGGTGCACCAATGGTTGAAGAACAGCAAAGTTGCATATGCTCTCATTGGTTAATAGTTTGAAGCAAATAAACATTTTTCCTGAACAAAAACCTTTCGGAGCTTAAATTAAATTAACCTTTAACGGCACAAAATGTGGCTGACGTACATCTAACGGAATTGCCATGAAAATCGGATGTCTTCCGACATAATACGGATAAATCATTTTCAGAAGTGCAACATCGTTTTAGATGCGAGGTGTCGGGTTCTGCGGTCGCCATGCGTGGTGATTACGGCTTCGTCTGCACCAGTATAATAGGCTGAAGAAGAACCTTTCAGTGTAAAAAATATTACGCACCTATGCCGAAGCTGTCGCCGTCGAGAAAGTTAAACATCTCGCCGAAGGAGTCGGGCATGAGACCGGCGATGACGGTGGAAGTCTGGAAGCCCTCGTCCGGCATCATCGGCGCCACCTCGTCCGCGGGCGTTGTGAACTCGTGCGCCGACATGTTGTTGAAGTGCCCGTGCGAGCCATTGCTCTGCCGACGTAACGATATTTGAAAAGATTTCTTTCAAACTATTGGTAACATCTGGTAACTGTATCTATACAGTTCCTTTATATTATATGTTATACACATATATATGTGTCTATGTATGTTCTAAATAAATAAATATGGATTACTTGGGTGGCGTTGGACACTGATAAACTAAATTAAAGTTTGGAGGATTCTGCATTGTTCTATCGTATTGATTAGTCTTTCATTTGTATAATTTTATTTAATTTTGGCTTTGAATCTAAAGCTCACTCTGAAAATGTATATCGTGTATTCATAGAAAACAGAATCCCCCAAACTTCTAGCAAGCCCTTACCTCTGATATCCATAACGCGAAAAAGGTAAAAATTATAGGCCACATGGTGTAATCGGGTGTGCCCAGACGTTCCTAATCACTGCGCGCCATTACGGGCAACTCCCGGCGTATCGATAAAAATAATTGAAGCATAAAATCTGAGAGCGCTCGTTGCTAGTGCGTAATTGGTCATTAAAAATGTAGCCGAGTGCGAGCTTTAGTGGAATGAAAGTTAAACTACGTTATAACAGCGAAGGTTATGAGACGTAACATTCCTTCTGCACCTACTTTTCAGGACCGTACGGTTGACATGCGTCTGTATTGTACCGTAGATATCGAAACTAAGTAGAGGCTCGGCGCTGTGTCGCGAGTTCTAGAGATCTTCTAATTGAATCTAGATCTGTCTACGTTTATTGCACTCTGTCTAAAACAATTGAAACCATTGCTGTACAGTTAAGTGACTACTGTCGCAGTGATATTTACAAATATTACTCGACTTGTTGCTATTTTCCGAACCCGCCGATGAACGGTGGGTAAAAGGTGCTTAACGCCTACCAGTCACCGAAGGCAGTGGACCGGTGGTCGGGATCTGCTGATTGCTATTAGGTTGGCGGACCGACCAAGACTCTCACAGTTGAGATACGCTGTTTGCCCGGTGGCCTTGCTTGTTTCGGCGGAAGAGACTCGCGAGCAGAAGGAACTCAAATTAAGGCTGCTTATCTTGTCGCAGTTCGGTACCGCAACTGGCGATGGTCAGATCGCGCTGCTGCTGCAATGCGATTAAACTCAGTGCACCGCGACCGCGACCGGTGTGGGCTCAACCCTTATCGACAGTAACCCAAACCTATTTCTTACACCTCTCTCGAAGTCTTTCCTTCACGGGGGTCGGAGGACGCCACAGCAGCAGCAGGCAGCAGTGTCGCACTTTAAGCTGTTTTACTTGAGAGCCTTCTGCTTGCGAATCTATTCTGCTGAAATGCCACCAAGCCAATAGCGTTCGATTCCGCGAGGCTCTAGTATAGAGATCTTAGCCATACGATGGGTATTTTACCTCTAAATGTCTGTTCGATTTAAAATTTGGCACACTGCAACCTTGATCTAATGCTGTAACCAAGGACATTTGTGGCGGTGCCAACCTTGAGTAGTTCCACCAAAGGTCGTAAATTCTCGTGGCGCTGGTGCTGGTGGAATGGTTTCTAATTTAGCAGCACATGTCGCATGTTGGTGCAGTCACAGTCCACAGAAAGGTTCGGAAAAAGTAATATGTTGATATCTGCCGTGTGGCAGCGGCGTTAGAATGTCCTTCCTTCCTTCCTTCAGGTGACGTAAAAGACGGTTAAGTGAAAAGTCCTGAAGTGTGTCAGTAACCGCCAGGGAGCGGGCACGACGACAATGCTGTGCATCCGGCGCCTTCCGTCTCCCGGAAAGGCATACAGTGCGTTTGGAGGTTGGCTTGTATATGCAGACGCGCGCTAAATGGAAATTCATAGCCTTTAAGGAAGGAATAAGCTCTTTTCTTGAAGGTCCCTAAGTCGTAACTGTTCGGAAATACTCCTGGCGACAGCTGATTCCACAAAATCGAAGTGCGTGGCAGAAAACTTCGATTAAAACGCACTGTGGTGGAATGCCAACCATCTAGGTGGTATCGATGGAACTTCAAATTCTGTCGCGATGTACGATAGTGAAACTCAGCAGCTGGGATCAATCCGAACAGTTCCTCAGAACATTCCCCGTGGAAAATTTTGTAAAAAATGCAAAGAGAAGCAACATCTCTTCGCAAGGCCAAAGGATCAAGCCGACCAGAGAGAGCTTGGTCGCCGACAATTCGAGCCGCTCGACGTTGGATGCGGTCAAATGGAAGGAGTTGGTACTGGGGTGCCCCTGCCCAGAGATGAGAACAGTATTCCATGTGGGGCCGAACTTGCGCCTTATAAAGTTGCAAACGGTGGACCGGCATGAAATACTGTCCCGCTCTACAGAGCACACCAAGCTTTTGGAGACCAATTTGGCCTTTCCTCCAAGTGACCACGGAACTGAACGTCGCTTGATATGTCAACGCCAAGGATTCTGATACTGGCTGAGGCAATAAGGGGAATGTTCTCAAAAGAGGAGAAACGACAAAGGGATTCTTTTAGCGGTGAACGCGCAAACCTGTGTCTTTTGGGGTTGAATAGGACCAAATTACGTCGACCCCAATCCGAGACTTTGAATAACAAGGTCTCGACTTCAGACACAAGTTTGTTCCGGCACTCGTCGACGTGTTCCCGAGAAATATTCGCACGGCCTGTATATAGGGCATCACCCGTGCTGTCGTCTGCATAGCAATGAATGCTACTGATTTGTAGCATGTCGTTGATATGCAGAAGGAACAGAGTGGGAGATAGCACACAGCCTTGTGGAACACCAGCATTCACGGGTTTGGGGTCCGAGCATGCACCGTCGACAACAAGCTTGATGCTCCGATCCGTGAGGAAGCTAGTGACCCAGTTGCACAATCACTCAGGAACCCCGTAAGATGAAAGCTTTGAAAGAAGCGCTTTTTGTCAAACCCTATCAAATGCTTTCGCTACGTCCAGACTAACCGCCAAAGCCTCCCCCTTAGACTCAACTGCTTCTGCCCATCGGTGAGTCAGGTAAACCAGAAGATCACCAGCTGATCGTCCGCGACGGAAACCGTACTGTCGGTCACTGATCAGCTGGTGTTCCTCCAGGTACCTCAGGAGCTGGGTGTTGATGAGTGACTCCATTATTTTAGATAACAAGGGGGTGATGGCAATAGGCCTGTAGTTGGACGGATCAGAGCGGTCGCCTTTTTTGGGTATTGGATGCACAAATGCTGTCTTCCAAGATTCCGGGACGACGCCTGAAGAGTAGGAGTGCCGGAAAAGACGCGAGAGAACCGGTGCCAACTCAGGGGCACACATCCTCAGCACAATTGGAGCGATTCCTTCCGGCCCACTCGACTTATGTGTGTCCAGGGAGCGGAGTGCCTTTCGCACTGAGCTCTGCAGAAACTGAATTTCCGGCATGGAGCACTTACACCACGGGATGGTAGGTGGAGAGTTTCCCCGGTCATCAAGAGTCGAGTTGGATGCAAAACGAGAGCCCAAGGGATCGGCTTTCTCTTTTGCAGTATGGGCCAGCGAATCATCCTCCTTGTGTAGAGATGGGAGAGATGGCTGACAGAAATTCCCCTGGACAGCCTTGGCGAGAGACCAGAATACGCGGGTTCCTGATGAGAGGCGAACTAGTCTCTCGCCAATTCTGCCAATGTGCTTTAACTTTGCCGCAGCGATAACTCTTTTGAAGGACCTGGAGGCAGAGTTGTACTCGTTTTTAAGAGCACTGGTTTTTGCATCCCGAGACGCCGATGCCTCGGCCCAGGCCTGGTAGCACTTCCGCTTTTGGCCTGACGCAAAATATAGCTAAAAAAGCCTCAAAGATGTTAGGTTTCGACATGAGAAATACTAAATTATTTAAAGACAAAAATACAAAGATATTTCTATATAATAGTTTAGTAAGAAGCATTCTCGAGTACTGTAACACCGTGTGGCGACCATTGCGCGTTGCATTCTCTTGCTGCACGGAATGCTGGAAAGAGTACAGAAACGGTTTCTGTGGCACTTGACCCACTCTATTGGGATGGCCAAAACAATGCCTATTATATCCTCCAGGTACCTCAGGAGCTGGGTGTTGATGAGTTATTACCATTATTTTAGATAACAAATACAGCACTTAAAACTGCTATTACCAATTTTAGTGGTGCCGGCCACCGGGGTTTGAACCCCGGGTTGACCATGGCAACACCGGCCACCTCGCACTTTACACGCTGCAATCACCGCTCCGGATAATTTGTCATATCGATGAAGGGAATTCACAAGACGTCCTCCACAGGATGGGTGATACGGTGGGCGGCATAAGCGAATGGTAAAAGAAATCCAAAATCCTATACTTGCCACAGTCTCGTGTTGCAATTGTCGGTCTCCAATGAAAACACGTATCATTTTAAAAACATGTATTAGTAAAAAAAAAGCAAAAAAGTACAAATAGCTTCATTTGGCACAACAACAATTTCACAAAATGTATATCTCCTGCGGGTTCGTTGTGTACGTTCACAGTACACAACGAACACCGATTACAGTGGATATACCTATATTTTACAATTGTATAATTTGACGAGATGTCATCCCCTTACTTAGCTAAAATCTAACCGTAAACATTGTGATGACTTAATACATATTACTGATACAAATCACAACAATAGAAATCCATTGAATCATGGAACATGGCAGTGGAAACGTTCATAGACACCGCGTAGCTAGTTGTGTGCTGGATTATGCAGACGCATTTCTTTTACTTAATATTATTGTACGCAATTGTACAAAATATATAATTGTCGAACGGTATGCATGCGCATATTAGCACATGCGTAAAGTGTGCGCCAACTGATTAACAAGGTTGCGCCCGCCCCGTGCGCGCATCTGACCAGAATGGAAAGCTCGTCGACCCGCTCGCAGCAGCACACGACCGCGGCGACATATGACTTATCTACGTAAGGCACCGATCCTTAAATAGTTTAAAAAGTGGCGGTACGCGCGTCCGTCCGTGCGCAACTTCTACACTCTCAATAACGATTTTTTCCCTATCATTGTATAAAGTTGAAACGTAGATTAGTTTGTCATTAGTTTATATTCTAATAACAGATGTCGCTGTACCTATTTATATCGCGATATGGATTCACTGGTTTATAATGCACGAGTTCAACTAAGATTTTGTGAATAAATGTCGAGCAATAGACTACCGACCATTTAAGTTTATGGTTGATTTCATTGCTACATCGACCTCCTAGGGGCAACGGTTTCTATAGCGGGTGACATTAGCATGATTCTGTAAACGTAGAAAACCAATGCAATTTCGTTTACAATGTCTATTCGCGTTATCAGTTTATAAGCAACAGTTAAAACACATCTCCGAGACAAGTTAAAACGAATATCTTTCAAATATGTCTATCCTACAAGACACACAAACCGCTGACCCTGACGAACCCGCGGGGGTCCGTTAATATTCGATAAGGTTGCAAGGCAGGGCTCATTCGTCTCAACATTACGTACATTTCGTACGCGGTAGAGTCTAGAGCCGGCTCGAAAGGGGTAGTATAAGGGCCTTGCAGAATTCCGGAGTAAAGTAGAGACCCTCCCCTCCTCACCCCTCCTCCGCCCTGCTCCTTTTCCAAATAGTCTTAACACACCTGCAACTCATCTGGTGTTGCAGGTGTGTTGCTGGTATCGAACGATGATTACTTACCATCAGGTGAAACGCTATCTTGTTTGACCCTATTGCCACAAAAAACATATTTCACATATAACAATTAATTAATGAAGACAAAACCAAAAACTTACTAAAAATATTCAAAACAAGTTAACAAGCTTACAAGCAAAGAAACTACAGGCGCTGACTAGGCCGATAGGGCTCGGTAGTCACAAGGTCTAGGCCAGGGATTCCCAAAGTGGTCGACCCCTTGGGGTTTTTACTTTAAGATAAGATTACTCACTAACCGCAGTTTTTAAATTGGAAAGTGTTTTGTATTGATTGTATTGATATTGATACAGGAAAAATACTAGAGAAGGGATTTATAAAGTAATTTGGCTACGGGGGTCTGAGGTTTCAGTTAATTTTGGAAAAGAAGTCTCTTGCTCGAAATAGTTTGGGAACCCCCGGTCTAGGCAAAATTCTTCTTACATTTAATTTGCATTAGCTAGATTTCACAGCAACTGAATTCGTGCTAAACATTTGTCGTGGAAAACTATTATTAAAATGCAGGACACCGACCGGCCGCGGCTCGAGCAACATCTCACGGATGTTAAGCCCTGCTACGCAACCCGGGCTTCGCTTCTGCATGACCACAGTTACCTAATCACCCGCCACTTGATGAGTAAACTCTAATTTGGCGCGAAAATTATTATTCAGCAACGGAATCTTCCTTTAACTCTACAAAAAAAAACTTAACTTAACCTGAGATTTTCGAGTACATTAGAGATTCCCTTAACAGATCCGGTCTCAATCGAAATATCATATATTCATAACAAACATGTCCCCGGACAATCAAAACAATAGCGTCCTATGACAGTTATACAAATATAAATACAACTACGTAAACGTACGTAAACAACAGATTCGATGAAATGGAGCGCTCACCTTACAGTCTGTGACTGTTTTATATATATTATTATATATATATATATTAATATATTACAGCGTCACAGCGAGTATGATCGTAATTTAAACCATTAAAAACATACGCATTGAAACTTATTACACACAGTTACATTTAACAAAGGGAGACTAGGAATAGTTAAGTAAATGCCATGAAAGGTAATATTTAAAATTGAGCACTAAGGCAGTGGTGGTGGTTACGTGAAGCAGGAACTGTGGCCGCCGCTCACTCCTCCTTGTCCTCCACGGCGGACAGGAATAGCTTCTGACAGATGTGGGTGAACTTGCCTGAAATGTTAATTAACTATTAACGAACACTGAGACAATTTATTTTATGTTGTACCATTTGTGATGCCGAAAAACTGTTCAAAAAATAGGATAGCCAAGAAGTTTATTCTCTGTGAGAGGAAACTTATTACGAAACGGTGGTAGATTAAAATAAAAAAGAAACTGACCATTGCCAAACGAAATTTGAATTTCTTACGCCAATGTTTCGCTTAAATGTTTCTTTTAATAAACGGATTTTGTGTCAGCATGACGATGTTTGTGTCGACAGAAAGACAAAGGTGGTATAGTTATTTATTTGACAAGAATTCCATACGAGTTATGAGTCAAGTTATTCGTAAGAACCTTCCACCCGTCTTACTCTCCGCGGATGTGGAAAGAGGGGATTAAGGGGGGAGCCTTGAAAGTGTCAATGACTGTCTACAAGGGGCGAGACAACCATCTCTGGTGTGCGAGTTGTCTGATGCTGCGATCGCCAATCTGCTAGCTGAACGTGGCGATTATGGAAAATCCTCGTTATGTCCCGCGGTGGACTATTCGCAGGCTGTTAAAGTGAAGAAGTAAAGCACGAGTGTATGTCGAATATCTAGGAGCGCGGGCAAACGGAACACAGAGACCCGCCGATAAACAATCATAAACGCCGATGTCCATAGCGGACGCATACACCGGACGTCTAACATATGTCCGATTCAAGTAAAATATCTATACGATGCAACACGATAATCGATAAGTAAAATGGTATATAATCTTAATTCGAAAAGAAGAGCACCACCCACAAACACGTACACTAATTCTTCCACACCGTGCACTATCTACCGCTCACACGCACACCAGCACGACACTAATAGACAATGCGCACGTGGTTGTGTTCGCATCGCAACACGCAACGGTGCGTTTGTCGAGCGGTTAGACTCAGCGACGTACGATTACGACGTACGATTGTGGCGAAGGTGCACGGCGTGGAAGAAGTAGTGCACGTACTTGTGGACTGTGGCTCTTCTTCTGATCGAGCACTTAGCCAATGAAAGTGTCCTATTACCTTCAGAAGAAAAATTTATTAATAATATTGATACGTAATGTATATAAATAATTATGTGATAAAAAAAAAAAAAGTTGTAAACATGCTTTAACAAGATAATGTACCCAGCTATGTCTAATCATTGGACAACGGCCACGCGTGCACAGTCGGCCAAGCGGAATTGTAGGCTTGGAACAGTAACGCCCGGAAACAGAGCGTGCTTCACGTCAAGCAAAGCAAAAATCTAAGCTATGTTAAGTTAAACTCAGCCGTATTGGCACAAATGACTGGAATCTACGGCTGACACCTTAGATGAAGATAAGTTCCACTAGCCGCGTTATTTTTACAACGTTAGTACGAAACTATATTCTTAATATTCAGGTATTTGAAGGTGTGTAAACAAGTGCGACTGACTGGAGGCGCGGCGCAGGGCGGCGGGGCGGCGGCGCACGAGCAGAAGGTATACGGGCACGCCCGACAGCGTGATGAGCGCACCCGCCAGCACCGCCGTCGGCTCGCTGGCCACCGGCACCAGCAGCAGCAGCGAGCTCGCCAACACGAACACGCCCGGCATCCACAGCCCCACCTGCCCCGACACCAATTTATTCAAATGGAAGTGCCTCCGAGGTGTAAGATTATCTTTTAATCTAGAAACAAGTGTCAGCAACACCGGTGCTCACCAACCCCCTTGACCTTGTCCAGCGTGGTGAGTTTGGGTTTCTTTTAAGGTTTTTTAAAACCTTACAAGAAATGCATGACGGCTTTTGGTAACGCTATCTCAGAGAGGTTTACGTTCAGCAGTGGACTAAACAGGTTTTAATTCTATCGTAAAAACAGGGTTGACGATTATCACCATTTTGAGTACGCTACAACAGCAAACTTGCTCGCACTCGCTTTTATGTCAACTGCAAACGGTGCGTTGCGCACGCGCCGCTCGCAACGGAATGTCGACGCACGCACAAGCACCATCACATACATGGCGCTAATGTTTCTATGCCAATAAGCCCAATGCACGGCGGCCCACCGCCCCGTTCGAACAGGACGAAACAGTGGACGCAGCGTGTGTGAACTGTTAACGCATTCATTTGCAGAGTTATGTGTTCCAAGCTTCGAATACGATTGACTACTTTACTACGAGTCTAGTTGTACTGTCTTGCGTCCCTTATTAATGTGTTTGACTCTGTCCCCGAGGTTATCGAATTGTATCGTTCGTTGCTTTGGATGCGAGAAGACAAAGTATTGCAGTACAGCTTTCAATACTTAAGTAAAATACATTAATTACCTTGATAGGGCGCGGCAAGTCGGGCTTCTTGTAACGCAGCCAAAGCACAGCGCTGCAGCTGAGCGTGGTGAAGAAAGACTCCACCACGGTGCAGTAGGTGATCAGCGACGTAAGGCTGCTCGGGATCAGCATCACCAGCGATATCAGCATCTGGCAGAAGGGTTAAATAAAATTATTACCCTTTGCAAACACTGAAGCCGCCGCTCATCTCTAGCAGACGGATTAACTTTACCTACTGTTTATATCCCTGCCCTACGAGAGATGAGGCGGAAGCAATATGGTCACCCTACTACACCTCTATTTGTCTAAACAATTTAAACTTAATATATACTCCTTCTTCCGGGTACCTCTTTCACAAGATGTCTCTGCTTCACGCCGGTATTCTGCAAGGTCGCGACGCTAGCCCGGTCGAGTCTGTTTTACCTTTTTATCCTAAAGTTATTGAGCACATTATCCCTACTGAACTATCCTCTTTCCTATCTTTTAATTCGTTTCCAAGCTCTTTTCAATCTGGTTTCCGGCCCAGCGATAGTATTATCACTGCTTTCCTAAAAGGCAGCCTACAGTTGACATTCGCTGGTCTATAAAGAAGGGCTAAATCATTTGGCCTCTCGGTTAATGCCAGTAAATCAGAGACAATAGTTAAGTTGATCAAAAATCAAACGGATTTCTTACTAAAGAAATTCGATAGATTATTCGAGTATATCCTCTATAAAGTTAGACAATATCCCTGTAACTTACACTGATACTATAAATGTTTTGGAGATAATAATTACTTCGATTTCCTGGCACGCCCATGTCAGAGAAATTCATCGGTGAGTTCGCTGTTCCTTGCGTTCACTAAAATGCTGTCGAGGTCTATTTATTGCTCTACAACTAAATTTGAACCGAGGAGCCATTACTCACTGGCAAGAGAAAGTAGGCTGGCGCGGCGACGGCGTCCGACTCACCAGGAAGACGAGCGAGGGCAGGGGCGACATGCAGGCGACGTTGATGTGCGCGAGCAGCTCGGGCATGTGTCCGTTGCGCGCGCCCGCGAAGCACATGCGCGACGACGTCATCACGTGCACCGACAGCCCGCCCAGCACGGCCACCGCCACCAGCGCGGGCATCGCCCACCGCACCCAGCCCAGCGCCACGCCCGCAAAGTCCTGCGCCCACCGACCACCTCGCGTCTCAACCATAAACTGTTCGCTACGATGCTTACGATGACACTTTGAGTATCGCTACATGAAACCTAAACTCGGCAACTTCGGGAACACTAAAATTTAAACCTGCACGAAAATGATGAACGGAAAGGCTACGTTCGATGCTTCTCTGCGCGATGTAATCTGGAGACCATATCAGCAGAACTAGCCGACAAAGCCTTAAGGATCAGCAAGCTGACGTGGCAATGGAACTAACTGGTAGTAAGGGAACAAAGGTTCCCGTGTGGCAACCTCGTGCAGGCGAGCGCAGGGTGGGCCGACCTCTCCTTACAGGATGACTGATGACCTGCACAGCCATGTTCAGCTGTGGACTTGCGATAGGCTGATTATGATAATGATGAATTAATTATTATCACCAAAGTAAGTACAAATTTATAATATATTTAGTAAAATTGACATTCTTTATACATATTTTTCATTTACGTACAATCAAGAACAAATTATTTCAAATTTATTACAACCTAAAACTATTATTATAAAATCACAATTTTTAAAAAACTTTTCTCTCTACGATCTCCAGAACCACAATTAACATGAAACCTCACTTCAATTGTATCCTTTCGAACGATAAAATAATAGACCTAATGAGATTAGAAATGTCCAAGTAATCGGTGAATAAGTATAAAATAACCATCTGCTCCAGCTAAAAGCTCATTCTCAAAATTTTATGTCACCTGTCACGGGGCAGCCTGATGAAATCGTCATGTAGATTTTAATCAAGCAAGATTGTCCCATAGTCCATTATCATACATATTTTTATGGAGCTACGATATTGAAATTGAATTTAATCAGTAAATAGTTACTTTATAACGTAATAAAATGAGATCTACAACTAATATTTGTCAACTTGAAAATTTCCTTACATAAGAATTTTAAATATATATCAAAACAGCTCCAAGGACTTTCAAATTAGGGAATAGTGGACCGTGAAGTACTCACAACTGCAATGGCCTCAGTGGCTCTTACTCCTACGGGCCCCAGCACCGCTAGGTAGGACAAGTTGGCCAGCAGATAGATGCCGGTCACCAGCGGGAGAGAGAGGTAGATTGCTCGCGGTAGGTTCACAAAGGGGTCTCGCAGCTCCTCCGTCATAAAATTCAGATAGTTCCTTTGTAAAAATTAAGCATTGTTAACAAACAATTATGACATACACATATGTATATATATATAGATACATATATACTCACCATCCAGAGTATGAAAAGATTCCAGAATAAAAAGCCACAGACCAATCACTGACCGAAGTCTTAGTGCCGGCCCAGCCGTCCTGGAAGTGTTCGACTCGTCCTGTAATCATAACAGTTATTTGTAAGTTTGTATGCTACTCACCCAGGCTTGACTGGTAGGGAATGCCTTAGTAACAAGGTCATAATAAAGAATAAATAAATATAATTACAGTTGTGGTGGCCTTGTGGTTAAGGCGCTCACTTTAGTTTCATATAACGCTTGTGACTGGAGCAGCGTGACGGGCCTTTCCCGGCCTCAAAATCCCGGATATTTAAAGAGGGAGGCCTTTGCTCAGCAGTGGGCGCTAACATGCTGCTACTTTACTTTACTTTTATGCCTAAATTATGTCCACTTCATTTTAATCACAACTTTGATTCCATACGATTATATTCATTACAAGGCATGTCAGTGACCGTACTTTAAAAGTTATTCCCTTGCATAGGTGGAATTATGAAACTTCACTTTGTTTTCTTTATATTTTTTTATTTATTATTCAACTAGAATAAGTGCCACAGTTTTAAAAAATCAGCTTTGTAATATGTGTTTTTGTGTACTTCAAACAAATATTTTTTTTTAAAATAAGTACATTAGAAACACGTATTAAGGCAAAGTTACAGACATAGCTTGTATAATAAACGAATAATACACAGGAAGGTGTACCTTGAGCCATCCACACAATGCCACCGATGATGATAATAACAAGCGCAGATATTTTTGTGAACATAAAAACATTTTGCACTCGAGTTGTGAATCTCACATCGTATGCATTTATGAAAGTTAGAAAACCTGAAACAAAGTGTTTTTAGGCAAAATAATAATAACTACATGTAACATAAATACATCTATACATTAAGAGTACACCATTAAATTGGTAATGGCAGGTTTTGTACTAAAAAAAAATCATGCAAATTAAAACAACATTTAATAGGGAATAGATGAGAATGGAGGTTATTTTTAATTTCATAGCTCATTGATGCCACACATGATGAATGTCTGATATGAGTTTGCCATGGTGTCATTACTAACTTATATAATATATAAATTAATATTATATAATATATTATGTATCAAAATATTCACTATATGATTTTTGGCAATTTTCACTTATGGTTTAAATCAATGTGAAAATTGCCAGACTTAAATTAGACTTAAATTTGGTGATGAAGCCTATCTTGAAGCTATGATGTATACCTCTGGTGAACTGGTGCGGGGGGTACAATAATATTATAATAGACATATAATATGTTACAATATGTACTTGTAATTATAATAATTCTAAATAAAGTGATTATAAAGTCAATATATACTTACAAATGGTAATAGCAGCTATCAGTTTTTGACTCAAATAATCTATTGGACAGTTGGGGAAGATTGGTTCCAATAAATTATTTGCAAATGTTAAGGCCATTATAGCATTTGTGCTTGGACTGAAACCGATATAAGGACAATAAATATACAATAAACTTATTACAACATATGTGACAAATGGCAACCATCCTGCTCTATGAAATACTACATTAAGTATAATAGTTCTAATTTTTGAAGAATAATTATTTTAGAAATATTTATGAGAACTTTGCTATGTGATACTGTCTTAAGTATCTGCATAATTTACATAATACATCATTTCTTGAATATGAATTATAAGTAAGTATAAGGGAAAAGCCTTGAAAATCTCATGGCAATACATGCAAATCTGGTCAAAAAGACGAAAAAGTGGGTCTTCTCTTACATTTGGCTATGGTAAATTAATCAAAACGAAAATCTACAATTTCGCCCTTTTATATATTAAACATTGCATAATTTTTGATTTTCTCAAATGCTAAACAAGCTCACAACCTCATTGTAATTTAAAATGTTAAAATTTAACAATGACAGCCAATTACTGTTTGGATTTTTCCAATGAGAAAATTGTTTGTGATTGCCATGACTTTGTTTTTAGCAAGAGGTAACTCACATAATATAGGTATTAAATCTGTCTTGCTTTGATGTAATGATAATAAGTAATAAACAAATAAAATGTATAATTGGTGATAAAATTAATTCAATGGAAATAAGGTATTTTTAATAAAGAATAATTTCAATAAATTTTTCATACACTTACACAAATATAAGATTTGCATCCCACAAATATAGAAATGCAGGAAGCGGTCCATAAGCCTCATGTATGTAGTGGTAATCTCCACCACTTTGTGCCAGAGTCGTCCCTGGAATACAAATTCACTAGTATAAAGAAAACCTAGTACAAATATACATACAGTAAAGCTATATATATGTTAAAAATAAACCAGATTATTTCAAAAATGTAGCTGAGGGGGATGGGATGAAGGTTTTTAAATGGTCTTTACCATCCTTTTCTGCCAATGCCAAACTTTACATGCACATGTTGCAACCATCTTGCTAACAAACTAGGGTCTGTTGACCAAATTATGAAAATAAAATATCCCTATTTATCGCACCCAAATCCCACAGACCAGTGATGGGGTGCAGAGTCAGAGGTACAACTCGCCTGCTGAGTGTCATGAATATGGGTAAGCTTTTCAAGAAATCTGGACTGATTTTTGCTGGTCCTTGCTTAAAGTGGCCTGTTTGATTAGCAGAGGACTTAAAAATGATGATGGTGATGAATTTTTATGAATGAATTATTTTATATTTAACTACTGGCAGTCCTTAGCTTTGCTTGCATGCTTGCAAATTGTTTCCCAAGGGAACTCCTAGAGATTAAAGTATCCTATTCTATGGCATAATACACACATATTTCCTTTAAGCATGTTAAACTACAAAATTAAGAAGGAGGTAACATATTCTATGGCACTTCTGGAAACATAAAGAATATTTAAAAAAAAGTTCCATCAAAATCTGATAATGGTTATAAGCCCAAACCTACAAACAAAGAATTTTATATATTAGTATAGCTTTAACCTCTTTCACTCACTAAATAATTCATTAATTTGTTAATTTCAACCTGTCTAAGTCCAATGCTGACTGGCCCCTATTTTATATTGAAGAATAAAGAATTTTCATTAATTTCATATGGAATAGATGCTAAAGCGTTACCTTTCCTAGCCTCCCAATATTTCCAATTTGATAAAGATGAACTAACAATTTTATTTAATCACTGATATTAAGCCGCTGGTAAGTCCACTGTACTTTGATACACTATAGCATTTTAATGAAATGCATCATTATAAACCTTGATCATAGGTTTTAAACAAAAAGCACATATAGTTATTAGATACACTTTGTTTTCTTTTAAAAATCACAGAAAAAGAGCAAATTAGACAGAAGTAATAATGTTTGTCAGTTCATAGGTTGTGACTATTTAATTTACAATGGACACAGGAGACAGGACATAAGGTAGCAGCTAACATATTTTGTTAGAGTGAATTATCATCAACATATTCAACTTCACAACTAAGGAAATAAATTATTTCATTATCATTTTACTACGGTTGGACAATAACACTTTCTATTTACACAACCAAAACATAGGTTAGGTTTTGAATTATCATATATTAGAAAGTTGGTTTAAATAGTTCACTGTTCTGCATACTTCTACAGTTTCTATAGTAATTCAACATTCTGTTTTTATTTTCTTTTTAAATAAATTTATTGTGTTTAGTAATTTAAATTTACAAACTGTTTTACTAATATCATATTTTATAAATGATTAATAAATATATCCTTATTGAATAAATACATTTGTTACATATATATAACATAACTATATTCAGGCCATTACTTTTCATTGGCCAGTTTTCATTTCTTTATTTTTCTTTAAGCTATTTGAGCCTACCAATGTACATAAGCCTTCTAAGAAGTTACCAACAAACTGCCTTTTCCAAGATGGAATATTTGCTCATACTCACCAGGCTTGGCATGTTTTTTTTTACTTACCTCAGATGAATAATACACAGATTAGAGACCGAATGTTATGTTTATTAAAGAAATACTCACCTAATTCAGCATATGACATTGCTCCCAGAGTCGCCAAAACCCCACATGCGGCCCATACTGACAAAGCACCCCAAACTGACCCAGTTTTTTCTAGTACCTCTTTCGGAGATATGAAAATACCACTACCAAAAATGATACCTAAAATAATAGCAACTCCTTCTAAAAGCCCTAATTGTTTGCGCATTTTTACTCTCTCCTCGCCCATTTTATAGTGCTCTTACAAGCTAGCTGCTAGGACTACAAAATAGACTACAAGAGTGGGTTTTTTAACGACCACGAATATAACAATGATGAAGATGAAGTGATATTTTCTTGTAAGTGTACGTGTTTGTTGACAAGTTAACCTTTATAATATTGACCTTTCACATTTTTTAATTTAACAATATGGTTTATATTTTGGGTATTTACTCCTTTACAGTTTAGTGTAACGGGAGAATAACATAATTTTAAAACCCTTTAACATTATTTATACTCGATATACTACTATATACAATTGCAATTTTTTTCTAAAATTTAAAATGGAAATCTAGAAATTTTCGCGGTACACCTAGTGTGGTGACATACCAAACCAATAGTGGTGTACTGTGATGTACACCGGTTTTAAGAAAACAGTAAAACCGATCTTTATAGAAACCGTAAACAGTGGTAGTCAGTTAAAAAGTCGACTACTTTTTGTGATCATATTTCAATCAAAATATGAAACATGTATCCGAAATTATTAACTTTTCTTCAAAACAACTAGCCGGAAAGGCATCGACTGTGTGTGATATAGGGTTTAATATATACTTTTAAAGAACAGTCCTCGATGCCGCTAACGCTTATACGATTAGTAATAGTAGTCGTTCTTGGAAGGGCGGAACTTTTATGTTGCAGTTGAAAGAGCCGAATCAGCAGGATGCATGTCCAAGTAAGCAAGTAAGCGTGCCGCAAGGCAATTATCTCTCTCTGAACTTGTAAGCAGTTTTCACAAATAACATCCCCACGCTTGAGGGTCGGGACCAAGCGTGTGGAGATAATGTCTTGCTTCCACTTTACGCGGATGATAACGCGTATTTACATCCTCCCGTCGGGCAGATATCGCAGCACGGATGAAAATGACCTGAAAAGTACCTGTTGTCAGAAAATAGAGTGGACCGGATCGATGGATCTCTGCGCCTGGGTCCACTCGTTGATTTCGTTATTCGCTATGTCAGAGTAGCGAAAGCAGTATTATAGCCGATTCTGGCATCCAAACTCCCAGTAAGCACACACAGATCGTACGATCGTGGTTTTATTTTACTATATTTTATCAAATCCGCAAATATACCTTTATCTAATTAACACAATTAAACAATAATGCTAAATGTGGTGACAGATATAAAAAACAGAATTTGTTAATTTAATTTTACTGATATACCCCATAGATAGCGGAGTACAGATATTTTTATATTTAATGATTTAAATGTTTTTATTATGTCTTCGGAGTGAACACGCTGAAAGTCAGATTTTAGAGTGCACTTAGTAACGGTGTTAGTTAAGAGTTTATATTCAAGTGTAGATGAAAACTTAATAGCAGCTATAGTAATGATAGATATATTAGAGAAATGTGCATAGAGATGGAACTCCTCTTTGCAAGGCCAGTAGGTCACCGCGACCCAAAAGAACTAGGTCTCCAAAGATAGAAAAAACGCCATAGAGAAAGAGAGTCGCTTTTCCTTGCATGCGGCCAAATGGAAGGTGTTGGTACTGGGGTGCCCCGGCCTAGAGATGAGAACAGTATTCCAATTGGAGCATAAACTCATTAGCAGACTTCAACAAGGAACTAACATTACGAAAGTTTTTTTTCCCTGGTCACGATATCAAAGATTTATATTCCCCTATTTTGCACCGATTTTTATAAAATAATGCCTTAATTCAAGTTTTCATCACTATCTTCAATTAATGATGCATAAATTACTAATAAATGGATCACCGGTTCACCATAGGTAGTCCTATTATCATAAGCTGGTATTCTGTGAGAGTGTGGTCCTTCCCTGGTCGAGTTGGCCCATTCCTGCTGTAGTAGCAATACAAAATAGAGCTCCTGTGTGGCATTTCCACAAAGTACGATGATTCCACATAAATTTTCGAATTGTACAAACTAATGTTAATAATAAATTCGGTGAATAACAAATTGTTTACTTGGGCTGATATTGTAAAAATCAAATATGGTTATCGATTACTAAAACTACACTATAGTATCATCTTTTATTTTTAATAAACTACCTGTAATCAGTTCATCACTGGACATACACCTTTCCTATAGATAGAAGGATTTAGCATTATCGTCACGCCTGACAATTAGATTGACGCTAGCACGCAGCAATATAAATAATTACAATTGTAATGTAAAAATCATGATTTATTAAATCCCACAAAAACTCACGACTAGCCTTTATTTTTTAATGATCTAAGTCTACTTTTATTGTTTGTAACTAGTAAGTTGTTAGACCAATTAAATTCCAATAACATTGAGAAAGCCTTCAAGCGATTAATTTGTTTGATTATATTAAATGGATAGCACGTCTCGTTACAAGCGCGTTATTCTAATATTTTGCTAACTTCGGCAATGTCTTTTATTATTTTGTTAAATATTTTTATTTTATTTTTCAATTATGGATCTGCTAAACTTGCATCCATGGTAATGCATACATAAAATATGGTTTGTTTTCTGGTTATATTGTGTTAGCAGACGACTCTTTTGGTTTCAGCACCCTGTTCTAATCGCTCGTTCTTCTTTGGATTGGATGCCAAGCAGAATTAATTCTCTGTATTCAGATGTGGGGGCGTGGAGCGGAAAATTTGTAAGTGGAGAGAAAGATTGTACTAATTCACTTGGTGATCCCAAATTTAATATTCTTAAAATGAAGTATTGTTTTACAGAGACCCGTTATGGATGAAATAGAATCGGATGAAGCTTTAAGATTTTATCAATTTCTCAATTACTTGGACGGTGGTAGTTTCGGAACAGGTAATTTTCTTAATGAATTCAAAACATTTCACAGTTTTTATGTTACATTCATTAGGACAGATAGGCAGATAAGACGCGATTTTTAAAATTATATAGACGTTATGCATTCACAGACTAAAATTATTGTCAATATTTTGTCAGTGTTAATAAGTAATTTAATTATATTTCAGGGCCCATAGATGAGTTTGTGGATGCTATGCACAGATTAGCCAGTTACATGAAACAACAAAATAGTAGAGAAACACAAGTGAGAGGAATGCGTGAACTTGAAGCGATTAATGGTGAAAAGGGTAATATAAAGATAATAAATACATATGCCTCTCAAAAAATAGGCAAAATTTTAGCTTCAAATTTCACTGAATATGATTGAAGAACAAATACAATTATAATTATAGACATTGAGAAAGTAAGTTACGTTTTTATTTCAGGTAACAGTATCAAAACAGTTTTAGAAATAAGCACTGTAATAATGAGAAAGAAGCGAAAATTTTTCTGTACAGGCGAAGTTAAGGAACCCATTGTAAATAATAAAATCATCTGTAAAGTATGTACGGATTGCATAATTTTTTTAATAAAGTAGAGTTTAGTTATTGTAACAATAAGATATTATTTGCAGGACAGAATACTGTTGCCTATTGCTGGTACTTCATGCAGAGATGCCATAATGTATTGGCACCCTGACTTAACAGAGGAGCATTATTGTGTTGGCGCTTTAGAATCAAAAAGTCCTGTTCATATTATGGATATCGAAGGTAAATTATTTTGAGAATAAGTATAAGTTCTTCATAAGAAATTCCCTTACCATTTCGTAGCGTGCCTAACATGACTGAAATTCTAACATTAGTGGGTTGTAAGACACCCTTAACTAATGAAACTAAGGAACCGCACTAAGCTATGCGGTGCACGCAAATAAATCAAATTATGTATATTTTAGTCGCTATCTGAGACACGTCAAATATTATATTTGAACTGGACGAAAAAAATAATAATTTTTTTTCAAGTAATTTGCGCAACAACCTAAAACTTACTAATTAAAAAAAAGTGTGTGTGTACTTATGCTGAGGATGTGTGCCCCTGAGTTGGCACCGGTTCTCACGCGTCTTTTCCGGCACTCCTACTCTTCAGGCGTCGTCCCGGAATCTTGGAAGACAGCATTTGTGCATCCAATACCCAAAAAAGGCGACCGCTCTGATCCGTCCAACTACAGGCCTATTGCCATCACCCCCTTGTTATCTAAAATAATGGAGTCACTCATCAACACCCAGCTCCTGAGGTACCTGGAGGAACACCAGCTCATCAGTGACCGACAGTACGGTTTCCGTCGCGGACGATCAGCTGGTGATCTTCTAGTTTACCTGACTCACCGATGGGCAGAAGCAGTTGAGTCTAAGGGGGAGGCTTTGGCGGTTAGTCTGGACGTAGCGAAAGCATTTGATAGGGTTTGGCATAAAGCGCTTCTTTCAAAGCTTTCATCTTACGGGGTTCCTGAGAGATTGTGCAACTGGGTCACCAGCTTCCTCACGGATCGGAGCATCAAGGTTGTTGTCGACGGTGCATGCTCGGACCCCAAACCCGTGAATGCTGGTGTTCCACAAGGCTGTGTGCTACCTCCCACTCTGTTCCTTCTGCATATCAACGACATGCTACAAATCAGTAGCATTCATTGCTATGCAGACGACAGCACGGGTGATGCCCTATATACAGGCCGTGCGAATATTTCTCGGGAACACGTCGACGAGTGTCGGAACAAACTTGTGTCTGAAGTCGAGACCTTGTTATTCAAAGTCTCGGATTGGGGTCGACGTAATTTGGTCCTATTCAACCCCAAAAAGACACAGGTTTGCGCGTTCACCGCTAAAAAGAATCCCTTTGTCGTTTCTCCTCTTTTGAGAACATTCCCCTTATTGCCTCAGCCAGTATCGGAATCTTTGGCGTTGACATATCGAGCGACGTTCAGTTCCGTGGTCACTTGGAGGGAAAGGCCAAATTGGCCTCCAAAAAGCTTGGTGTGCTCTGTAGAGCGGGACAGTATTTCATGCCGGTCCACCGTTTGCAACTTTATAAGGCGCAAGTTCGGCCCCACATGGAATACTGGTCTCATCTCTGGGCAGGGGCACCCCAGTACCAACTCCTTCCATTTGACCGCATCCAACATCGAGCGGCTCGAATTGTCGGCGACCAAGCTCTCTCTGATCGGCTTGATCCTTTGGCCTTGCGAAGAGATGTTGCTTCTCTTTGCATTTTTTACAACATTTTCCACGGGGAATGTTCTGAGGAACTGTTCGGATTGATCCCAGCTGCTGAGTTTCACCATCGTACATCGCGACAGAATTCGAAGTTCCATCGATACCACCTAGATGGTTGGCATTCCACCACAGTGCGCTTTAATCGAAGTTTTCTGCCACGCACTTCGACTTTATGGAATCAGCTGTCGCCAGCAGTATTTCCGAACAGTTACGACTTAGGGACCTTCAATAAAAGAGCTTATTCCTTCCTTAAAGGCCGGCAGCGCATCTGTAGCTCCTCTGGTGTTGTGGATGTTCGTGGGCGTCGGTGATCACTTACCATCAGGTGAGCCGCACGCTCGTTTGCCCCCTTCTTCTATTAAAAAAAAAAAAGAACGCAAGTAAGTAGTATACTTAGGTACTAAGCGGAACTAAACATATAAAAAAGAAGTATAACTTCAAAAACTGTTGCCTATTTGTAGGTACCGGTTCATACTACTTTTTGTACATTGCACAACGACGATAAATCAGAAAACAATAATCAACAACAATTCTATGAGTTATTATACATGGCAATGATATTTTGACATTTTTATTACGTCAAAATTAATAATAATTTATGAAGACTGTATGATTTCAAAAAATATATTACGTACGTTTGCTGATTCATGATCGTACATCGTACCAGGGTTAATAAGTAGTACAGATGCGATATGAATTGTATCGTTCCCAACAAGATGGCTCCCCGTGTCTTCGCTAGCTCCCCAATGGTGTTGGGCAACTGTACCGGGGTATCGCCCCTCTCAGTGGCTTCAAAACCCGTACGGGGCTTTTGGTTACGTTACACACTTGAGACTTTTATCTTCACGCCGCTCTAAGCGCGGAACGGGCTGCCAGGTGAATCCCTTCCCTGGAAGCCTGGCTGGCCTAGCTGCGAGAGAGCGACGACTAGAATAGGTATTGCGGTTGGTTTATTGATGATTGTAGTAATTCTTCAGGGCGGTCTGGTTTTACATGGTGACAAAAAAAATGGTGGATATCCAGAAGAATGATTGCCACTGAAAGATTCTGTGACCGACTTGGAGTGGTAACAACATTTTTTACAGATGTTCACCGCTGCTATGATAGTATGGATGTTCGTGTCTGGGTCTGCCTCCACTACTGGTTGTTGTGAGTTCGTTACTTCTTTCCGTTTTATAAGGCGCACTGCACCCGCTCGTCAATTGCGCATAAATAAATGCGCAGGGCATTGCGTATTGTTTGCCTTTTTCATCTGCTTGCAAATCGCGTATGTAAGTGGCTCCTCGGGGTCTGGGGAATGAGTAAGCATTGCCTTGCTATAGAGTTCCTCGAAACACCGTACACAATAATCTGAAACCTTGGCAGCTGTGACATTGAGCAGAGCTCTTCCAACCCCTTCACGCGTCTTTGCCTATTCCCGGCATATATAGCAGTTTTGTGTTACTGTATATTTGTAATATGTTAATAAATATTGCGCCTGGGCGTACTTGCTCGGGCTAATAGACGAGGATAAACTCGAGTTTTCTCTCCAATTTGTCTTGGTTCGGTATTTGCCGGCAGACCACAAATAGCGATTTTTGCCCTTCTATGCGTCGGTAGTGAGTAAGTAAACCATGCAATCCTTTCTTTTCTTTTCAATTCTCGGAAGGTATTTCTGTAGGAAAAAGAGCTTCCTACAGCGAGAGCGTAGCTCACTAGCGACGATTAATAGCGAGAGGGTAGCTAATTCAGGCCCTCTGATCCGGCGACTAGCTACCTTTTTGGCCATATTTCCTTTTTAAACTTATAATTTTTTTTTTCCGCTGTATTTCTCCTGTGTCGCGGAGGCAGTTTACATACATGAATTGCACATGGACAAACGCCCAGACCGGGAACTATTATTTTTAGTCCATACAAATATTAGTCCCGTGCGGGAATCGAACCCGCGACCCACAGCGCCGCAGCTGAACGCTTAGCCACTACGCCACCGAGCCGTCAAAAATTTTTAATGTGATATTGTTAATCAAATTTACATTAATACATGTTATATAAAATTGGTCTTGAAAAATATAACTGGAAAACCACCGTATAACCCTATAGTGGAGTGATCAGAGTAAATTGCCAACCAACTTTTCCAGAGCTCTCAGCATGACAGCTGGAGACTGTAGCCGGTTTAATGTTCAAACCAACGATACAAATAGTGTATAAAAAGTCATTGGTTGCCCTCCACATAGGGTAACAAATAAGGAGGCAGATCCAAAACCACTCGGTTATCGAGGCTTATTTTTGTTAGTAGTATTTCTTTCTATATTTCACTTATATCTTTTTCACAGTAATTAGTAGCACATTAGTAATTATTAATTATTATTGTGATATTAACTTTTCTCTATCATTCTGCAGACGTACCGCAAAAACCTTTGTGGACATTAAAATAATTGTGAAATAATTTTATGGGATTTTGAGTTCAAACAATGATTTTTATTGTATCACTTACGCTGTTTAGGCACTTTGTATTTCGAATACATTTTAATAATAACATTTGATTTATAGTATCCTGTAAAATTAGTTGTATTAAATATAATTATAATAAGGTATAGAATTATCCCTTCTTTTATATTGTAACATTTTAAGGTTACAAATAACAAAACATTGATAAGTTTGCCAGTATTTATTTTAGTAGTTACGCTATCATATAATGTTACCTAAGTATTCCTTTTTTTCTACAAAAGATATCATAGTTAATACAATGACACATGAATTCCCTTAGGCTAGGACTACTTTGTTTCCTAAAAGTGTAAAAAAAAGTCAAAGGCCTGATTTATATATGGATACAAAGAAAAAAAATCATCCATAAATGTAATTCGTATTTCTTAAAAGCTTTCAGTCATTGATACGAAAATAATATAAATAAGTTTTCAGGTGAAATGTTTTGTAAAGGAGATGATTATTCGAAACGAGAATATTTACTAGCTTGTGATTTTTATGAAGACCAGGAGGCACCCGTGGCAGATTTACTTCAGTATTACCCAGACCCGGACCCGGAAATAAGTCCCAAATTGTTTTGAAAATATGTGTTTTATTCTTTCTATGTATTTTTTAATTATTAAGTTTAGAAGGATTTATATATATAAGTATATAAGTTTTTGTTCAACCAATACGTTGTAAATTCGTTAGCATTTCAAAGAATTAAAATAATAAAATAATAAATTGAATGTGTAAATAAGCAAAATATAGTAAATTTATATATTATATATTCTTTGATAGTGTTTCGTTAAGTTTATGGAATGGACTTTAAGGAGGAGTATCTCTAATGAGTCTTAACCCGAAAAAGTGCGCACCAAAATGTATGAAATAAGGATTCAATAAATGACGAGACCTGAAATTAACGGTTGTTGAAGCAAAATATCATAAAAGAGAAACAACGCAAATATTAGTAATTCAAATGATATAATTAATCAGAGCTCCGTAAATAAATTATACATTTTTAACGTCGCAGGGCTTTCTAATTTCATACCTACATGCATTTATTTGTACACTTTAAACACAGAGATATGCCTTTTTTCCTGCACACTCAATAGTTAGGGTATAGGGACATAAGAACAAGTCTTAATAAGACTTAAAACAATAGAACTTCAATTGTTTTAAAATCACGATGCGTTAAGTATTAGCATGTATTTAACCATACTGGTTAGGGCGGAAGTCATAACAAATCACTGTAACACTCATAGAATAAGAACTTATACTCTATGTTCTTATTCTATAAACACAATACAACACACAAACAGCGCTAGCCGAGCGTGCGAAGCAAAGATAGTTTTAGTAATATATTGGGGAGCAAAGCGAACGTTGACTGAGCGCCAGAAAAACTTGTCTAAGCAATTGTAAATAATTAATTTTTAAAGACTCAAGGCTATTTACATTTTGGAAACCGTCTATACAGATGCTGTGAAAATAACGTTATTCATACTCAACAGGCCTGTGCTTCCTTTACACGCAAAGGGCTTACAACGATCTGCGTTCAGGATGCTGCGGCAGCTGCCTCGATTTTATAGTGCATTGGCTATGTTTACCATGGCGCGGATAGCATCATGGCTTTGATGCATCTGCCGCAAGAAAACAGCATCGCTTTTAAGCAGAGTCCAGCATCCTGCGTATTCGCCACTTACACAGAGAACTAAAACCCTATTAGATTTTAAGTACTAACATAGTTAATTAGTTTTGATTGCTACTAACACTTTAGTGTTTAAGTATTAATAAAGTTATAACATATTTGTGGTTAATAACACCTGTGGACCTTAATGATGTCTGAATAAATAAGAATATAAGTACATACAACTGTCGCTTATTGTCGAATCATTCGACATAACACAGACTGCCACTCTGGCGTGTCCAATATTTATAAAGCTACAGAACTCTGTGCAATTGATAACTCTTCGTATTCATAAATATCCCTCTGCAACTAAGGCAGCAGGCCAGAAAAGCGGTATAGATAGAGATAAGCAGATAGAGAAAAGATAAGATACGATGGAGTTAACTTGACTATCGCTTCCACAAGTCTACAATAGTTATATTATTTTATGTAATTAACATCAAACATCACTTAAATAAACATCACTATATATAAAAGCTTTTAAGACCCAAACACAACAGCCATATTCTTTTTCTTCAATCCAAGTTCCTTTATTTTTGGTCGAGTGCACAGCAATACGTGCGAAAAAACTAAAACGTTATATTAAAAGAATTGTTGAGTTTGTACAATACTTTGTGTAATAGTAATATTTCTAGGTTCGGCGCTGCTGGACGTTGAAAAATTGAATATGAAAGAAAACCATATACGGTACCATATACGGTAAAGTATAATAAGTTAAAAGTTTGATTTGTTCACTCTTACCTCCACCGACTACACTGAGATCACGGAGAGAGAATGAGTAGGTACAGAAATGATAGGAATTTTGGGCAGACTTGTGACGTGTGAAAATTTTATTCTCAGAATAATATTGTTCAGAGCACGTAGTACAAAATTCCTTCACAGTTTTTGTAATGTCCAGATCTTTAGTTTTATCGCAATGGCATAAATGTTCTTTTCTCGAGGTGGCGAGCAAATACTTAGATTAAATAAGTATAATATTGAAAAAAAAGGTGTGTGAATTTATCAATATAAAACGGTAATTACAAACTTTAACCCCTAATAATATTATAGTAACTTTATACTAGTAATATATATAATATTACTAGTATTATAATATATGTGTATTAATAGTATAGTAAAATTAAATATAATAGTAAGTTAATACAAGTAAGCACATTCCACGGTATTTGTAATGAAAACAAAAAGTGGTCCTTTGTGGTCCATGGAGCTAGTAAGTTCTTAGTAGATACTTATCTATGCACAGGTCATGACTTTTTTCGCGCTGTATTTACTGTCACTGTCATTCAGTGTTTTCACAGTGTCTATTTCGTGCGTGTTCGTTTGGCTGGCATTGGAATGTATTGTACTAAGTACGAATACAAACAATTAATTTATTGAAATGTTTCCATAGTTTTTATTATCTTAAGTCACTAAAATGCATGTGCGAATAAGAACTTTTGGTAAACCCGATACTATAGTTGTGGTTGAATCAAAACTAACGAAGATAGAACAATTCCGAAGGATCATACGAGAGAAGTTTGATGTTGAACCAAAATTACAACGGTTATTCTATGGCGGGAAGCTGGTAAATCATACTAAATATTTTTCATTTAAATAAAATATGAAGAAGTATTTATGTGTTAAGATATGCTTATTTACTTCTTTGGCGTCCTTTAGTTTAAACAGTACTTATACTAAATTTACACATTGTAACATATTGGCTTAAGAAATTAAAAATATTTTTATAAAATAAAAAATATATAAATAGTATAATGGTAAGGTATTATAGTATATGTGTAATAGTATAATATGGTATATGTTGAGGGTCAATGATAAAATTTGACCGTTATATGAAATTGACAAATAGTACTAAACATGGTTTAATCGCCCAAGCAACAAAACTTGATGGACTTAAAGTCCAGTAATCTGGCTTTAAAAATAACTGCGGAGGAGATTTCAATAATCAACAAAAAATGTGTTGAACTTAATCTACTATTCATGTAATTCGCATGTAAAAATATTTTGAAATTTTTAGCCAGTTCTCTAATCTGGGCAGGATAGTTATTTTTCGTAATTAATAAAATTTCAACACCTTCCATAATTATCTTTAATGTCGACTATGAAAAATAAATGTTTAACTGGTTGGTTAGGTTAGGTAAGAACAGTGACCACTCTCGGATCATGTTTCTGCCCTGGCATGGTGGGGGGGACGATGTAGGGTCATGGAGGGTGGAATTACGATTTGGTGTTCTCTCTACCCTTCATGGCCCAAATGAGGTTAAGAGTGGGTGCCACGAACTAGTGCTTATGTGTGCTCGCCTTACCGATCAATGGCTTCAGATAGTGGACTTGAGAAGGGAAGGGGTCCCCCACAGGAGAGGTAGCCGAGTATGTAGGTTTGTCCGTGTTCCTGTACATCTAGAAGGAGGGAGAGGGAGAGGATGTGTTCTTTTCAGAAAAGACCGGTAGTAGTGGGGTTGCGGATGTGTGACAACAATCCCATGGTCATGCTAATATGCAGAAAAGGTGAAACAAGGTGGAGTTTTGGTCAGTGATATTTATAACTTATTTATATGTTATTGAAAAAATCACATGCCATAAAAATTCCCATATGGCTGTTTTCGAGAGTCATACCAAATCGTCAAGAAAACGGACTGGACAACTTCCAGCCTCCCAAACAAGCCAGATTCCAAGAAGGCTATAGTATCATAGACCAGACCATACATACTCTTCGCCAGATTCTACAGAAGACCGAGGAGTACAATTTACCATTATATCTGGCGTATGTGGACTATAAAATTTGGGCGGTGTTACAGTCTCTCCAGCAGTGCCAGATAGACTCTTTGGATATCGAATTGTTGAAGTTTTTGTACAATGAGGCTTCAATGTCTATCCGATTACAGAATCAGTGTATGAAACCAATCCAACTCCAGAAAGGTGTAAGACAGGGTGAAGTCATATCCCCGAAACTCTTCACCGCGGCATTGGAACATGTTTCCAAGCAGCTGAACTGTAAAGGGTACGGAATCAACATCAGTGGTTAATACATCACTCACCTTCGATTTGCCGACGACATAGTTCTTATGGCAGGATCGCTGGAGGAGCTTAGCACTATGCTCAATGACCTCAATAGTGTCTCAACAGGTTGGTCTTAATATGAACATGGACAAGACGAAGATCATGTCTAACGTCCATGTCACACCAGTACCGGTTGCTGTTTTGAACAATAGGCTCGAAGTTGTAGACAAGTACGTATACCTGAGACAAATCGTCTGATTAGGTAAATCCAACTATGACCCAGAGGTCAATCGACGAAACCAACTCGGCTGCACTGCGTTCGGGAAACTACGTCATATCTTCTCATCGAGTATACCACAAAACTTCAAGAGCAAAGTATACAAGCAGTGCGTGTTGCCAGTGATGACTTACGAAACTGAGACATGGTCCTTCAGCGCAGGCCGCATAAGGAAGATCAAAGTCGCTTAGCGCGCTTTAGAATGGGCAATGCTCGGAGTTTCTCTGAGCCATACAGTCTGCGAGGATGATATCCGCAGCAGAACTAGGCTAATCGACATAGCCGTAAGGATTAGCAAGCAGAAGTCAGTTCTGTAAGCCACATAGCTTACAGAACAGACAACCGTTGGGGATAAAAGGTTCTCGAGTGGCAGCAAACAGGCAAATGCAGTGTGGGACGACCCCCCACTAGAAGGAGTGATGACCTGCGCAGTGTTGCAGGAAGACTGAACTTTGTGTCAATCTTTGTAGGAGGCCTATCTTCCTTAGTGTAGTTGTGATAGCCTGAATTGGCGATGATGATGCAATAATAGAAATTTTATTGATATGACATGTGAAGGGACAACAAACTATGCAAAACAACTTTTTTTTTAGAAATTTAGAATACTACAGTAAGCTGTAATGTACATATGGTAATAATACTCTTTTATGACAATGTTTGATATATTAAGTAGGTAAATGGCATATATGTTTTCGTTCTCTTATTTTAGTTAGTTCTCTTGAAAGCAATTTTTTAAATTTTAGCTTGAAGATGGTTACACATTCCACGACTATAACATCAAACTCAATGATGTCATTCAGCTTATGGTCAAACTACAACCAGATGACAATGAAGAAAAGGAAAAAGTTGTTAACAAGGTTGAGAACCATGACGAAAATAGAGAAACAAAGGAAAGACAGGAAACATACCATGGTATGAGGTTATGAATTTTGGGAAATTTAATATTTAAACAAATATTTTTGAATAATTAAATCTTCTAAATCATATGTCTGCACAGCTAGACTTATTTGGATGAGATTTTGTCTGTTGTGTTATATATTTTGGTGGTATATGGTGGAATATACCCACTTTATCTCGCAACTGGACAAGAACAAGAGTCTGATGACCACCCAATGCATGAAAATTCATTAAAATTCCATCAATATTTATGTGTATGTAGATGTTTAGCATGTTTGCGATTATTCTGCTTCTACAATACACTAGGCACAATTAATTGATTTTAGTTGTATACCAATGTATATCAATTAATACTTAGTTTATGGCATTTCTCCTTCTTATCTTAACAGCCTGTAGGACATAAAAGGATTTTCCATTATTGCTATGCCCGGAAAATGGGCAATCTCTATACCTGACACCTTTTACCTTAGACACTGCTCCCCATCATCAGTATGCTTAATTTTAGTCAGGTATATTTGGGGTGGTTATTCTGGGATCTGTCGGTAGCCATTGTGATTTTCAAGGCAGGTAAGGAGTGGCACTTCAACGCTGATTCCATACAGCCAGCATATGACATTTGTTGAATTCTAAATGATAAATAACTTTAATAAAATTTTTTGTTTCTTTAAGTTACCTTTAATGGCTCCTACTCTGATACAAATGTATTCATATTTTCACACCTTTCTGGCCTAATCTGTTATAAAAACATTTTTAAGCCAAATTTAACACTGCTAAAGCTGTGCGGTTTTGTCCTTATACCACCCTCAGTTTCTTATACAAACCTGCCAAAAATGTATCTGTGTGTGTGTTCAGCGGATGACTTGAAAAGAAGAATAATGCCAATATTTTTTTTTTTGATTTGCAGTGATAAGCAACCTAACAATGTCCTCCTGATAGCAAGTATGGTAGCCACAGTCCATGATCATCTGCCAACAACTTCAATCCAAGAAGATTACAGATGTATTATCATATAGAGATATAATTTATCCTGTAGAGCCACAATAGCCGCGTTGTTAGGATGTGAATAGCTTGTACCAATAAGTTTTAGAAACTTAGATATAATTTGTATTATTGTCTCACCACCTATTGTTTCGTCCCAAATAAGATTTAATAAAAAGTGTGTTGAAAGGACTAAAATATAGACCTTTAACCACACATATTGGGTATATGATTGGGAGAGCAAATTAATATTTTTTTTTTATTTGTTCATTCAGACGCAGAAAGCAATCTTTATGTGCTGGGAGACCTGGTTGATATGAGGGACAGAGAACAAGGGTCATGGTTAGAGGGGAAGATAGTTAAAATAGTTTATGATCCCCATGCCAACCCAAATGTTAATTCCAGTGAAGTTGCCACAACCCATGTGAGATTGAACTCTGATAAAAAAAGTGATCTTGAAAATGAGCCACCAATTATGGAAAAAGATGAAGAGAGTCCCAAATCTAAAAAAAAAGGAATAGCTAAATATTTTAGCAAATCGCCAAAAGGAAAGAGACAAATGGGAATAGATTCCTCAAAAGCAAGTGAGAATGGTGGCATAAGGGCATGCATGGATCTTCTATATAAAATACAACTAGATGATGAGTGAGTCATTATATTCATGTTTATGTCCAAAATTTATTACCGAAAAGAGCAGAATACATCAGCCGAGCCACATAATGATTTTTTGCACTTACGGGAACACTACACATTTGAAATTACACTATTTTCTTATTTACGGATTTTGTCTAGTCTGCAGGGCCAGCAAGTATATCAGTTATGCAATTCTTTTTTATATTCTCAATCTATTTGCAATGAAGTGGTTCATGACTGACCTGAACTGAATCATTTTGCTATTGTGCTTCAACTATCAAAACTCAACGAAGGCTTACTATTATAATTTCCCAAACAAATAACCAGGAGACACTGGTTATCTGTCTACTGCTGTAACATCATTATCATTTCAGACTTGGATAATAGGCAGTATGAACTACTTTTTATATTTTTTACAGCGAAGAAGATTCAGATTTATACTGCAAACATTCGGAGATAAGGTCTAGGGCACGCAGTGTTATAGACATTAAGGATTTGAAAGTGGGACAAAAGGTTATGCTCAATCATAACACTGATGACCCACATGAAAAAGGAAATTGGTAAGTTAGTAGTACATAAAAGCTATTTACTAAGTATGAATATTTAAAGGTTCACCATGCAAACACTGTATGTCTCACATTATACATTATTATATGTGTATGTGTCTCATGTAGATCTAAATCATATGTTATTTAAGTTAATGGAACATTCTACAGTTTGGTAACAGGATAAGAATCTTCTCCTTCTCTATCTTTCCAATCTCATGGCAATATCTGAGCGCGCGCCCGGCAACGCGGCTCGCTAATTACCCCTGTGGGTTACTGAAGGTGTTGTAAGATTTTGTAATTAGAATTTGATCAACAGGTATGACTTCCGAGTAGCCGAAATAAAGAAATTGAGATCAAGCTATGAATTGTTGGGAACATTGTATTTGGGCGCAGATTCAGTGCCGCAGGATGAAACCAAAGTTAAAGTCCTAGACAAGATCTTCGCTATAGAAGAAGTGGTACCAGTTGAGCAGAGAACTGAGGACTACAGCGCTATGATGAAAACTCAACCCGAAAAAAGTTAGTAATTTTTTTTTATATTTATTTAATTTTTGGCATTGTAGTTCAACAGCTTGGCGCTTGTCCAGAATAGAGAGCAGCAATTCTTTAACCAGTATCGTGTGCAGATGGAAATGTAAACAGTTAGTTCAGACGGATATTCCAACATCATTTGATTTGATTTGACAAACCCATTCGCTATTTTGCAATTATTATCATCACAAGTACTGTATTTTTTTATTATGCATACATCTTTCCTTCTTCAGGATCCCAGCCATTGCATTGTCTGTCGTGTCGCGATGATGAAGAGGCACCCTGTAAGGATTGCGGCTGCTGCTTATGTCTGGGAAAAGAGTCGCCAGAGACGGTACACCATTAAGTCTTCTTTTCGTTGAGTCTGGCCAGCAGGCTAACAACTCGCTGTTGTATTTGATGTTCAAAGCTTTGTCTAAATTCATGAAATTTTGATCATAAGCCAATGTATAGATAGTATTTTACAAAAGGAATCTCATAAAGAATAAGAATTCTGCTAAAAATGGACTACAACTGTGTAATATAATTATTTACTCTGTGCTTCTGCTTGACAGAAAATATATACATGTCATGTGTAAATATACTTGTCCCACAATAATAGTTGTAGGAATTGTGCTGTCTTACTTAATACACAGTGTGTCTATTAAGACTTATCTTACTCTTTTTTACCTTGAAACTACTGTACCATGTTATTTTTGTATTATATTATGTACGAACCCATCTATTAAAATAATTTGTTTTTTGTGTAATTAGAACTAAATAAATATATCCAATTCTTCGTAGGTATATACGTTTGAACGGATTTCACTTAAAAATCTACTTGACCGATTTTGATATAACTTTTTTTTAAATGTTCTTTGTGATTCCCAAAGTTCTATAGGCATGTATGTTCGTTGTTCAATGAAACTTCAAGGATTAAAATTTAGCAGAGATGTAAATTTTAAGAACTATGAATTTTCTTGGCATAAAATGTTTCATATTATTGGTGAAGCTGCGGACAGCCACTAGTCAGTGTACAGGAGCCCAATAGTATACATAGACTTTTTGAGGAGAGTTCATTTTTTCACCAGCAATGGTGCTGATCAACACACATTTATGAGCTTTGTTGCCAGGGCCAGGGAGTGTTTCCCGGGGGCAGGGCCACGACGTGTGATTGCAATTGGTTGTGTATGCGGTTAATTTAATTTATATACCGCATTAAAAATCAATCATGTAAATAGAATGCCACATGCCACGTCGTGATTAGTGGGCAAGTTGCGAGTGTAACGCGGTGTGGCAGATCGTGCTGTGCGACGAGTGCAACGCGGGCTACCACATGGGGTGCCTGCGGCCGGCGCTGGCGCGGCTGCCGGCGGGCGACTGGTACTGCCCGGGCTGCGCGCGCGACCCCGCGTCCGTGGTGGCGCCGGGCGCGGCTCGCCAGCCCCGCAAGCGCGCCGCCGCCGCCACCTCGCGCGACTGGGGCCGCGGCATGGCCTGCATCGGTTAGTCGCATCCCCATCACGCGTACAGCACATATATTACAACGTTGTCTACGGCTCTGAAACCAGGTGTTCTGGTACATAATACATTGAAAGTTAGTAAGAGTATTAAAACTTAAGATAGTAATAACAATGACTACGTGCCTTACAATAACGAACAATATTAGCAGAAATAACGAACATACTATATAAGCTGCTCCACAGAGCGAGCGAGACGTGAGCATTAATCAATCATATACGAGCGACAGAGAGATCGTATAACGCTCAGCTCCCACAAAGTTAAAATATTTGAACCGACCAGAGGACATCATTGGTTGCCTACTGACTCCAGCGTGGTACAAATACCGTAACTCTGTTAATTAATTTTAGTGCCTCCGGCCCTTCCTGTAGTCTTACAGTGAAAATATTTGTATGAATACGGAAACATTTATTGTCTCTATATCTGCGTTAACAATATAATTGTGTTCTTCATAATATCTTCACACCACGATTCTTCCTCTCTGCCCATAAGAATTACATTGTCGATTTCATCCTGAGATCAGTCGGTTAAATCTCATATTTCCTGTAATTTTCCGTCGTACCAAAACAGTAATGTCTGCAACTGCTTACAATTAATTTAATGCACTGGTAATAATAATTATACATTTTCGCCGTCTCATTTAGTCTATTCAGTAGCTACAATAGAAGGTTCAAAATGTCTAAACAATGCTAATATAGCAGCCGAATAAGCTGAATGAAGTTCGATTTTATGCACTTAATATAAGACATATTAAAAAAAAAACACCTCAAATCAGGGCTACAATATACACACTTGTAAGTATACTTAGTAAAATTGACTTGCGTACGCTTTCACTGAATGTTATTACAGTTTCTATTTATACTACGATTGTTAATTGAAGTAGATAACCTTACTTTTGATTTATTAAGTACCTTATGCTTCTTTTAAAATTTTTTTGATTATCATGTTGTGAGTGTTGTCTCTTTATGCTGTACATATAAATGTTTTTCTTGATTTCTGGATTAGATTAGTTTATGTCGGACTGATTATGGGTTTCCGCAATTGCATTTTTTGCGTGTGGGCAGGAATATTATCTATTCGGGCCGAACAAGCTCCTCGAGGAAAGCCGACTAAGCTCTGAGGTTACCGTTAACCAGGCGGAGTGACCTCGGCGTACCGAGAGTATACTGCGACCGCTGGGCGTGTCAGCGGGACGTGGGCCGCCGTATCTTTGTCCTCCATGCATGCCCTGCACATACAGATGTTTGTTAAACAATCCATATAATGATTGTGTTGCAGATTACTTATCCCAATTTGGGGCTTGTACAGACGTAGTATATTGTTAGACGTAGTATAAGCAGTGCTCGTTACAGAACATAGGTTTCAGGTTAAAAAAAAATACGTAATTTATATTAAGAATTAGTAATTACAATTGATATTTACTGAATTTTATGTCTATTTATTTTGTTCATTTTTGATGAAAAAATGATGTCTAGTTTACTCACTTAACCAACCGCAAAGTTTTTAAATTGGTAAGTATTTTGTATCTATAGGAAAAAACTAGAGATAGGATTTGTAAAGTAATTTGGCTATGGGGGTCTGTGGTATCAGCTCATTTTGGAGAAGGGGTCTTTTGCCCAAAATAGTTTGGGAATCCCTGGTCTAAAGCTTGACAATAAACTGTTCTGGAGACCTCAATAGGTCGTGGGTGTCTGATGCACAGTGATTTTTCTGCAATAGTTAAGTCTGACGTTACTTTTGGTTTATTTAGTACTTCATGCTTTTGTTTTGGATATACTTGTTATGAGTGTGTTGTCTCTCTATGCTGTTCCAATGAATATCTTTCTTTCTAGTAGCATTTTGGTTATTTCGCTACAGCCTTTTCTTTTCTTCGATAAATTTGATGGAAAGGATGATGAAACAAATAGACTATTCATTACCATTCTATTTACTATATCAGCCTATTACTGACTATTAACTGTTTGTGTGTTAACAAAGATCCTTTTACATGCCAGGTAAGACGAAGACGTGCGCCATGCCGCCCAATCACTTCGGACCGATCCCGGGCATCGAAGTAGGCATGTGTTGGCGATTTAGGATACAGGTGAGTCTTATAATATAGTCGAGGCCGAGTGCTATGAATGAGATGAAACACAGAACCTCGTACAGACAAACGCAGTGTGGGAAGACCTGCGCAGTGTTGCGGGAAGTTGAAGCGGCAAGCTGGATGATCACATCATCCTTGAGGAAGGGCTTTAAAGATGATGATGAAGCGTGTATGTAAATGTTGCACTTTACTTCCACTTCTATTGAATGAAAGCTTTGAGATCATCAATCAATCAATCGATAAATATAAATAACACAATCTCTGCCCGCATTTGTCTGTGTATTCACTTATGAATTCTAAGCTTTTAAAAGTATATCATGACGGTTTTATCATCATTTAGAAGGAGAAAGGTTTACATTATGTACATAACACATTCACATTTAGTCTATAGAAGTAGAGAAAAATCGATGTTTTCGTAATCTACGAATTTTAGAGGTCACTTACTATGAAATTAAACCGAACACCTTGACCATTAGTCTACCACGCCTCATTTGTGTTAACGCAAATCTGCAATAGACAGTGTTGCCAGTTGTACCAGTGGCCAGGATATGAGGAGGGGATCAGGGGTTCTAGTTTGTGAGTGCTTGTGCTAAAAGCGTGTGCTCGCGCATCGGCAGCTGTCGGAGTCGGGCGTGCACCGGCCGCCGGTGTCCGGCATCCACGGCCGCGACGTGGAGGGCGCCTACAGCATCGTGCTCTCAGGTACAGCTTCGCTTTCCACATTTTCCTATTTGCGATGGACTGCTCTAAATTTCTAAAGACCGATGGCCGCCCCAATACTCCGGCATTCTGAACTATTGAACGAGCAGGTTATGGCGGCTCTGAGAGCCTCATGAGATCACAGGGTTATAGCTCAAAGGGGTTTACCATGTGGAATGTAAAATCACCGCTTTTCACCAAATACATAGCATTATTCGCCGCAAGAGCGTCCTCTGCGAACACGGTCTAGTTCTTCAGCCGCCTTTAAATTATTTTATAATGATTTTATGAGATATTAATTACCTTTTTTTTGTAATAGACTTATCGTTTTCTCTTTTAAAGATTTAACGGGTAGTAATTCCTGCCATCTATCGGGAAATGTTGACACCTCACTCGAGGTTTGCGCTAATGTCTTGTTTCCTTTGTTTATCCGCATAATGCGACGTTTTAATTATAATTTGATTAACACGTTATAATTTAGAGCAAAATTATTGATTGCTTAACTTAAGTATGTTTTCGTTGTAGAGAGTGAACACCAGCAAGGCGCACACTTGAGTCGTGGCGTGATTAAAAAATGCCTGGAACGTCTGCTTTGTCATATATAACATGTCAAGTCTCCAGACTCGCTCGATCTAGTGGTTTATTCTGCGACTTATTTTGAAAGACCAGGTTACTCTACCAGACGTGAGAGTAGCAATGCAGTAGTATTTCAGCGAGATAATGCTTCAAAATGAAGATGTAACTTTGAGTCACCGAAATTAAATTAGTGACAATAGTAACCAAAAGTTTTCTTTCTTTATTTTTTTTATTGGTAAGCGGGCAGACGAGCAAGCGGCTCACCTGACGGTGAGTGATTACCTTCGCTCACGTACTTCTGCAACACCAGAGTGTCTGCAACACAAGGAGACTGAATGAGAGAGTCTCCGAGTGTGACTAAGAATCTCGGTTCTTTATATGGACTAACAAAGTTTGGTTTTGGTAGGTCTATGTCCACAAAACACCTAGTGACCCCTTCTTAAGAAATGAGTTAGGGGCAGGCACTGGAGTTGCCAGCTACTCTTTTGTTACTTGTTTATATTAACGAGCGAGTAATTGAATGAACTACAATAACGCTATGTGCGCAAAGTGAATGATAAAACATAAATTTGGTAAAGACTATTTTATTTCTTTGTCAAACTGATGTACATCATAGAGCGGGACACGTAGCGGTCCCGTTTAGATGTGTGTGGGTGTGGGTGTGGGTGTGTGTGCGCAGGCGGGTACGAGGACGACGTGGACAGGGGCAACGAGTTCACGTACACGGGCAGCGGCGGCCGCGACCTGTCCGGCAACAAGCGCACCGCCGAGCAGTCCTGCGACCAGACGCTCACCAGGGAGAACAAGTCAGCACATTTCCTTAACTCATCTGAAACTCACGCTGTTGTTATTTACAATTATATTTGTGATGCAGGAGAGTTGAAAGGGGAATATATATTTTTTTTCTAAATTTACAATTTAACTACAGTATTGTACATTTTGTTATTCAATAGACAGACCTTTCCGTATATCCAAATAGTTTAGTTTCAAATAATTTTAGTAGCGCGGTTAGTATGCTCGTGAGAGTAGTGTTGCATTGTGTAACGTGGAGTGGTGGTGTGGTTGTCGTGGTGCAGGGCGCTTGCGCGCAACTGCGCGGCGAAGGAGCTGAGCGCGGCGGGCGGAGACGCGGCTGGGGCCTGGCGGCAGGGCCGCCCGGTGCGCGTCGTGCGCTCCTACAAGATGCTGAAGCACTTCCCCAAGTATGCGCCCAAGGAGGGTATCAGGTAACTACTTATATACCGTCAGAGTAACCTAATTACGATGCAGTGCAGTGGTAGATTGTTAACAAATTCCCCCTAACCAACTCCTTTCCCTATCATCCCTTCCATCACCCAAATATTCCTAAAGGCCGGCAACGCACTTGTAGCTCCTCTGGTGTTGCAGATGTAAGTGGGCGTCGGTAATCACGTACCATCAGGTGAACCGCTTGCTCGTTTGCCGCCCTATACCGTAATAAAAAAATACGATTTGACAAATTAACTTATCTTTATGTCGAAGAATAAAGAATTTTCAATTCATTTCATAACAATAAAGAAAATTTTGTATATATTTAATTTCGGGTCAGGATCAGGTCTTCGGGCACATGATCTCTTGCCTAGTGTTTTCTAGTTACAATGATTTTCTCAATGTTTTTATAGAGTTTACATGCAATGTGATGCTTTAGTCACACGGTTAGCCTGCTGTAGCCCGAGCAGTCAGTCGCTGGCTAAAGCTACAAATATATTAAGTCGTAAATGGATATTCAGTAGCGCCAGTGAATTGTTTGAAAGTTAAATTGTTTCCATTCATGCTAAAGGTTTATTAGCTATGCATTGTTTTACCGCTTGTAACTGTTCAGGTACGACGGGATCTACAAAGTGGTGAAGTACTACCCGGAGAAGGGCTTGTCCGGCTTCATAGTGTGGAAGTATTTGCTGCGCAGGGACGACCCGAGCCCCGCGCCCTGGGAGCCCGGCGCCAAGCAGTACCCTATCGTTGTTAGTTACTAATATTTATTTCTTTCCCCTTCACTGTAAAAGCGCTAGCAATAAAAGATATTCTATAAGAAATATGTGTATTCTGGACAAGATGTTTTTGAACATGTCAGTATCCCCGTGCTGTACCCCGTGAGCACCCGAAACGTCGGGATTCAAAACATAATTAAACGTCATAAAATCCGTTAAAAATAGTTTCATTTCAAATGTGTAGTGTTCGCGTAAACACAAGAAATCTTTATTGAAGTATGTAATACTTAGCACTTGGTTGAGCCAAGCGGCGGCTTTTGCTGCTGCTTGAATGGGCCGGCTCGTCCGGGTCGGTACCGCGGCCTCACAGAACACCGACGTGAAGTAGAGACATCCTGTGCTTCTGCGTTTCGTTCGGTGAGCGAGCTGACCGGAGGCACTCGCTTTTATTTTATACTACGTATGGGAATCTGGCATTCGGAATCTCCATGCCGGCATCAATGAAATTGTTAATTTAAAGTTTTGTATTAAATTTACTATTGAATTTACTACGTTCTCTGTCGTGAAATAAACATTGTCAGTAAATGCATATACGAAAATAAGAAAAACTTTCGGACGTGTCCGCCAACTCGCAACGTAACAATGTGGCGGACCCTTGCTGGGTCCAAGGCCCTGTCAAAGATTGAGAGGATATAGACTTTTTTCTGCAGCAAGTTCTCCGCGAAATATTGATTGTCGTCGTTATTTTTGTACAGTATCCCGATGGCTATTTAGAAGCCGAAGCAGAAAAGAAAGCATTAAAGGAAAAGAACGCAAAAGGCAGCAAAGGAAATAAGAAGCGCGCGCTGCGTGAGAGCAATCAGTCCACGGAATCGGAGTCCGAAGTCTCGCCGCCCGTTAAGAAACGCAAGACCGAGAAGCGAGCGGCAAGTCAAAGTAAAGGTCGGTTACTTTACTTACTCTGTCTGTCACGCTAGCCCTCCGTGGTGCGTGTGACACCACGGTGGTCTAGCGTGCGGGTCGCTGGCGCTGTACCAGTGGTGATGCTGCTCCCTCTCACTAATCTAGCATTGATTTGGCTTCGGTATAATCTGATCGATTTTCCGCCATCAGACGGTAAGCGTGCCGCGAGATGTCGCCCTAAGAACCTGCCGCCCCCTTTCTTCCCGTGGGTGTCGTCAGAGGCGATTAAGGGAAAAGTCTTGATCAGACCAAGCATAAGCAAACCGATAACGGGCAGCAACGTAAAAAATATTATTTCGCGGTTATTTAAAGCCCGAAGCCAGCCCGCACTGGAGCAGCGTGGCGGGCCCTTGCCAGCTCTGAAACCCTCTCGATTATTTGTGGCCTTTGTCCAGCTGTGGGCATTTACAGGCTGCTCTACTTTACTTTTCTACTTTAAGTCCCGCAGTGCACTATTTAAAGGTTATTAAGGTCGCCAGAGCCTCGTGCGTCAATCACCAGCATGCACCGCGCACTTTTGGAGAAAATTTTACCATTTGTATTGTCTTAACGATGCTGTGATAGGAAATAAAGTTCGTTGATTTTTCTCAAAATTAAACAGAAAAATGCATTATTGTAAGATAGCGCTTCTACTTCACTACTAAGAAATAATTATACGTTTCAGGTGCGAAGAAAAATTCTGACGGTAGTCCAAAGCAAAAACTACCGAATATCTTTAATGTTAAAAGCCCCAAGAACAAAAAACCGGCTAAGAAAGAAGTGGACGGAGTTCTCAGTGCCGCGGAGAAGGCGGCCGTCGCAGCGGACTCGCTGAACAGCAAGCTGTGGGAGGAGTGCCTCGCGGTGTGCGCGAGCAGTGGCAAAAAGGTACTTTGTAACATGGGCAATGGACACACCTGGAAACGTCTGTCGAAGAACAATGTTAGGTTACTGGTGCGTTGTCAACCCTGAGGACGTTGTACCTCACAGCCTGAACACAGAGCTGGTTACACAGCGGCAGAAGTAGGCTAAAGGGCGGTATCTAGCCGGACGCTGGGGCAGAGAAATATTACCACTTATATTATTAACCCTTAGCGCTCCGCTGGCTCATGGCAAATGTTTTGAGCGTGATTACGCTCAAGATGCCCAGAAAGAGTCGGCGTTGGCGCTTGTTATCTGTACTGCCTCTGTACTGTTACGGTTAGGCCATTTTTATGCCTAAGTAAACCCAGAATGCACATGAGAGATTGTTTCCAAAAATATCACACCATGGTGAATTACAAAATTTATCTTTCATTTGCACGAAGAAAGTGCATATGAAAAAAATAAATAAAATCAAAAACATTCACAAGCACGTGTAAGATTCTTCTCACTTAAAATAAGACTCCTTCTTCTCACTCGTCCCTTTGCGAAAATGTGCCCAGATTGCTGGTAGGCAATGGAGCGCTAAAGGTTAAAAGCAAATATGTTGTTTCCCATTCAGGAGTTCGTGGAGCACGTGACGCAGGTGTTCCTCTGCATAATTTGCCAGGAGGTTGCCGTCAACCCGGTCACAACGCCCTGCATGCACAACTTCTGCATGGTGAGTAGTTGCATACCGATCTTCGCCGCTCGAAGTGTGCTGCTTGCTCTCATTTACTGTCATTAAATGCATACACGGTCCGTCCGTCCGCAGGCTTGCATGAAACTGGCGTTCAAGTCGTGCGAGTCGCGCAGCTGCCCGTGCTGCCGCCGCAGCCTCGCCGCGTTCGCGCCGCAAGTGAACGAGCCGCTGCGCGCCGCCCTGCGCGCCGTCATGTCCGGCTACGACGCGGGCAAGAAGTAGCCGCACCGCACCGCACCACCCCGCGCGCGCACGTCATCCAACGACCGTCGCATCGCACGTATTGCAAGTACTTAAGGTTCAATTGGTCTAACGTTTTATTGTATAGAACTAGACCGAGTCCGGGCCGGTCAGTAACTTATGTAGGGTTACTGTAGTGTACATATGGCGTTATGTGTACTTGGTTATTTAGTAAATATCTGCACCCGTTTGAGCTTCAATTAATATCAATTACAATCTGTGCTTAAAATAGTTAAAAAATTATTAAAATAGTTTTAAAGATATTTATTGAATGGCCGCAGCATAGCGTTCGTCGACGAGTATTCAGTGAATATTATTTGTTTCAGTTAATCTGTTAGTTCCGCGGGACTACTGTTGATGTTTGTAATAAAGTCAGAGAGTTTTAGCGCAATTGAAATGAGTAATTAATATGATTAGAATTAAAACATTTTGTAATGAAGTACACATTTTATCCATTAATGTTTCCATATGTATTTTACGCTGAAGTCGTTTTAAATAATGTTATTTAAGTAGTTCGTTTTTAAGGATACCAATTAGTATTTTTTAAGGAATTTCGTATTTAAATTTTAATTAGTGTGTTGGTTTTCAATTTTAATAATTTCTTATTTGTTCAGCGCGCGCAAGTGTTCATGAAATAGTTTAAAGCTGTAGCGAATTGTCTCGTTGTTGTTTGGTTATATGTATCCGTATGAGCTCGCTTCGCCTAGATTTTTATCTAAGTGAAGCGAGCTCATACAACAGCAGCCTGTTTCAACTATAAATTAATGCGATGTTAAATGTTAAATTTTTAATGTTCTGTAACACACTGCGTCATCCGCTCATAAACGATCTAGGTTTCTAATATTATATAGTACAAAAACATGTTTCCATAATTTTATAGTTATTTATGTTGAGATTATGAGAGAGATTGTTTCGTGTGTTTTCTTGTCCTTTGTGTTCGCTTGTACCCTCACCGAACTACGAGTGGCTAAATATGATAAGGCGACACCGTGAACAATACGGGCAACACCAGTGTGTTTTCAATTGATGTTTAAGTAACAAAAGTAGTGTTAAGAAGCATAAATTGTATTTAATTAAGTACTAACCAGCTATTGGTATCCGCATGCATAATACAAATTGTAATGCTTACAATATATGTTATACTTGCGGTTCCCATTAATTAGGGGCGATGAAGCTTTTTATCATAAACATCTTAAAGAGATATAATACTGACAGATGCTGTGCTATAATCATACTTCGTACGATATATTTAAAAATTATAATCTCACTTCAAACTAGTAAAAGTCGAAAGGTGATGGTGACAGGATGCGTTATTAATTTCAATTGTAATCATCATACAAAACACGACAGAATCGTTTCGTCGTGTGTATTATGTAAATGAATGTCCAATTTAACATAAACTACACTTTACTTATTTCCAACAATATGGCATTATAAAAATCACTTGTAAGTGACATGAAAATAACTTCGTAAATAAACATAGTGGCTTCAGTCGGCACAGCGAATTCATACTGATCACATCTCAATGATAAAGGACATTTGTAAGATTTACACCTAGTTAATGTTGAATACCATTTGATTTAATACTAGTATACAGGTTGAATGCGACGTTACGACATTAAGCTTAATCTCATATTCAACAGGTTATTTCTAAGTCATACACTACATATCAATTACATAAGTTCAGTAGTGTTTTGTCACACGAATTTTCTAGTTTTGTTATTTTGTCAATGGCTAGGCTGCCAGCGCTGATGCGCTGACAATGGTATCATGGGAGGTAGCCGCTCTTGCCGAGGTTATTAACCTATTAGTCATGACGAATAGCGCTTGCGTTTGGATTATTAAGTTATTAAATTTGTGGGAAAAAATACATTCTTATTTCTTTCATATAAACTTTATCTTTTCACCGTTTCTAACAAACGACCATTTTATTTTGCTATTGGTCAACATGGTCGCATTTAACCTGTATAAGAAAGAGAGTATGTAGCATTTAGTTTTACGGACCTCATTTGCATGTATCAAAAAGATCTCGACCTCATAAGCACCGCGCGCCTGTAACGAACGGCGTTCTAGAACAATAGAAATGTTACTCTGATGACCGTTCAAATGATGTTTGCCGGAGCGCCTGTTTTAAACGTTGCAATGTTATCAAGGATTTCCCGATTTCTAGTATTATTAAGATGCGGTTGGATAACTTTATATCTTAGTGTGTTTAATATGTAACATAGGTAATTTTTATAAACATTTTACTTAAGTACCGTTGTCATTTAAATGTAACTTATGACACGCATCTTTGTTAACATATTCCCTTCCAATAAGATAATAAGCGTATGCATTGTTGCCAGTGTGTTAATTATTTCATTTGGATCTGGAGTGAAACTCATGATATTAAAACTAGATGTGACAAACAATGAACGTTAATAGCAAATAACACCTTCCATATTTGCATCTATGGTGTTTCTTAACTTTATGTAATAACCAGTTGGCACTACTAAGGTGTTGCCAGACTACAAACTACTAAGGTTTCCCGTATTCTACATTTTGCGCTTCTTCAGTTACGACATCAGCGGGAAGAAAGCAGGTGGTGGATTGTTACGCCGATACAACGCGGTTATACACTTCCATGTTCCATATAATGTGCGTTTATGGCGTTTCTTGCCTTCAAAGAAACAACACCCGTTTGTGTAATTTTTTTTTATGGGAATGTAATAAAAGATGTTTTTAAATATATTATGCTTTATTTTAAACGGAAGTTAACAACCTCCTTAAAAGCTGAGCACGATATCACGGACGTGTGAAACACATCAAATACAATAACGTAATTAGTAAAAATAACAATCTAATAAATATTTTTATAAACTATAAACATCACAGATTATTAAATACTTATGACCGGATAATTTGAAGGAATTAGCGACGTGCGGATCAAATCTGCATCGGCTACGGAATCGGAACGACGACATAACAGCGAACCAAAACATCATGCAGTTGAAATGTTTTACATCCGGCCACGGCATTTAAAGTCAATGTAAAAGTGAAAATATTCGGTAACAATTTCGCGAGGTTTACAATATCATCCATGCTCTTGTTCGTGAAATTTTAAATAATCTATGATCGAATTAAATAACAACTTTTAGATTGTACTCTATACTACATAAAATTGTACTTACTTAAAGCTTATCCTATGAAAATGCCACACCGCTTGACATAGAATCTCACTGCCACAGGATAAATACGTTTGTTTATATTACATTCACTAAACCCATCTCTAATACTTACACATCGCCAGTGCGCGACGCTGCAAGTGCACCGTGTGGTGGGTACGGAACACACCGCACGGCCGCTCGCCTCCCCTCCCCTCGCCCTCTCTCGCCCCCTCCCGTCTCCCAACGTCGATGGCGAGATTATATTTTCGTTTGAGCTTATGTGCTAAATCTATATACTAAAATAAACATTACAGTTCGCCTTGACACCGGAGCGGATACCGAATTAGCAATTATCGGTTCCAAATATTTATAAAGCTATAAATCCAAACCTTAATAACGTGTATGCGTTTGTAAGGCCTGTTCAGACATGCAGGCGTTTAGTTTACAAATGGTTTAAATAAATATATATATATATATCTTGGCGTAAGTCTCAAGAATGGGACTTGTTAATTTCTTGCACCACCACCACTTAAATTATAAATGTTATGCGTGTTTTGTAAAGGCATTCAACAATTTGTACAATACTGTAAATATATGTTGTCTAGGTAATAGTAATAGTTAATAAATAACAAAAATCACACATCGTGCATGAGAACAGCCTAGGATTGTGTACTCGATGAGCAGTTACATCTAGTTGCGATTCAATCAGCCTAGCTTAGCTTATTTTATATTTAATTTATAAAACGTTACGACATTTCTAGAATTAAACAGCATGGGGGTACAGCGTAACATGATATTAACAAGTTAAACCATGTAAGTGGTAATCGATTTAACAAAAGACCGCAGAGCCGTTACTAAACGAGCACGGAGTCCTGTCACTGCACCTACGTTGTACTCAAACCACGCCACGGACGGTTCTGTACGTAATGGCACTGTCACACTGGCTCCGCGACCCGGTCCTCAGGGCACTGGGCTAGTTTCGTTGAGGGACTGCGCGATGTTGTGGACGGGCCCGTGCCCGAGGCCTTGGCCGGAGAACTTGACGATGATGCCCTCGAGCGAGGTCCAGGTGCCGACGACGAGGCCCAGCGCTCCGAACAGCACCACTATGGCGTTCTTGACGATCATCCGTATGCGCTCGGAGCGCGACACGTAGTACCAGTAGGTGCAGCTCTGGATGAAGGCGGGGAAGGCGAGCCCCAGCGCGGACAGGCACAGCGCGCCGAACAGCGATATGAACAGGTCCAGCTCCGGCACCGCCGCGGCGATACCGACTGCCGGAACAATGCGTGCGTTACTTACTTACGTGTAACGGGGAACATACTAATCTCCTTCCACTGAGGCACAGATCCAAATGCCACAGACTCACCGACCCGCCCGTACCGGCGGAGTGAACACTCATGTCGTGTAGGACATTATTGGTGCTCTCTTGAAACGTAGTCCAGCGGTGGACTTTTGAAGACTGACTCGAAATTACTCGGTAAGTATATTAACATGTCTCGCTGACACCCTTATCCGGAATACCAAAATAGATTTCACACAAATTACGTGTGAAATCAATCATGGTTTACGTCGATCATGTCATTTCATAGATCTGAATTTATCGATGAAATACTTCACAAGGAATCTGTGTGTAATATTTTCATGACGCTGTGATCATGAGACCGCTGGCCTATTTGAGCCGCGGCGTCTGCTCCCCCCTCCCACCCCAGGGGCAGTTGTTACCTGCGCAGGTGATATACGCAGTACATAGCAATGTGAAACATAACTGCGCACATTGAAATACACCCGTATCCGATGTAATGTTTATACAATAATGAGACTGTATAAGAAGATAACCTTTTCTCTCTCGGAGCGGATCAGTTCTTCCTGGGACACAATACAATCACACGTGGAAACACAATAGTTGATGTCTGGCGTGAATATTGGCTCGAATGGGAGCAATGGCTCAGCGGTCATGTTAGACCACGTGATCGTCATTGCACTTGAGGCGTGTGCACTCACGACAGATCTTACCGGCAGCAAGTGTTGTACCTGCATGTGTCTATCTTATCGATATCGACATAAGATTCCCAACTATTTGCTTTTGATAGGCGATGGACTCCTCTGCCCAGAGCCATCTGAGTAGGTTCTTAATCGGAATACAACTGGCAATCACTGTTGTATTCCGATTTAAAAGGTTCTGACCGCCGACTTCGTACTGGCAGTGCTCGTACATTTGCAGGTGAGTAGAGAGCAGAGAGCGGCGCGCCCACAGGGGCGCAGGTAGCGTGCATGGAATGGTTGTACTAACACGTGACGAGCACGACGAGGGTCCGCAGCACGTACTCCCAGAGCAGCCGGTGCGAGCAGTTGAGCATCCGCACGCCGATGTACTCGTTCCACAGGATATCGATCGCCACGTAGCACGCCAGCCCGTGCGTGATGAAGATGGCGAACGCGAGCAGGCACTGCACCACGCTCGCCAGCCTGCGGAGAAAATCATATTAACTATTCGCTATTTAACAGAGCTACCACAGCTCAGGTGTCGCTCGATTTGACTGAATCCTATGCGAATCTCCTGGGTGTGTGTGTCAGTGTCGAACTTATCGCGTGCCATTTTACAAGGAGATTTTACATTTGACAAGGAGAGAGTTTCGATGGCAAACCCGCATTGGAGAAGCGAAACGGTCACTTAGGAAGTTCCAATAGCCTCCCAATATTGATAAGCTCTCAACCAGAATGTATGGTTCTTGCTTCCATGAAAAAATTGGCTACTATTTGAGCATACCATTTAAATTATTATGTTGAAAGTGTTATTACTTGGCTGTACAATAATAGAGTTTATATCTATAATTTTAAATTCATTATTTGCTTCCAAGATAAGCTGAAACATGATATCAATCCAAACAGTCAAACCATTATTTTTTACGGTAAAAGGGGCCAATGAGGAAGTGGCACACCTGATGGTAAGTGATCAAGGTCTCCCGCTTACATCTGCAACACCAGAGGAGCTGCAGGTGCGGTGCCGGCCTTAAAGGGTAAAAGGGTATTTGGGAGACAAGAGGGGGAGGGGAACGGCAATGCCAGAGGAACAAGATACCTGTTTCACGCCGGTATTCTGCGAGGCCGCGGTACTACCCCGGTCGAGCCGGCCCGTTCGAGCAGCAGCAAAAGCTGCCGCTTGGCTCCACCGCGTATCAAAATTTCATACAACACTGAACAATTTGGTACATACGTCTCCGTCTCGGAGGGCAGGTTGAGCGTGATGCTGCCGGCCGCGGCGTTGCCGTACTGCAAGTAGCCGAACAGCCCCATACCCACGTACAGGATGATGATACTGATCATCGCCCGGTTCAGTACGCCGAATTTGCCCACGAAGTCCTTTGGGCTTTTCATCTCGTTCTCAAGCGGCAGTATCTGGGAGAAAGTTTGTATGTGGTATATTTTAGTGTTATTGTCAGATGAAATTATACAACGCTAACATTATTAGTAATGTAAATAATACGATTAATTTTAGCATAGCGCTTGTGTTTAAACCGAAAGTCATAACCTTACACGCGCGAACAGACATATATGTACTGCTTGATAATAGTGCGGTGGTGGCATAAGAGGACCTGCCTCTAGGTCATCCTCTCTTGCCCTAGGGCCTAATAATAGTAACAGCAAGGCGAGCGGGCCGTGTGTAGCGGCAGACTGGATGCGGCGCATCACCAGCATGCGTAATGATTGGCTGTTAAGTAAGTAAATCCACTCACCACACCAATAGCTTCTAAAGCAAAGAGTACCGTCCCGAAGAATAGCGGGAACTCCGCAATTTTGCCAGCCGGCACTTTGCCCTCCACCGTCGGCATCTCTCTGAATATATAGTAGAGGATGATTCCGAAGCTGACGATCGTGACGGCGTTGGCGATGGCGGAGAAGGGCGCGAGGTACTTGAGGTCGCGCACCCAGTTGATGAGCACGAGCGGCAGGAGGATCCACAGCATCACCTCCGCCACCGCCACTTGCAGCCCGAAGTGCTTCGTGAGCACGAACTGAATGTTCTCCGATACGAACACAATGTACACACAGCATGTGCCGATCTGATAGATGAGCAGGAAAGCGTTAACCACGTGCCTGAAACAATGACCTTCGATTAGTGCTCGGTGTCCGCGATGCAAGTGCGCGCCTTCCATGCAATGCCGACAGACAGTACAGTACCCACCCACCCGTACAATACGTGATCTGACAATTATATCACATAGAAATGATCCACTTGCTTCCTTTTCAATATGAAGGGTCTTCTTGATTTAATATGCATTTTTTATTATCATTCTGAGCCTTTATTTTGGTCGCAATTATTAAAGTACACACGCAACTCCTAATATCAGTTAGCATAGCTAGTGAGCTCTCGCAGTACATGTTGTAGGTTACAACGTTAACCTGAACACTACGACCGCGACCGTCTCACCATTTATAACCATGTTCCAAATAAGGTCTGGTGAAAAGTGGGTTGCAACGGCTAAAGCTCTCTAGACCTCTGACCACCCCATAACTGAGACGTGAATGCTTATTTGATATTAATAAATTTTTTATTAATAATTGCAATGTGTCATGTGGTTGCCGCGTAAAAAATAGACCACTCCGTTCTTGTGAATAACAAATGGACTATCTTTGATAGAGCCAAAAACGAATCTGTGGATTTAACGAAAAAAAAAAATTGCCAATTTAATTATAATTAAATTAGTTTAACATTTAAGCCATTCGAGGTTACCGCGTGCAGAGATACGAGTACTAATGAGTTGGTAAACGAGCTGGGTACCGCCCGTCCCTATCGCATGTCAATTAATCGCCAGCAGCCGGTCGCACCGCCGCGACCTCGAGAGCGGCGCGAGGCCCGCCGCCTACAGACCCCATCAATATGCATTTGCTACTTTCCCACGTTGACACCATTCTGCATCGCTAACGTCAGGTTTGTTTTTTATTAGAATACATTAGAATTTAAACTTTAAGGCGCTTAATCGTTCTGTTAACAACTAAATTATCGCTGAAATACGTATTAGTAACAATAATACTGATATGCCCATTAGGACGCGAGTGTGTACTAAGGGCACACCTTCGCGGGGGCACGCAAGTGGCACGTCGGCAAGCTACGCCGCCCGCAGGGCAGCGGTGCCATTGTTGTCAACTGTCAAAGAAAGAAACGTTCTACTCGCATAGCACTATACACGTGTACAATCAGACTCGTGACACGTATCCACTACAACTACATCGACGACTGGAACGTTTCCCCATGCACACTGGCCACATGGGTACACCGCCGGGCAAGGCTTGCCGGCCGCAACTTGTGATGCTGCTCCCCATCCCCATCAGCGGGTTTTGGGTTCGGTAAATTCCAAAGGTCCTCATATTTACCTCGTGCTCAACGGTGAAAGAAAACATCGTGAGGAAACCTGCATGTCTGAGAAATAATAAAAATATTATTTCGAAGATATGTGAAGCTCGCCAACTCGCATTGGAGCAGCGTGGCGGGCCCTTCCCGGCTCCTAAACCTTTGCCCAGCTGTGGGCACTTACAGGCTGTTACTTTTTTTATTATTATGTTTACATTGAATAAAGATAAATATCCTAAGACTCAAGACATGTTTCATCGTGATCACCACAGCGGCATCTGTGCCATCCATCGATTTCCCACAACGCAGCAGGCCGATCCCCAACGGTTGTCAGTTCTGCGAGCTATGTGGCCGGCGACATTGCCACTTCGGCTTGCTGATCCTTACGGCTATGTCGGTTGCCCTAGTTCTGCTGCGGATACCATCGTTGCACATTCTATCACGCAGAGAAATGTTCACAAATAAAATACCATACGGTAAAATATGAACGTTAACTTTATTTTCTTTTTACAAAGTATCGAATAGTACGTGATACGGGTTAAAATAGCATGCAATGAAAAGTATTTGAAGTGTATCTTGTACAACTGTGACAATTACAAATAAATTGTTTTCGTCTATTTAAAGCTTCGATGAATAATAGACGTGCAATAACAGAACGCATTTCACTGCGTCAAAGAATCGCGCGCTGTTCTGTCCTTAATTAATTCCCTCGCGAATATTTCAATATTGGTTATATATAGGTTATATGGTTCACCATGTCATGTTATTCAAATCCTAAACGATAACGAATACATATTTCCACAGTTCCAAAAGCATGTTTATGTTCACAAAATGCATTTTGGTGGGTTGTGCCCCTGTGCATGGCAAATGAAATGTCCCCAGCGGCTTTCGAATCAAACCGCTTTACTATGTAACGAGCCCTTGACGATTGTTTTTCTCTGGTCGTATACAAAAACAAAATTGTAAATAGAAGAATACTAATGACTAATAAGTTGTGGTTCAGAAGGGTGTTAGGAATTATAAAGACAATGTTAGTCATGAGACGAACTATGATTGCGTGAAATAATTCTTATAAAATGGACGTGATAAGAAAATAAAATAATTTGGAACGACAGGAAATAGGAAAACGCTCAACACTCACGTTTACTTCACTACTACACATTCGCACTGCAAGCTGGCGACTTCCGTATATAAGTTTGAAGGCTACGTCTACAATGGAAGTAAACCACCATGTCCGCCGGGCAAGAATATATCTGATCGGCGAAAAAATATTAAATGTAAATCAATATTAATTGTATAGTCTGTTCCGTTAATTGCCATAGCTGAAATAACCCGAAGAGTATACGAAGACAATAAAAAAGTGGATGGTTAATATTCCAATAAATGATATATTTAGTACTGTTACATGTACTGTAAATACAGTGTTCATTTAGAACCGCGAAGCGAATCGAAAAGTTACAGCTGGCGTGGAGCCGCTCGTACAATTGATGCTTCGAAGTATCCAGTTTTGAAAGTAATAATTTGACGTCGGTATGTATCATAAGTTTTATTCCAAAAAACATTTGTAAACATTCCATTTTGTAACATGAGCACTCATGTCTGTCACAAATCGGGTTAGGCGGATATAACGGAATCACATTCGGCTCAGTGCTCGGCCAGACAGGATGTACTGCTATCCGTAAATAGTGAGCTGTTTAGAGGGTAATAAAGAAGGACGGAAGGGGGAATACGTGTGACCATGACCAGTGATGACAAGGAGCAGCGTCGTTGTTGCGGAAGTATCACTGCTGCGCTCACCAGCCCATCCCCCCGCAGCAGGCATGGCATGTCGGCTTTTATAGAAAGGCCTACGTCCAGCTTTGGACGTGGGACTGACGATGATAAAGAAGAAATAGAACATAGGATAACAATTTGGTATCGAAGTCGTTAAAAGCGCCCCAATGCATTGGATTTTTTATGGGTCCGTCTACAACAGTAACAATTTACAAACTGTTTACAAGTTAACTATTCATTTGTTCCCATTTACTGAGAGGGCCGCTCCTGGCGCTATCCGGCTACGCCGATGTCCTGATGTTAAAAAAAGGGAAAAACACTTACGCGGCGTAGGGCGCGCAGGCCTTGCACCAGTCGGGGCCCTCGGAGAGCGCCGCCTCCGCGGCGGCGGTGTACGTCAGCGACGGGAGCTTGCGCCGCTTGCACAGCACGTAGCACGAGTCGATGAGCACGTGGATGCAGTAGGTGCACAGCACGCCGATCACCACCGTCCCGATGGCGCCCACCACGTAACCCGACTTGGAGAACGCGTGCGGCATCGCAAGGATGCCCGTCCCTAAGCTGCCCTTCATCAAGTGCAGCAGTGTCTCTGTGTTCCTGCAACAATATAAGTGAATAAAGATTACATTGAACATTAACAATAGTAAGTAACTTATTTATAGTAACAATAAGTTACTATAAATAAGTTCTTGTAAGAACTCGGTGTTGGTTACTAGGTAACACCTGTATTACTAATCACCAGACTCTCGTTTCTTAAAAGTGGCATTATATATGTATATATATATATATATATATATATATATGTATATATATATATATATATATATTATATTATATTATATTATATAGCCTTATTGCTAAAACAATTACCGGAAATAACATACATTCCGTTACATATTTTTTAAGGAATATCTATGTTTAGTGTATATACGAAACGAACAAGTGTTACACTTTGCACAAGAACCGACTTTTACACCTTCCCCGACGCTGATTAGCATGTTTTTTTTAAATAATTTGCGCAATGAACAGTTGTCGGACAGAGAGTAACTTGCAAGTTCGCTTGTGGGCACCAGGCACGTACCAGCTCCAGGTCTAGCCTGGGCGCACAGTTAAGTAAGGCAAAATGCTATTGTGTTATCATATGTTATGTATATCCTATATGACTCAGTATATAGTCTTACGTTTAGGGTTTGCTCAAACTATATCCAGTTGTGCCGCGAACACTGCCGTGATTAGAATCCAGCACCCGATTACCTGTGTGACCGTTTGAAGTAATCGTCGTTCTGTATTCAATGTAATTTTGTAGATGAATCATTGTGATGATTTTCATTCAGTCTGCCGGTGTCTGTGTGGGGTTCAATTACAATGTTTATGCACACTGAGAGGTAATTAGCATATCTCGCGTGTATAAACTTACAATATCTTAAAGCGATTATCGTATAAGCTTCATGGAAATGTATGGAAAATCCCAACCATACGGCGCCCATGTATTACGACAGATGGATGCAAAATCAGCTCAGAAAACTGACCAGTATGAATATAACATAAGACTTCTACAAATGACGTTAGGCACCATGCGACGGTGCTAGGATTGCCAACCATGCTTTAACATATAGTATTGTACTGTATTTAGAGTCTGCATACTATATGCTGTTGAAGAAATATATAGTAAGCAAAAATACTACATTTCAGGTGGAGGTGGGATCAATATTTTTTATGCAACGCAACTATTAACAAAGAAATACCTCTCTTAGTTAACAAATAAAAAGTAGCAAACGAATGTGTGCCTATTAAAATTCTATATTTTTAATAGGTAATTGTGCAAAATACTATAATCAGCCGAAAAAATGTCGGTAGCCCTGGATGTGGAATTTATCGGCCACAGGCTTACAGCAAAACCACATAATTCAGAAAATGCGTCTAATTATTATGTTGGTAATAACACTATGATTATGTGGGTAATTCTGTAACATATTTTTATAAACTTTAAAACATTTTGATATAGTTATAATATAATAGTTAACCATTTTCCTCAACATACTAAACTGGTTTTTTGGCCTTAAAGCCAATGATGTGGATGTCAAAGATCACCGATCCAAAAAGAACCACAGAATTAATAGAATAGTGATTTTATTTTCAATATTTTTTATTCATTAAGTTCATTGAATACCTTAGAAAAAAGTTATTCATCCAGATTATTTGTCGTAGGACGGCGTGAGTTATAATAATCTTAAACTTTTTACCACTTTGAATAATTGATTTTGCATCTAAAAATAGGTATTGCCTAAAATGGCTATTCGCCGAAATGGCTGAAAGCCGCTGTCGTTTCATACTGTGCTTTGTATTTTATTATTACAAAACTAATTGTGAATTAATTCTGTTGTGCATAAAGCTAATTCTAAATTCGAAACATATAATTATCGTACATAAAAATAATTAAATAAGAGGTACTTGGTTTTACGTGTGGCCGAGGTGAAACGGCATAAAAAAATATTTTGTACGTTGCTTTATTTATATCAATTACGTATTAGTGTGGTATATGTTTGTTCTGTATCGCATAACTATGTAATTTAATCACATTTACATCTTATTTTTTATTTCTGTTACAATTTATTATTTCTAAGTGTTATATAATAAATAAAGTTTGATCTGAGACGCTCGAGGAAATATGTTCGTTAAGTAATTGCGATTAATAGTTGTTGGTTTTCCTTAATAATAAGTATCTGTGTCTTGTCCGTACAGGATCTAACTCAAGAGAACTGCTTGGTATGCGTATCGCAAGCGACAATATAACGCGTTAAGGAAAATTTACTCCATTCATTACTTGCAAGGATACGTCAGTGGGGTTAATGCCTACGCAATGTCGTTTCTTTTTTTATTATTAAAGTCCAAATCTACATTTCAAGCCCACGTGCTTTAGCATGCTGCTTCAGAATCTACTCCCACTAAGAACGTCAGAAAAAATGACTATAAAACAATATCATACAATGACAACGGCGAAGAGTGACGGTATGCGTGTCGATATATACCTACAAATTACTCAAGTGCTGTAGACTGTTCGCTGCTGATGCAGGATCATCATCAACATGTATCATAGATATATGTTGATGATGATCTTTACGTCGAACAGTCTCTACTGGTTGTGAGGAATCGAGTACTTCCTGACCCGCTCACGCTACGCAACCGCCCAGGAACCGCGACGTAGCCGCAAACGTTAACGAGCTGCATCACTCGCGCGCATTGTACATTCGATTCGCACGGTTACGAGTCATAAGCGGGAGGTTGCGGCAAGGTGAAATGCGAACATGCGTCTGATTTATAGTTATCAGGGTTTTTGGGACAGAGGGCTGTCTACAATGCGGACGGCGGTAATCGTGACTCGTTACTCTGAGATTCATCATCTATGAACGTTATAAAAAGATGGATGTGACGTTACGACATTAAATTTAACCACACGTTCCACAGCCTATTTCTACGTCATACACCAAAAGTCAATTGTATATGTACAATAGTTTAGTCATACTTTCTACTACTACTTAACTAGGCCTAAAATACACAGATAAAGAAGTCTTTGTAGATTACCGCTCTTGCACAGTCTTGCAGGGTCCTATATATGAATACTAATAGCAGATAGAGTTTACGTAATACAATTTGGCGTGACAGAAGGCGACGTGCGGCGAGCATGGCGATTGCCATGAAATTTTCAAGTCTTTTCTCATAAATCTTATGACACTCACGGGAAGAAAGGGTCGAGGAAATCTCATAAAAGATTTTTATAATTTCCTTGACCCAAGTAATTTCTAAAAGTTCGAAAGGCTAAGACTAAAAATGTTTGTTTGTTTTTCATTCTTATAGGTTTATCTTTTTTTAAACAGGTATCTCGCAAAAACTACTGGACCTATTGGTATACGTTTTTCTCTTTTCAAATGTTCAACACAGAAACTATGATACTTTTTATTCTCGAATAATACCGAATGCAAGTATTGCACAGACTACTGAACCTACTGTGATACGGTTTACTTACATGACTGGATTATTTTTCGAAAACATAATCGAGTCATACACCGCAAAGTAAAAACTCCGATATATTTAATCCCGGTAAAACCAGTATTCACCACAACGGGACTTAAACGCAAAGGTAATGAAGCGATTGTGTGTTGACCTACTAAGGATTTCACAATTATCTCCGGTGCATCTGGTTGAAGATAGTTACCGGGATTGAGCACAGTGGGATCCTTACACGAGAACCACAGAACTATTTTAATGTTACGTTACTGTTAAGCCAAATTCAAAAATGTTTTTTTTTACATTTTGACATGACACAATAACTACTGAACCGATTTTGATGCAGTTTTCACTTTTAGAAGGCTTAATGGCTCAACTAAAAAATTTTGCAATACTTTACGTGGGAATACTTTTACAATAGTGGAATTAATCATTATGGGATAAGAATCCCACAGACTTCTAGACCGATTGGAATAAAGTGTGCACTGTTTGAAAGCTTATTACATAAATTAAAAACTTCTTATAACTTAACATATCAATTTAACAACAATTTATATAAAACTGCATCGTACTCACGTAGATCATACACGGACGAAGTCGCAGGTGAGACCTAATTACAAATAAAGCTGTCGTACTCATAGATTATATGCAGGAAGAAGGTAATCGCGAGCCGTACAATTTAACTGATTAGTTTTTAAATTCTTAAATTATTAAAACTTCTTATAAGTATAATTCTAAATTGTTTTAAGGGCAGAAGCCTCTCTGGAAAGCTAATTTAATAAAGTAAATTGGCAACATCACAGCTATCGTAATTATTACTGGCAGCACTGCCAACGTTTCCTCATTCCACGGTTTTGTATTACGCATACAAGAGTCTAATGATTAAAATTTTTAAACGTTTATAGTAGGTACTGTAATTTTTAAAGTTCACACCTGCACTTTGTGAACATGACTTTTTTTTTAAGGGAACGGGGGCAAACAGTTATGCGGATCTCCTGATAGTAAGTGATTACCGAAGCTCTCGTACATCTCCAACACCATGGTGTTGGAGATGTGGAAGGGAGTAAGAAAGGGAGAGGGCCTCCGGTTTCCTCACTCGCCGAAGTAGAAGCACAGGACGAGGCATCTTTCGCGCCGATATTCTGCGAGGTTACGGTGCTACTCCGGTCGATTATTCGAGCAGCAGCAAAAGCCACCGCTGGGTTCTACGACTTTAGTTCTTTTTATTAAATTTTGTACAGGGGTTAATAAAATGTATCCTCTTCACGATCAGATAAATTAGATACACTTCCGGAGGCAGACCACTCCAAGAAAGCGAGAGCCAATGCCGGCAATATATTTCTTGAATGGTTTGCCCATACTCACCACGCTGGGCAAGTGGGCCAGTGAGCGCGATGCCGGTATCCGCCCACTAGTAATGCTGCTTCTCATACTATTCACTATACCACTTCCGCATTTAAGTTCGGTGAAAATTTTCCGAACTGAACCCAAACACCCCTCTTCGTGAGAGGGGATCGTTATATTTTTCTTGCAAATGCTATTCGCACAAACAAAGGTGGTGAATGATGACGGTACATCCAACTGAATTTGCCGAATCCAAATCCCACAAACTTACTTTACCAGCCTCTCCCATGAGGAGGATTAGCCATAATCGCCAGGCTCGGCGAGCGGATTGGCGATCTTATCACCAGACACCCCCACTTTGGACGCTGCTGCCCGCCGTTTTCTACATGGTTTTCCCACCATCCATCTATCGGCAGCATTTATGACTTTCAAGACTTTTCCCTTAGTTACTACTCTCTTCCGACCCTCGCGGTGGGGAAGAAAGGCGGTAGCAGATTCTGACGCCGCAGCAGTGAGTTAAGCGGCTTTGTGAAAAAAAAACATATTTAATTTCGAATGTCGTCGGTTCCGCGCGACACGTGACCGCCACTACCCTTCGCTCCAGCTCGCTGATCCTTCGGGTTGTCGAATCAGCTCTTGTTGGCACTGTTGGCCAATTATATACAACACTAAGAAATCGCGCCGGCGTCGCACGGTCCGCTCTGCGGTGTACATTAACTAAACGTGAACGACTTATGTCAATATAAACCTTCCCCTTGCAATGTTCTATCTAACTAGGAGATCGCTGCGAAATCTTTACCTTAGTTATCGAAAACTATTTAAAGACAATTAACAACTTACAACAATTTGTATGACTTACGTGGTGGGGTGCTCCACGACTCTGTTGTCGTAAGGCTCGTATTCTTCCACTTCCTGCAGGTTCTTCTCCTTCATGTTAACAAGGAATATGCCCTTGTCCGCTCCCGGCTTCTTTTTCTCATCTTTGACCGGTGATAGACTGCAAGAAAAGAGTTATTCGTGAATAAGTATGCTTCTTTGACTCAAGCTACTTTAGCCTGACCTAAAATGTGTATTATTGTGTGTAGCATTACGACGCTTTGGTAACATAAGTAGGCAAGTATAATCTGGTTTAGTTTATACGGACGCATATGGGCAGAAAGACAGACCGACTTATCATATCTACTGTTTACCCAGGGTCCAAATCCCATGTACGCCTCTGAGTATGGTACCGGGACCGGTCGACGACGGCTGACGGTGCCGTTATCCGTGTCCCTTGGCTGGGGGGGCATAGATGAATAATGCGATGAATTACATGAGTAACAAATATAATCTCGGGCTGCGTGGGTGTGTGTCTTCGAACGTAACTAACGTCAGCAAAAAACCAGCCACAAGGCTAATAGTACAAACGTAGAATGCTTATAATTATTAGCGATTCGCTTCAAGCGACCAGCTTTATGCGATAATAGCACAAGCATATAACTCTTAGCATTACTATTACTATTACTCAAGCTCTATCGAAGCTGTAGCTTATAAATAGCTTGAGCACTCGGCACAGTCGGACCGAGCTGTGACCCAGGTACGTGGTCTATATCGTTTTGAATTCATTCATTTACACGTTGAGGGACATAATTAAATAATTTTAATCGGCTTTTTTTTTTCATACTTTCAAAAACTATAATCTTCATAAATAACATTAGTAACGATGCATAGAAATTAAAAAAAAAACAACAACATTCGGTGCTCTTCGGTGTTATGTATTCAAGCTACGTACCTCATCACATCGCACAGAAACAGTCAACTGTTTCTCATAATCGTCTATTCTTTGCTTTTTAAATAAAGCGAAGCTTACTCGTCGGCTCTTGCATTGTTCATCATAATAATAATTTTATTATATTCTTATTAAAGAAATTGTTAATATAAAGCGCTGACGACATACGTTCGGATGTCAACTTAGACTGGAGTTGAGTTTTGAATAGTACACATGTAGGCATCAGCCGTGCGAGCGGCGCAGATTGCAAATGTGGAGCCTCATACAAAGTGCCGAGCGCCACCGGTCGCTACGCAACGTATCATTCTCGGCTTATTGATTTGCGAACTCTTCATTTCAGATCATGTCGAGGAACGTTCGAAGCAAAGTTGTCAATTTATTACAACAAATCATGAATATAAAGTCGGAGTATGCGTGACGTCATTGGCGTCATCATTGCCTTGCCACATTCAAAAATAGTACGAGAGATTATGTAAGATTACGCGCGTTTTGCGGGGGCTCTGTTATAACAAAAACTTCACTCTCTAACGTACGATGATTACTTATTACTGCAAAAACTATAAAAAGGTAAGTAAATAAACAAAACATAAGTATAAAACACAAAATGTGACGCGAACTTCATTATTTATTAATCAAAAGATGAAATTGTTACAATTATTATGAGCTACATTTTTTAAGGTAGGTTAGCAGTCTTTATTCAGCACAGTACAAAATTGTTATAATTTTCGGAATGATCGCTTCCAGTTTTGATTTCAATTTAGCTATTGGCAATTCTTGGAGAGATGCATGCTTTCCAAGAATTGCCAGCAGAAAGGTCTGCTGGTTTGCATCATTCATATTTCAACGTAATTCCTTGACTTTGAACACAGATATTTCTGTTCCGTGATTGACAGATATAACCGAATGTTATGAATAAATAAAGAATTGGTAAAATGCCAACAAAACGCTACACCGATGCAAACGTTGGTTTTAGAAATCGAGATCCTGAAAACACTTTATGTTATGTTGTGCATGTTAACTTTCAATCTGCGGAAGATGAAATTTTAGGGATTTTATCGCGTTTAATCATTACTTCACTGCATCAGTAGTCACGTCGGGACGGAGGTGTGTCACGTCCTGACGTCACGGTTAACCCGGCTACCGTGAGCAGCATGAGCATATGGTATCTTGAGGTTGTGCATACCACATGCTTGGTCTTGGATTTAATTTTATTTATAACAGGATCCTAAGCAGGTGGTAGCAACCATCCACCTTCTCTATTGAAATAAGGATGCTTTTTATCAACTTCTGCTTAAAGATGTGTTTCTGATATAACTTTTCAGATACTAAAATCATTTATGATAGTTCGTCGTGTGACGTCGGTCGCTACGCAACGCATCATTCTCGGCTTATTGATTTGCGAACTCTTCATTTCAGATCAAGTCGAGGAACGTTCGAAGCAAAGTTGTCAATTTATTACAACAAATCATGAATATAAAGTCGGAGTATGCGTGACGTCATTGGCGTCATCATTGCCTTGCCACATTCAAAAATAGTACGAGAGATTACGTAAGATTACGCGCGTTTTGCGGGGGCTCTGTTATAACAAAAACACCCTCACCCTCTAACGTACGATGATTACTTATTACTGCAAAAACTATAAAAAGGTACGTAAATAAACAAAACATAAGTATAAAACACAAAATGTGACGCGAACTTCATTATTTATTTATCAAAAGATGAAATTGTTACAATTATTATGAGCTACCTTTTTTAAGGTAGGTTAGCAGTCTTTATTCAGCACAGTACAAAATTGTTATAATTTTCGGAATGATCGCTTCCAGTTTTGATTTCAATTTAGCTATTGGCAATTCTTGGAGAGATGCATGCTTTCCAAGAATTGCCAGCAGAAAGGTCTGCTGGTTTGCATCATTCATATTTCAACGTAATTCCTTGACTTTGAACACAGATATTTCTGTTCCGTGATTGACAGATATAACCGAATGTTATGAATAAATAAAGAATTGGTAAAATGCCAACAAAACGCTACACCGATGCAAACGTTGGTTTTAGAAATCGAGATCCTGAAAACACTTTATGTTATGTTGTGCATGTTAACTTTCAATCTGCGGAAGATGAAATTTTAGGGATTTTATCGCGTTTAATCATTACTTCACTGCATCAGTAGTCACGTCGGGACGGAGGTGAGTCACGGTTAACCCGGCTACCGTGAGCAGCATGAGCATATGGTATCTTGAGGTTGTGCATACCACATGCTTGGTCTTGGATTTAATTTTATTTATAACAGGATCCTAAGCAGGTGGTAGCAACCATCCACCTTCTCTAGTGAAATAAGGATGCTTTTTATCAACTTCTGCTTAAAGATGTGTTTCTGATATAACTTTTCAGATACTAAAAATCATTTATGATAGTTCGTCGTGTGACGTCGGTCGCTACGCCCCCATAGTGAGCAAAGTCTTCTTATCAATAAAAAAATTGTTAAACAAAGACTTTATAAAAAGGAATGCTTGGATGATGATTTGATGATAATACTTGGGAATGTGTAGATCGCTCCCAAGTTGTTTCTGGAAAAAATATTAAGCTATTTAAACGTTTTGTTTCAAAAAAAAAAGACAAAAAGATCCTCTTAAGTCTTTCACCTACAGAGGACACATTTCTTTCGCCTGTTTCTTCTCCGTAAGTGGTAAACCAAACAACGACAGAAGCGCACACATCCCGACCCCCGCGGGAGAAGCCACTTGGATATCGAGAGGCAGACCCGGGGGCGTAGGCAAGCGCTGCAGCGGGACTTTTACAGCCGGCTACTAAATAGATAGCTCTAAATCATCACTCTCCAACTCACTGAGCGTCGATGATCTGGTAAACAACAACGACAAAATGAGCGTGTGAAGAAAGTGACTATCCCCAAAATCATTAAAGAATATAGGAGGAGACAAGCCAAGGCATTTTCTTTTTGTAAAGAATAAAGTCTGATTATGATTTCTTGTATTTACGCGAACATATTATTAAAAGCGAAACTATTATTTACGGATTTTATCGCGTTTAATTGTTTTTATGTTCCCGACGTTTCGATTGCTTTGTGTGGGAGGGTTGGGGGGACAATTAAACCCGATAAATAATAGTTTCATTTAAATTAGTCTGTTTTTTAAAAACTAAAGTTATCAGGGAACACAGATCAGTAGAGTCTTCACCAGTCTGACAATCACTTAAAAGTTAACTTGAACAACAAGATACAAGTGTCAGTTTGTCTAATTTTTCAAGTAATCTAATTAGTTCTAACCGAATAATCGTTGGCCTGAATTATGTATGTATATATTCACGCCTTGTTCCCAAAGGGATAGGCAGTGACAATCTTCTTCCACTTGCTACGGTCCTGAAATACGTCTTTCGCTTCTTCCACTTTCGTCAATCTTCGCATGCATGCTCGTTGATTTAGAGTACTCTTGACCTGGCGTTCTTTCAGAACGTCTCCGATTTGATCGTGAAATGTTCGCCTGGGTCTTCCTCTCACGACTCTATCATTTACACTCCCCTCATATATTTCTTTCGTCAACCTACTTTCGTGCTACGTTCCAACTCCAAGCGGGATTTAGAACAATGCCGAAGAAAAATTAATAATTCAAAGCTGTAGGTAGCCCGAGTTGACCATGACATCTGGACGTCTAACACCTCGGTCCCCATCAATCTGGACGTTAGAAAAACATCCATCATGTTTACCGTACACAAGACATCTGTGTTGGCCAACGTCGTTCTCATTGCCCACATCGTCAGAATTGCCTAAATACAACGCAGAAAAGTTGAATAGGCATTGTAATGAATCAAAGAACAACACTAAAAAATGTGTCGTGCCGCAGCGATATCTTCTTTTTTATGTTATGCATGCATTCATAATTAAGAACTTGATTCAATTTTATTTAATTGAATCATCGACACCGATGTCGCCACTTTCGATTATGTTCATGACATGGATGTTTCGATGATTAATTTTAACTTAGACATAGATGATTATGCAACATATAGGCCGTAGAAGATTACATTTTTAGCATTTATACCATCATTATTTTAATTGTTAAGAATCATATAAATCTAACTTATCAATAGATTAGAATAACTTAAGTATCGTAGATCACTAAATTTCACTGAGAATTCCATATCATTCTTACTTCCTGATATATTTACAGCTAGATTAGTTTCATTGTATTTAGTGGCGCGCTCACCTATGTGGGGCGAAGTCGTCCGGCTCGAAGGATGGGTTGACCATGGGCCCGCTCTGCCGGCGCGCCCATTCTTCCGCTTCCTGCGAAACAAACTACGAATTAGTAACGTGATGATATGACGTAACCGAATTGATGAACCGAATTCGCAGTGTACCGCTGTTACAAAGGCCCTCACACGCCTTTACCTTCCTCGAAGGAGAGATCAGGCGGAGTGTGATTGGCTTGGGACGCGTTGTGTTGCTAATTTATTCTTTCTTTTTTAGTTTGTATGTTTTATAGCATACCGTGTGCATAAATTACGGAATGTATATGTTTATACTAAAGCCAGTCTCAAAAACCACAGTTTATAGATACCAGGACAGCAGGGAGCAGCAATCACTAACTTATTTTCTACACGTAATATTTTGGCACGAGTAAGAGCAGTACGTAGTTATGTTTTTGTGCAAGAATGTTTCTTCTTACTTTAATCCCCAATAATTAACGCAGCGCGTTTGTTATACGGTCCCGCATGGACTGAGACTGCTCCATACTAGGGACGGAGCAAAACATAAGCATGATTTCTTGTTCGTTTGTTTGCAAAGAGCATGCAAGTGACGCAACCCTCGTCAGGAACTGTAAGAAAATTTCAAATATTTCACATCTATCTAAACATATTTGAGATATCCGATTACGAATAATGTAATGACGTAACACAGAACGTCACTGTTTATGTCCGGACAGCGATGGTAGCCGTCGTGGTCGTGTAGTTTCCAATCCCTCGTCTTGGACGGGAAGCCATTGAACACAGTTCCGCACCGGCTTACCGTTACCCGCCCACGCCTGCAGCTTTTGCTCCGCGGATGGAGTCGGCGCGTGCGCAACCTAGCAACCGACATTAAGAGCGCACACGGTGTCAACGCCCCGGTGCCAAAACATGTTCTACATATCATTCTGTCAAGTCCGCTAATTCGGCGCTCGTTAGGTACAGTATCAACGGTTCGACCGAGCATTGTTCACTTCCTCGAATCACAATGGGTATCATTTGACGTTATTAATTTGTTATAGCATCAGTTCGCACGTGAATTCATTACATTATCTCTAAGTAGCAGTTGGCAATCCATGGCTTGTGTATAGTTGGCAGAGTTTGACGATGTAACAAATGTACTACTGACTGTGAAAGCTCCAAACGATGCCCGGCGAAGTGAATCGCGTTTTTGTTAAATCAAAGCAGCCGGAGAGCTTATGGTAAAAGTGATCGGATTGGAAAGATAACTTGATCACCGTAGCTGTCACATATCTTATTTCAACATAACCTGAGTCCCCAGCGTCCCGGTGTCCAAAATAACTCACTGCAGCGATTTTTATCGAAACACCTAATAATTTCATTAGGTACCCTGAGGTAGGTGCCCTAAGATAGGTACCCTGAGGTAGGCTGGTGGAGAATGTCTCGGGCATGTGATTTTTATGTGCATGTTAATGTATATAAATAAATTAATCAATTGCAGTGCATGCTACAAAGTGTATAGTGTGCCCATAATAGAAACTTTGATGTTAATTGACATTGAAGTGCTGGTTTCCGACGTGTGGGGCGAATGGTAAAAACAAACAACTCGAGACCTGCATGTATGATAAGCAACGAATGAGTGTTTAGGACATGCGAAGTCTGCCATGCGCTCCTCATAGGTTTACTCTGTCTCCGACTCTTAAAACCCATATTTGGCAAGCTGTCTGGCAGTTGTCCGGGGAATTGTAAGTCTTCAACTATGTCGTAATGATACCGTGTATATGTATCGAGTGTGTAGATAGAGCTTGATTTCCTAGGGAAGCTCCACGACGGAAAGCTTGGAGTTTGATAAAAGAAATATAACAATTCACAATACAAGCCAAGCCCTCTGATACATAAGTGGACGGTATTCAATGTAAATAATCACATTGACATCTGTTTACGTAAAATTTGATGAACTGAGACGACAGAGATTTCTGTAGCAGTTCAAGATCGTGATAAAGTGTTTTTGATCAAGCACGAGTTTTGTTTTTTTTTTTTTTTTACACTAAAACGTCGGTTAGCGACCGCAGTCGCTAAGTGAAATGTTAAACAACACGTTAATGAATGACTCTGATGCTAAATTTACACAGAGATGTTTTCGCCATTTTTTTTCTCTCGTGGGGCGGAACGACTGAAACCACCGCGGAATTTGAGATACCCTGATGTCCAGATGGCCTGGGCAGCTTCAGCGGAAGAGACTCGCGAGAAGATGACCGTAGCGAACATTTTGAACTTGCTCAACCGAGTATAAGTGTGAAACTGGGATGGACATAAAACAACAGGATACAACTAAAATTAAGCGAAAAGTAAATAACTATCAATTGAGCAGGAGATGTTACAGTGGTATGCGTGCGTGTGCGTGCATGTGCGTGCATGTGCGCGCGCAAACACTTGTCTTTACCTTCCCGTATCCATTGAAACGTATATGCGATAAAATAACCATGGATTATGAATACCCAAACACCATCCACGGATTTCGGCTTCAGCTGGGATTCGAATCCAGAACCCATGTCTCGGCAATCACATACGCTATCCACTAACACACGTAGTTCTATAGATGACAGACATCTCCCCGCACCAGCATGTTGAGCGTAGGCAAAAGTTGAAAAACAAAACGAAGGTGCGTGATGTATTTCGCCATTGATGTTGATACCGTATCCGGTCCAATTCAGCTGCTTGAAAATAACTTCCAATGCAGCAGCGAAGAGTTTCGGGCATATAACATCATCTTTCTGTACATGAACGGGTTTCGTACTCTGGTTCTGTATTCGGATTAATATTGTTGCCTCATTGTATACAACTAATTGGCAACACTTCGATGTAGCGAAAGTCTATCTGGCTTCTGTACAATCTGACAAAGAGTATGCCCGGTGTATGGTTCTATAGCATTTTCAGATACCGGTGTTTTTGGGGATAATTACGCCTTTAAACGTAACCGCATGTTTGTCGGTCAGGTCAAATTAAATGCGACCCTAGTTGGCGGGGAGTCGCAGGCCCGCCCGCCGCCGCCCTGCAGCGATAGGATGGCCTAACGAATCACATCCTGCGATTTGCGTCAGTCGATGTCTATGCAGATGTCTCTATTAACATCTATTCTAGGCATTGTTCTGTTACGAAGCTGCGTCGGTTCGATACGCCGTATCTTTGTTGCTCGCAAAAAGTATAGCATACGTTTAAATTGGAACGTCCGGAAATTTATAATGTTATCTCGTCCTTTACGTGTCTAATATTGAATGTCGAACGATTGCTCTATATCTAAAATTGGGACAATATTCTGTGTAGAGGTTGGTCAGACTATTTCCGGCGTAGTTAAAAATTCGTTAAAGATCACAACATATATCAGATGAGAAGCTTTTTTGATGCTAGATTTTTCATTGTTGCAACTGCTGCTAGATGCGCTACCAGGTACTAATACCTAACGAGTTCTTTGTCTAAACAAAGAACTCGTTCACTCCGGAGTTCGCGGAGAATATTAGATGCGTTAGCGATGCGCCCATCCCAATGCGCGCTCGTTAAACATCATGCGCCTTTGATGTGAGCACCCGGCCGCAACCTATAAACAATCGTCCAAATAACTAATCCACAGTAGTAAAGCGCTCAGTTCAAGACTGTCATGACGGCTCTGGAACGCATCGTGAGATGTGTTAACTTGGTGTTGTCTATTGTATTTAGGATCAGGACTAGGAACATCATTATTAATTGAGATCGGTCCTCCGCCTTGGTTGGTCCGGTCGCCAGAGCCTCGTTTGTCTGCACGCAGGACGCTCCACATGCCGGTGAGGATACACTTTGGATCAAAAGATGGCGTAATCCTCTTATATAAGTTGTATATATGAACATTAAAAGTAGTTCTTAACTTACCCATGCTCATATTTACTATAAAAAAAGAAAACGTAAATAACTCATTGAGACGTCTACCTCTGCAATATCACCTGCAAAGCCACTCCTCCATCTGCTATGCCTGACTAATACACATTTTTACTCTAAGAAGTAAACGCAAGTTATTTTCTTGAGTATAAATATTTTGTTTTAAGGATTTTTAAATATTTTTGTTTTATCATACACTATACAAACATAATATTTCTGCCTACTCTATGTAAGTAAACAGATAAAACAGCATGAGCTGAACATCTGATTGCGTGCGCAAACAGTCTTTTTCGATATCGGTTGTTATCACGAGATACCCTTCGATCCCGGCTCTCAATCCCGACCGATTTTGATCTAAAAGTAAAGAAAAGTAGCAGCGTGTTGGTGCTCACTGCTGGGCAAAAGTCTTCTCAAATAACCGATAGGGTTTTGGAGCAATAAAGGGCTCATCACGCAGCTCCAGTGCGGATTGGCGGGCTTCACATATCCTCGAAATAATGTTTTACATTATTTCTCAGACATTAAGGTTTTCTCACGATATTTTTCTTCATCGCCGAGCACGTGGTGAATACAGCACTTAAAAAATTGCTAATAATAATTTTGACTTTACTTTACTTTGACTCAACTTTGTTGGCTAAGAATGTGGTCGTAAAATGTTCTTTGGAAAACATTTTCAGTTCGCAGGCCAACAGGCAAACTGTCGACGAAGTGTGTTGGCGGTGACTGTAATAGAGTTTGACATAAAGCCAGAAAGGTGCAAGGCGATAGATTATGCAAAGGTTTTTTTCCGGAATCCCGTTTGTTCGGATGGTTGGAAGTCGTCAAGTCTGTTTCCTAGACAATTTGTGATGACTCTCGAAAAAAGAACGTAGACGGGCCTTAGAAGTGATATCGGTCTATAATTCTTCAATAGACAGTTATCCCCTTTCTTGAGGAATATGACAACCACGCTTCTACTCCACGCTTTCGGCGCAACGCCGCCATGAATCTTTTCCGAACGCAGCTTTTCCACACGCTTTCCGAGGCTCTGCTGTAATTCCGGTTTTAAGCTGTTTGAGAGCCACCCTAATCTACCTTAGACTAATGTACATTCCTAGCTGTCATCGGTACAGCGTACGCTTCGTTAGTGAAGCATGTGACCGAGCTGTGTGCTACACTAAAGAAGTAAGCGCCCACTTCAGCCCATGTACACCGGCAATCGAACCAAGAAACCAAGAAAGAAAGCTACGTTGCGTGTCACCACTGTAATGGAATGTTTCGCGGACATAACTACACTAGCTCTCTATACCTGTATAACCAGAACACAACAGTTGGATATTCCCACGGCAGTACCTACCCAGAGCGTGTTGCCAGTGATGACATACGGGACTTAGATTTGGTCCTTCACTGCAGGCCGTATGAGGAAGGTCATAGTTTCTCAGCGCGCTATGTAAAGGGCAATGCTCGTTGTTTCTCTGCGTGATACAGTCTGCAACGATTATATCTGCAGCAGAACTAAGGTAACCGACATAGCCGTAAGGATCAGCAAGCTGTGCAAGCAAGTGGCAATGAGCCGGCCAGATAGCTCGCAGAACTGACAACCGTTGGGGAAAAAAGGTTCTCGAGTGACAGCCACGTACAGGCAAACGCAGTGTGGGACGCCCCCACATAATGGTGTGACGACCTGCGCAATGTTGCGGGAAGTCGATGGATTCAGGTGGCTCAGGACCGAGCTTCGTGGCAATCTTTGGGGGAGGCCTATGTTCAGTAGTGGACTTGTGATAGGCTGAAATGATGATGAATGATGACCTACCCAGACAGCTCCTAGGTAACATAAAGTCCTGCGAGCTGACCGGCCGCTAACAGCTGTCTTCATAATTCTATTGTTCTAGTAACAATGGAATCGATTTCAGCACCGTGAAGATATGGATTGGATTCTAATGCTCCTATAAATGTGATTTATTAAATCGACTCGTTAACGATTTCCATTTATGTCATATTCAATTGCCGTGACACAAGTAGTATCGCAGTGTTCCCTATTTTGGAAAATAAAAGTCTATTGAATATGTGTAACTATCTGTTAGAGCACGAGCATCCAGATCATCCAGAATATAACTGATAATACAATACATAACACAAAGACAATCCGATCGATTTCTTATAGCATTTACGCGCGTTATCTTGAAGACAATAATGAACAGACTAAAAACAGATTGATAAATGAAATGAAATATTAAAAACGGGTTTTTTAATTTTGGAATCATGGACTCGTTGTGGGCTTAGGTGAGAATAAGCAAAACACTTCTGTTATATTTTAAGTAAGATTAGTTTCGTTAACAAGTTTTTTCACTGACTTCATACTACGAATGATTGATTGACAGACCATAGAGTAATGAAATATACTTTATTGTACACCGATTAGCAAAAATTAAAAAAAAAAAGAAAAATATTCAATGGTACAATTGGCGACCTTATCGCTTAGAAGCGATCTCTATCAGGCAACCACTTTGCAGAGGATAAATTGTCCAGCGAGCTAGGGTTAAGGGTAAATATATACATAAATGAGTACTATACTTCTGTGTTCAGATGGTTCTATGTATTCAGATTGCTACTTATTTTGGTTTAGTTGACTCGCGGCGTGTTTGTTCTATCTATCCATGTCGCGTTGCCGACGCCATAGGCGTATTATTCAGCATTACATTTTGCGACTGAATACTGTTTGGTATTATTATTTACCTAGTATCGTTGGGTCCAACAATAGAATGTGTATTTTTTATTTGTCACCGATCACGCGTTTTAGGATCAAGTTGACACAGTACAGCTCAGTGTGACACGTGTAAATTACGAATGTAGTAAATATTTGTGGAAGGACGCGTGTCGCTCCGCAAGTGGAAAATCTCCACGCGGCTCGCTGCAAAGCGTACCGTTTATATTTTTTAACATCTCACTAGATATACCGTAACGTAGATGGCCGTGGTAGCTTAGAGGTGCCCTGACCTCTGAGCCCTCTTTACTTTCATAGAACGCGGCTGGTCTGGGTTCGTTCATCGGTGCCGGCGCTACGAAATTTATTATTAGCAAATTTCAACCCTCACTGGAGCAGCGCGGCGGGTCCTTCCCAGCCCCGGAACCCTCTCAGGTATTTGAGATGGGGAGGCCTTTGTCCAGCCGTGGGCACTAAAACGCTGCTATTTTACTTTTACTTTCTACAAATCGGTTTATCTTATTTAAAGTCTGCATCGATTCGTTAACTGATGCACAGGCAATTAGGTTTATCCATGTGATATTAGAATTTACTAAACAGATTAAACGTGCAACACGTGAACGTGCGTGATCTTTAATCAAAGCTTTTAGACATGGCGAATTATTTGTCTTTTTCATTACAATATGTAAATTGGACGGGCGCCAGCACCACGTAGTGCCGCGACATGGTACTACCACGTGACGTCGAAGGTTTGAAGGTTAAGAACGGAGAACCGCGAGAATAGACGACTGTGTCGAACGGACACGACACGTCAATGAAATAACTTAAAGTGGCGGAACGCAGCGAGACTTGCTACAGTTTACTGTTCAAGCACCGAGAGGCTGCTTCACAACTATCCAATCCACACCATACGTTATCGAATCTGATCATGGAACCATACCTATATAAAATTAATTGAAAATATTATAAAAATTGAAAATTACTACAGCAGACATTCAGATATTATCCAATAGCTACATATATCTAATGTTTTTAACAAACGTAAGAGCCGCGGTAGCTTAGTGGTCATGGCGCTTACTTTAGTTTCAAAGAGCGCGAATGACCTGGGTTTGATACCCCGTGGCCGGCGCCACCAAAATTGTTAATAGCAATTTTATGTGCTGTACATACCAGGTGCTCGCCGGTTAAAGAAAACATCGCGCGGAAACCTGCATGTCCGAGAAATAATAAAAAAATATTATTTCTCGGACTTGTATATAATATTACTTCCCGGCTACAAAACCCTCTCAGATACTCGTATTTGAGAAGAAGGACTTCGTCCAGCAGTGGGCACTTGCAGGCTGCTACTTTACTGTACTTTTACATTAAACGTAAAGGGCTGAGTACACACCGAAAGGGTAAGAACGACTCTACGTCATCAACCTATGCCTTTTAACTATTTTGACTTCTTATTTTCTATCCTTCATATTTTTCTTTCTACATTTCTAATCTTGGTGGTTTATTAAATGCGCTATGTCGACTTTAACATAATATGTAATTTATCAATAGATAAACGTCATTACAATTAAAAAAAAATCATATATATATATATATATATATATATATATATATATATATAGTTAAAAATCATTAACTGCACGTGTATTCGCATACAAACAGTTTGTTTCGCTGCTATGTGGCTAGAATGTGTGAGATAATTATATCGTCACGACATCGCACGAAGGACACGAATGGCCGAGGTCGTCCCATCCGAAAATACGACCACGACTTCGTAGGTAAATACACACCGAGTGACATTAATATTCAGAGAAATCATAGACAATGAAATACATCATAGAGCGTTTAGAATTTTGTTTTTGCACGAATTTGTTGACTAGTGAGTTATGGTCAGCGAATATAATTGATAATATCTATGTGAAGAACTTACTATGTTATATAAAATGTATTGCAATGTTTTAAATTATGTTTACATTATAAAAGCATGTAATGGCATCGGAGTGTCATGGGGCATGGCACTGAATTGAACAGTGCTATGTCGGATTATATTTCCGGTGTAGAAAAATAGTGAGAGGCCAAACGTGTTTGCAGGAAATGCTGAAGACAATTTTCATACTTTTTTCTATTGTTTTTAAGGTTTTGATTGTAATTTTCATTTATATATGTATTGTTGTTTAATAATTGTTACAATTAATTACTTATGTTTGCGTCCATTTCATAGCAAATAAATGTAGTTTATTTCTTTCTTTTATTTCATGGGTATGGCAGAAGAGGCATGAAAGCAGGATAAATGGAGTAGAAATGAGAGCGTTAAGAAGTATGATTGATGTGAAGATAACCCCGACAGGTTCGAAATAATGTGATCAGAGAGCGTTGTGGCGTGAAAGACGATGGTGTGACACGAATTGAGAAAGGGATGCTGAGCTGGTTTGGACATGTGGAGGGGATGAATTAAAGTAGGTTGACGAAACAAATATATGAGGCGAATGTAAATGGTAGAGTCGGGAGAGGAAGACCTAGGCGAACATTTCACGATCAAACCGTAGACGTTCAAGAAAAAGGCCTTGTCAAGAGTACTCTAAACCAACGAGCATGCATGCGAAGATTGATGAAAGTGGAAGAAGCGAAAGATATATGTCAGGACCGTAGCAAGTGGAAGGAGATTGTCTCTGCCTACCCCGTTGGGAACAAGGCGTAAAATATACAATACAATACAATATTTACATTAATAATTTCAGTTATTGTGATCTTCCTTATTTTCATTAGCAGCAAGTAAAAAGCTTTCGCTTAACCTAATGGTCCTCTACCAACTTAGAAGCATCTGCAATAATTGACACTTCAACTTGGTTTATTGGCGAGCCGCTCGCTCTATTAACAGTCACTTATATATAAAATTCTTCGTATGTATGTTTGAACGGGACGAAAACTAATTGACTTATTTTGATGGAACTTTTTTTTTTTTTACTGCTTTCCATAAGTGCTATAGATTGTTTTAGCATACTTAGTTGAACGAGAAACATTCCCGTTCGTATGTTTGTCGCTCGATCGCGGCTATAGGAGCGAACAGATATGCACGTAATTTGCGGGCGGTGTCGCGTGCGGACGCTAGCTGAGTTTATTTGGCTATTGATTCATTACTATTTAGTATTGCACTAACGTAACCCGGTCTTTAATCGATACGTTGATGCCGGTGTCGTCACCGAGGCGTAGAGCATTGAAAAACATAACCAAGTAAACCTATTTCAAATCAGGAAAATTTGGCAGTTCAACGTTGTACCAACAGTGCGACCCTCGCTGTGCGTAACGCTTTACACAATCTGATAGACCCTATTAATTTAATATCAAATTCACATTTTTACTAACTTCATATGTTTGTATATAATAATTAATTCGTATTTTAAGTACAAGGTTTCAAGTCGACTTTATAATGACCTATAAGACCCTGACACAGTTGTTTTATTTTTCATTCATAAATGTAACAAATCATAAGACTAGAGCTTCGTTATTCGATAAAGTTGATTCATTGAGTTTCAATGTACAATTTGCAAGTCTTTAAGCTTTAACATACATTTCAACTTATTACCAAATGATCTTTTATGATGACATCCGACGTGTCTCCTCGCCAGCTGTAGTCCAGCGTCGACTTGTCCAGAAGAAGATGCAGAACGGTGCGACACATTTGGCGTTTTAAATATAGCTTTTCCGGTCCACGAATACAATGAACCTTTATTCCTCCAGCATGCATTTTATCTAAATGCCCTTGTAGCCGAAGAGGTTTTTAAGCTTCATTTGCCCGCCTTTCAAAAACTTTTTGTCGAATTAAATACAGGCATCGATTACTTTATAAGTTACGTACTGTACTGTAGGTAACTCCACATTTTAAATATTCAGTACTTTACTGCCGGCATTTCTTATTAGATTAACATCTCGACACATTTATACATAATAATTTTATTACAATAGTGCTATAAAAATAATGAAATGACACTCTCTCTCGATCTCTCTCTCTCATCTAATAAAAATAATAATTATCGCTTCTACAGATTTCATTTCGTGCACGTATTGACAAGTGCGTTGGCGATGTAAACATGTCACAATAAGCTCCCACATTCCTGTCATGACACGTTTAATTGCCCAGAGCGCGCGCGCGGCTGTCAACTCGCAAGGTATGGTCGCCGTCGATCGATTCTAAACTAAAACACATCAGACACGTCTACGTAATGGTAACTTTAAATGCTTAATGCGGTAACAAACAGATTATTATCTACATGGCTCGTTATAATATTTGTCTGTTGTGTAATATTTTGGCGCTGATTTGGTACGGCCGCCTCTCATGACCCATTTGCCTCTGAATACGCCTACCTATGGAAGACTCCAGCGCACGCTGGACATAAATAAATTAATTTAAAAATTAAGTTACAGCGAATTAAGTTTACACTACTGCGTACGTTATTTTACGTGGTATATTTATTTCACTGCAGCGCAGTTTCATGTGCTCGGACCGATTCACGTTCTTGCGTGATATTATGTTTACGAGGGGTGACTGCGAAAGCTGGTGATGTTGAAGGACGCGACGCGCGCGCGCGCTGCACTTACTTTAGGCCGCCCGCATACGTTCCTCTCCCCCATTCGATTATTCTTTCGAAACGGAAAAGACTTAAACCGATACCGGCCCTGCATAGATTTTATGTGCTTCGATTAATTTCGTTAGGAACGCACAGAGTCCGAATGTCGCTGTTACCTCAATGTTACAGCGAGTCTTTCCTCGGCAATGAATGAATAAGTGAATGAAATGAAAGAAAAATCTTTATTCATCGGCGTATGAAAGTTAATTTCGTTTGTTAAATGCCAAATCGATGAATCAATCTACCACCGTTTCGTAATGAGCCTCCTCTGACGGAGAAGAAAAAGGCGAAAGGAACTCCGTAGGTATCCTCTTGATTGTAATATACATCATAAAATTAAAGGTATGGTCCCATAGGCAACTAAAAGCACGACATTAGAATATAGTGATCCACTAAATTAAAGCACCAGTGCACCGCACACTCGCGCAGACCAGCCTCCCCAAGCAGCAGATGTTCTCAAGTATGACGCATGCGGCAGGCATCGCCCTCCTCGACCACATCAAAGGCTAGTGGCCGACACGCCACACGACGCCGCCACAGTCCGAGGCCTCTAAGCGAACACTATATACTCAAGTATACAAGATACATAGGTATGATACATTACACATTCCACATCATACAATTTTGTACGAAACAATTTACAGCTATGTCAATGTACATTAATAAATGAAACTAATTATACATGACTTCATCATAAATACATATAAGTTACAAGATATTTCGTATTAAACTGAAAGGTCACATTTCATGCTTATCATTATCATTACCTTATCATTAATGTGAGCTTTTGAGCACTTTTGATACTTTGATTCAATTTTTAAACTTTGTGGAAGATTCAATTTACATTCTAGAATATTCTTATACATGCGTGTGCGCCGACTCAGAAAAGAGTTCTTAACTTTATTTAGTCTAAATTTTTCCGTTATTATTTCTCAATAAAAATTTATCTCGGATTATTTCTCTGGAATAGTGACTCATGTTTACGTACATACATGACGTTTTCGTGAATATACTGACATGGCTTATCTCATATTATGTGTAAGTATCTTGCATTTCGAAGTTTAAGTGTTAAAATAATTCCACGAAAGAGTTTATGAACACTCGAAGAAATCGATATAATCCGCATGGGCACTACAAAAATCACTTTCCGGTTAACATTTGTGTGTTTAGGTGAAGCTCCCAGTTCTCAAACAACTCGCTGTTGTTTTCTGTAAGAGAAATTTCAAAAATGAGCATGGAATCGTCATCATTCGTCAATCCCCGGTCAGTGCTACTTAAGTTCTTTCCATACTGAACTGCTAGCTAAAAATCCAACGTAAGTAAATTCTATTACTACAGAGAAAAGGTCTTCCTTTATGATAAGGTTTCCCAATCAGGAAAACTAATTGTTGTGGCCGGCCTAAGACTTACATTGCAACCGGATTGAACTGGTTTGTCTGCGCGCGATCGTTCTATAAAATGTTATTCGCTACTCTCGGCACAGTCAAACAGGAATTCCTTTCAGTTATAAGAATATATACAAATACAGTGCGTCACAAGAATATTTATGTATGTACTCATGTCTATATTCTTTATGTATGTATTTGCATTTGTATATGTATCATGAAACTTTTACAAAAATTACGCTCGATACCCTGTGTGGAGAGCTTGTATTGATGAGCTTTTCGAAACTTATGTACGATTTTTATACCTTTCATGACCCAAATAAGCTATTGTAAGAAGTGGGTTTGAATTTACGAAAATGTCTAAATCTTTGTCAATCCCCAGTATAGGGTATACGGCCGTATACGAGCCGATAAATAATGAAACCCTCGGCCTCTATACGAACTATATAAGTTTACACGTCTTTCTTAGTGTGTATCGGCCATAGTAAAAGTCCACTACTGGACATTTCTATGAAAGCGCGGACATGTCGGCGGTGAGATTTACACCATGACTGTTGGGTGGGTGTATGAGTGCAGCGCCGGCACCTGTGGCTCTGCCATCTGTCGGTCGCCACCGCCGCAGCAGCAACAAAAACTGCCGCTTGGCTCTATGTCTAATAAACCCACTGCTATTGGCGAATTTAAAAAAACTAGACCAGCGCATTTCCTAAATCGTTTACGTCCATTGTTTCGTTGGATAGGGTTACGTCTAGTTAGAATTGGAGCTAGCCTTCCTCCTATGCTGTTCTCAATGACGATGTCGTGTCATTTTGTTAGCTCTGTCGCGGTTGAAATTATTTCCACGTCTATTTCCCCATCGCCGTACAGGTAATGAGGGAATGACCAATGTATGAATAACTACGTTTTTGCTAGGCTGCATTAGGTTGAGGTTAATCATTCATTGTCATTAAAACTTAGTATGTAACAATCATAATTGGAATATATTTTATTTACAAAACAATGGGTTCATTTTAAACTTCGAGCGTGAGTATATTGTGGGAAAACATTTATTTATCTGAAGCGTGTGGTTTAAATGCTTTATTTTGACACGTTTTTTGTTACGTTGATAAATTTACAAAGATATACATAATTTAATAGTATGTTTTAACGCTTTGTTTGCGTTAAAAAAATATTTATTTAAGTAAAGTTTCATGTCCTTTATCATGTTTTTTATTTCACGTTATTACCTGTACAATTTATTCCGTTTCTTTTATCAAAACATAACACAAAATTAAAAAAAATATTGTTTTGGCGCCAACTCGATAAGTGACGAGTGAATGACATTTTGGCGCGAAATCGAAAATTGATAGTGTATAAAATAAAATTTTATTACTTCTATATATTTCGAGTTTTGATGTATAATATTGATTGTATATTATGCTGCAAGTGTTTGTGAAGTCATTTAAATATTTAATTTCAGTGCGGAATACGCCGGTTTGCGTTTGGTTGTCCAACAAATCTTTAGTAAAAGTTGTCTAGCGTTTTACTATTGATGTACTTTCCCAACATGTTTTCAAGCCCGATTACTTGAACTTAATTTGTTTTTATCATTTTGACACTGGCAGATAGTTAAACACTGATGCCATATAGGATTCCGAGCCCGAAAAATTAAGTTGATGGTTCTTTTTTGTATGGAATTCTATTATTTCTGTATATTTTGTGCTTAGAATAAGAACTTATATGTGAAATGAAACCATTATTTACGGATTTTATCGCTTTAATTTTTAGGGATGGGATTAATTTTATATTAAATTAAATCTAAAACATATCACACCACTGTACGACCGCAACATACTGTGAGCATATTATGCGTAGATCGGACGAAATTAATAAATAAAAGCTGAAGGTAGCCCGAGTTGACTATGACATGCCGTGGTCACGGGGAGACCGAGTCCCCGGAGACCACGGCTGCTGTAAACTACTCGAATCGTCGGGAAAATAAAACCTATTTGAACGTAAATAATAGTTTCATTTTAAATGTGCATTGTTCGCGTAAATGCAAGAGATCATTATAATAACTTATATTTCGAGTTTTGATGGAAATAAAATTGGCAGCTTTGACCTCATCTCTCACATAAATATGACGACCGTGTGGCTTAGTGGTTAGCCTTGTACTTAGACATGGGTCCTGGATTCGAAAACCTGGATGTGTTGTGTTACGTAGTCTGTCTCGGACGCTGCATCTCAACCTTCCTCCGATCTCATCACTTATCCGTTACGTTAAATAAGGGTTGGTAAAGAGAGTCGCCGCGACACCAACGGCCAAGAGTATGTCATAAATATAACGAAGAATAATAACGTAACAGAAAAATAAATCACGCTCCGCCATTGTACCATTTCTTTCTCTGAAGTTTAATGTCAGTCATGTTGCCATATTCATTATCTATGGACAATAAACATTTTTTTATTCTGTACGCTTGACTTTCAACCGCATGTCTTAGTCCGCAGACTAAAATTACCCTTTTTTTTTTTTAATCCGCGGGAATTTTTTCTTTTCATAAAATTAACATATTAAACAAAATGTGTGTGCCGCGCTGCTGTATAACAAAAGTTAAGAAGAGAAGTAAGGTCTCGTCGATATTTCATTGTGCCTGTACTCACATTTCCTACCTTTTTTCACATCGAAAGAAGAGTCAGTTTATTGACAGTCGACAGATGTGCTTCGATGACTTCGTAAAGGTACTGACAAACTTCTTCATTGTTGCATACCTAGAACACGAAGAGAAGCATTCGATGACTAATTATAAAGTGTAACGTTATAGAAGTAAAAACAATACTTGAAATTTGTGATATCTGTGTCTTATTAACAAGACTTATTTAAGTTTAATATCAAGGAATAATATAATTAATTTTTATAATTTATGAGTTATACGTCCATGATGATATTGTTGAACATGGAATTTAAAGCCGCACACAGTTGAACAAATAGCTGACTTCATGCCTTTGATATTTAAACTACTGGTTTGTTTGTAATGTGTATTAAATTATGTATTATAAAAGTAGACACTATATTTTCTTGGCACATGCTATTCATATTATTATTTATTCGATATATCGATGCGTGCAAAGATTCTCATCGACTTGTCTTTGAGATCGTGTATCTGGCATATTAAGCAAACGCTTAGGGAACATGATCCATCATTAGTTGCAAATCGAAGCTCTCCTCGGGGATCTTTGGCAAACGGTACGGTATAAGCGCGAATGAGAACATTTCTGCTTACTTTGGCCGGCCGCCGGAGTGCATCGAGTTGATATTATTGAATGCAGAGCTAGTAGAAGCCGTTCTTCGCCCGGTCCGTGCATATTCAAAGTATCGTTACAGTTAAGTGACCTTGCTAACCTAGCGGTTATGGTGCTCGCTTTAGATTCATAGAGCGTGAGTGACCTGGGTTCGGTCCCCGGTGCCGGCACCACTAAAATTGTTAATAACATCGTGAGGAAACCTGTATGTCTCATAAATAATAAAAAAATATTATTTCGAGCATATGTGATGCCCGGCAACGCGCGCTGAAGGAATGTGGAGAGCACAACCCGGCTCCAAAACGCTCAGATATTTGAGAAGGAGGCCTAGAAATTGTTGAATGATGAATACGCCGATACAGAAATAGATACGGATAACGACCGACGATCGTTACAACTAGATTATTATTAGATAGACATTCGGAGAATCCTTAAATCTTAACTTTGTTTAACGCTGTTCTGTTTCCTCCACTGTCTCGAAACGAGTCAGTGTCCTCGCTGACCTGTGATGGGAAATGCTCCAATGAAAACTATGATGTAGTGTTAGGTCAGCCACGACCGCGGCGTTGCTCGGCGCCCTGCCAATTGCACATTAATGGTAAATTTCTGATGCATTCACATAAATAGTTGTCTGGTCACGTGCTACGCTGCCGATTCATACAGTGCTTTATCATTAAGGTCTCAACTACACAAGCGTACGTTCGTGACCTCCGATAGAAACGTCAAGGCTTTTCTTATTAACAGTTCCGGAATCGTAGTCATGATAAAAATAACCGTACAACACTGCACCGGCTGCGTCCCTAGCGCGCGGGCCGTGTGATACTCGTATGATACAGTAGCACCACTAGGAAGCGATGTAGCGATGTTTTCAACGGAATACGCGATCTTTCGAACGAAAACTTCGACCAAACGATTACACAATGGATAGAAGAACTATTCTTCGAACAGGTTCTTCAGTTCTTGTTTCGCTGTATATTACTCAATACAAAATGAACTTCGAAACATAATTGTTGGTCCATTACAGGCCATGGCTGTGAATGCGCAATGTTGTCGCGCGGTTAATGCGCGATAAATGTTATTGACGCTGAAGAATTCCAGGTATGTTTTCAAATGTCAGTAGTTGAACAGTGCAAATGTAATCGTGAGCCGATACCACAAACTGGCGAGGAATGTGTTGAGAGATCAGGCTGAACTGGACCGCCGGGACCCGATGCGAAAATATCGACGAGGCACTTTTTTTTTTTAAGGAAAAGACGGCAAACGCGCAAGCGGGTCACCTGATGGTAAATGATCACCGTCGCCCACATCTGCAACATCATAGATGCTGCAGGTGAGTTGCCGGTCTTTAAGGATATTTGGGAGATGGGACGGAAGACGAGGGGAACAGGGAGGGGATGTGACCCTCGGGATACCTCACTCACCGAACGAAACGCAGAAGCACAAGATGCCTCTACTTCACGCCGGTATTGTGCGAGGCCATGGTATCAATCCGGTGGACCCGGTCCATTCGAGCAGCAGCTAAAGTCGCCGCTTGGCTCTACCATGCTTAAGTTTATTAACATATACTTATTATCTGGTAAAACATCGTGTTCTTCTCGTATATTTCGCGGACATGTGAATCCACAGAACATTGAGCTCTTTTAATATTCTACGGTCCTATCCCCCTGAATTCTAAACTCTGTCTAAAAAACACAAAGAAGAGGCCTACATTTCATTTTGGCGCTTTTACCGGCTGCTTCTTTACTTCACACCAAAGACAATTATTCGTCCAAAAAAAAAAAAACCAATTGTAACTCGTTGCCTCGTAAGGAAGGACAATAGCAAAGGTAATTAGCACGTAGTCGATGTCTGTGCGAACGGTACACGCTGTATGCTGTATTCTAGTTAACGATGACTATTATTACCTAAGCGAGTTCCGGCTTTATTTCACGTGCAGGTACACGCTGCGTCCTGCATAGGTAAGAGTTATTCAGTAAACGTGTTGTGTCTGTAGAAAACTGTACTTTAGTTGACCGGAAATGCTGACAGTTTTTTTCTGATTCATCTGTGCCGGCATGCGCTGCAAACGTGTCGAAAAATAGAATTTTCGCAGAAATGTCATTTGCGGAGCAGGATTAGCCTTGAGTAGCAGCGCCGGCGCCGGTGTTGGCAGTTGGCACTTGGCAAGTGTCACTTCGTAGGCCGCCAACAAAATGCGACAGGCAACCGTAGCCTGCCGCTCCCACCCGGATATATTACATATGTATAGTGTATTACGTGTAGCACTCATTGACTTTATTCAATATTACACAATACAGTCAAAAATACATCAGCTCGGCGTTCGAAGGAATACACCATATTTATAGGCAACAAGATGTTTTGTTACGAATGATTACCCGCCTCGCACATCCGGTTCCGTGCCCTACACCTTATCTTATAGAGACATACGTACATCGCTGTTGGGGTTGTTCACTGCATACCGTTGAAAGATCCACACCTAAATGATATTAAAAATTTTATTTGTTTTTTGCATTAAAACTCGTATCTATATATAGCTAACATAAGTGGTTAATTTCATAGGATAATAGTTTTTAGTGTTATATTTTCTCACACCACAACTGCACTTTGTCGTCATTTGCCTAGTCTACAATTACGAGCACTTTGTTTTTTTAATCTAACCTCCAGCTAGAGCCGCTGCGTTAAGAAGCGCTAAGTTAGTAAATAAAAAACATTGTTTTTATTTGTATTGCTTTTGAGCTATGTTCTTCAGACGAACAAAACCCATAAGTTCGAGCTCAATCGGCCGAACGATCCCTTAACGCATACAAAACGAACACAGGAACTTTAACATTAATGCTAGTGTATTCCCCTTAATTTTATATACATGTATAAAATATAATTTGTATAGGTAGTTGCGATATTTAAGTAATTGAGGAGTCGTTAGGGAAAAGCTTTGATAGTCACAATAGCTACCGACAGATGGCGGGATGACCATCTCGAATATAACCATGATACCAAATGTACTGGTACATAATACCAAAATGACGGGCCGCAGCGTCGAAGGCGCTAGGTGTCCGGTGGTGTGAGCACCATTCCGCTGTCCGAGCGTGGCGATTATAGATATAACCGTGCAAGAAATGTATCCCGACTCGTGCGCTTTCTAGGAGAAGCCTGTTACACAGATAGGCGGTTCATCCGAAACTGACATGGAAAGAAGATAGATTTGAAGTAATCTTAAAAAGCTATCATGGTTAGTACTGAACGTGTTTTTTTTTTTTTTTATTTAGTTATTTTTTAAATCTGCCATCCGCGGTTGCCAGAACCCGAACTATTTATTATCTATTATTTCTAACATAATGAGGAATGTGACGCATTCCGCCGTCAATCCAAATATGGCGGCCGTTGGCTGACAGTCAAGTGTGAAGCGGTTCAACGGACAAGTAATTATATAGTAGTAGCTAATACAGTACCTGTTCATTGTCAAGGGCACTTTAGTGTAAACTGCTGTTACAAAGCTCGGTGTTGGTATACAACCTCTACACTGAGAGACATTCTGAATTTATGCCAAATCTGCTTCTAAATACATTTTGGATGTTAATGTGTTTGTCATAGAATATGAACGTATATATTGTGCTCACGTCCGACATTCGCGTTCATACATAGTTTGTTTCAATAATATTATATTTGTTATATAATATGATACAGGGATAATACTAACCACCACGTAGGTTTACTTTCAACGCAATTGATTACTTTAGACATATTAGGGTGCAGGGACCTATGTTTTTCTGTTTAGCTCGTAAAGGCAGCATGTAGGTACCAGTTATCTACTAGAATTATGTAATTATATTCTACGATCACTGATTTATGTAACCTTAACACTAAGATTTTGTAAAATTTTAAGGTTTTGAATTTTATTACAAATACAAATATAATATTAAATTGCGAGCTTCGTCTTTATTCAGCTGTATAAGTCTCGCGTGCATTTCTTAGAAATTTGTATCACACAAGAAACCTGCACGACAGAAAATTTTTAAAAAATATGTGTAGGTATATTAATTCCGCTGATCACAAAACGTTTGCAAATATTGACGAGAACTTTGCCCACCAGTAGGCAATTTACAGGCTGCCAGGAAAAACCCCGTGATCTTAAATATGCGATGAAACAAACATCTCGAATACGGGTTGAGTTATGCAGAGCGGTTATGGGCTGTAGCGGGTGTGAGGGTTGCAATATCCAACGGCGCGGCGCGGCGCGGCGCGGCGCGGCGCGGCGCGGCGCGGCGCGGCGCGGCGCGGCGCGGCGCGGCGCGGCGCGGCGCGGCGCGGCGCGGCGCGGCGCGGCGCGGCGCGGCGCGGCGCGGCGCGGCGCGGCGCGGCGCGGCGCGGCGCGGCGCGGCGCGGCGCGGCGCGGCGCGGCGCGGCGCGGCGCGGCGCGGCGCGGCGCGGCGCGGCGCGGCGCGGCGCGGCGCGGCGCGGCGCGGCGCGGCGCGGCGCGGCGCGGCGCGGCGCGGCGCGGCGCGGCGCGGCGCGGCGCGGCGCGGCGCGGCGCGGCGCGGCGCGGCGCGGCGCGGCGCGGCGCGGCGCGGCGCGGCGCGGCGCGGCGCGGCGCGGCGCGGCGCGGCGCGGCGCGGCGCGGCGCGGCGCGGCGCGGCGCGGCGCGGCGCGGCGCGGCGCGGCGCGGCGCGGCGCGGCGCGGCGCGGCGCGGCGCGGCGCGGCGCGGCGCGGCGCGGCGCGGCGCGGCGCGGCGCGGCGCGGCGCGGCGCGGCGCGGCGCGGCGCGGCGCGGCGCGGCGCGGCGCGGCGCGGCGCGGCGCGGCGCGGCGCGGCGCGGCGCGGCGCGGCGCGGCGCGGCGCGGCGCGGCGCGGCGCGGCGCGGCGCGGCGCGGCGCGGCGCGGCGCGGCGCGGCGCGGCGCGGCGCGGCGCGGCGCGGCGCGGCGCGGCGCGGCGCGGCGCGGCGCGGCGCGGCGCGGCGCGGCGCGGCGCGGCGCGGCGCGGCGCGGCGCGGCGCGGCGCGGCGCGGCGCGGCGCGGCGCGGCGCGGCGCGGCGCGGCGCGGCGCGGCGCGGCGCGGCGCGGCGCGGCGCGGCGCGGCGCGGCGCGGCGCGGCGCGGCGCGGCGCGGCGCGGCGCGGCGCGGCGCGGCGCGGCGCGGCGCGGCGCGGCGCGGCGCGGCGCGGCGCGGCGCGGCGCGGCGCGGCGCGGCGCGGCGCGGCGCGGCGCGGCGCGGCGCGGCGCGGCGCGGCGCGGCGCGGCGCGGCGCGGCGCGGCGCGGCGCGGCGCGGCGCGGCGCGGCGCGGCGCGGCGCGGCGCGGCGCGGCGCGGCGCGGCGCGGCGCGGCGCGGCGCGGCGCGGCGCGGCGCGGCGCGGCGCGGCGCGGCGCGGCGCGGCGCGGCGCGGCGCGGCGCGGCGCGGCGCGGCGCGGCGCGGCGCGGCGCGGCGCGGCGCGGCGCGGCGCGGCGCGGCGCGGCGCGGCGCGGCGCGGCGCGGCGCGGCGCGGCGCGGCGCGGCGCGGCGCGGCGCGGCGCGGCGCGGCGCGGCGCGGCGCGGCGCGGCGCGGCGCGGCGCGGCGCGGCGCGGCGCGGCGCGGCGCGGCGCGGCGCGGCGCGGCGCGGCGCGGCGCGGCGCGGCGCGGCGCGGCGCGGCGCGGCGCGGCGCGGCGCGGCGCGGCGCGGCGCGGCGCGGCGCGGCGCGGCGCGGCGCGGCGCGGCGCGGCGCGGCGCGGCGCGCCAGACCGGTCGGCGCCGACCGGTCCCAGTGGAAAATTTTGCACTTTCCTCGAGCCTGCAGCCGCGCACCTCGCTCGCAGGAGGCTCCGCTACGTGTTGTGCGTCGTGGAGTTTAAATAAATCTAATTAAATTTTAAGCTTTTCAGGATAACAGGTGGAGAAGCTTGTGCAAGGACGACGTTGTAGTTGGTAGCGACCATGTCTTCGATGCAGAGGATTTAGTAATAGTCGGACAATCAGACACGTCATCCAGTCCCAAAGTAGGATACTCTGTATTTTGAGTAACTGGATGACATACCTATAATCATGTGCAAACATTTAAATTCATCACACAAATATTTGCCCCTAGCGGAGTTCGAAACCCGCAACCCGTAGCTCCGAAGGCAAGGTCATTACCGAAAGGGTTATCGGTTTGTTAATCTATATTTATGGTTATTATTTATTTATCGTAGCTATCACATTTCAGTGCCCAAGAGACTGGGGATCCCCGTTCGAGTCCTTTAACTGTAACGTAACGTTCATTCATTTCCTTTATAGAATTCTAGAAGCCGTAAGTAGTAAACCACAGTAATAATTCACATCGATAATGCTCAGACGTACACATGTATTAAATCATTAATTAATTCCGAAAATCTCATTAAAATTTAAATAATATGTAATGCAATTATCTAATTTATGTTTTACTGATATGATTACAAAACTGTCGAACAGTGACATTGGTGTCCGGTGCCTTTGGCGATAGTCAACGAAGGTTTCAATATTAATATTTTAACGAATCGTTATTGAATGCCGGTACTTTCCGAATTACATCATGAATATTTTTTCAATTGTGCAAAATATATTGTCACCATAGGAAAGTAAAAAATAAAAGTCGCGTCTCTAGATCGTGGACGACAATTGGGTACCCGTACACTAGACAAGATACAATTTATGGCGCATTTTGTATATCGTTAAGAGTTAATATGCGAAGCGAACATAATTGTAAACTATATTTGCATAAAACCATTGACAATCAAACATCCTGCCTGTATGTAATACCCCACTGCAGGACACGGGCCTCTCCTACTTAAGGAGGATCTGCCATAAACGAAACGCTCGGAACCCGCACCTCGCACGTAAGACGCTGCCGCCCGACATCGGTCTGCTTAATTTTGGTCTGGCAACTTTCGTGATGGTTTATACCGTAATCAGTCGGTAGCCAGATATTCCCTTAGTCGGTTCTTACGACACTCACGGAAAGAAATTACGCAGACGCACACGGTTTCTCCTTAACAAAATAGTAATAAAAACTGCTCAAAACAGTAGTTCTCTGTCTCCCAAAATTACATAGAGCAGTCGGAAACACTTCATGCAAAATAAACTATTTCTGTTACTACCATGCGTACCTGCACCGTGTCTGTATCGTGTCTGTATCGTACCTGAATCATGTCTGTATCGTGTCTGCACCGCGTATGTACCGCGTGTCATCTGCAGGCCAGGGCAAGACTTAGGGCTCTCACAATTTTCTGGACTTTATTTTCATCTATTTTTTGATAATTTGCTTTCTGATAACATTACAGTAATACGGTACCATCGGCGGTCTTTTGCGATTACACTTTCTACAAACATACAAACTCACAGACCTATCCTCTTTGCAGCATATTCAGTATTGGGTATGAGGGGAAATGTATCTGCTCTTTTACCCGACTACGAGGAGGATTGTGATTTTAGCAGTCTGTGTATGCATGCTTCTGTGTTTGTATGTTCACCTGTTCCCATTCAGCTCCTAAGCAACTTATCATATCTTGATAAATGAGGTGTCGATAGCTTTGTCTTAAAGCCCCGCGTGTCCTAGGTTATGTGATGTCATTATACCCCACTTCTTATTGTAGGTGTTAACATGAATTTGTACTTTCCAGTAGTCAGATTTTAGTTTCAAAACTTATCTTAACAAGCGTTTGGTTTGATATCACAACACTGGAGCAGCGTTGCGGACTCTTCCCCACTCCAAAACTATCTTAAATATTGAGAGTAGACCGTTTCCCATCAGTGGGACATTTACGGGCTGCTACTTTAAATTTCTAAGAATGTATAATTTTATATTCAGACGTTTTTCAACTGTCACATTAATGTTCACTAATAAAATTTCTACTCTTAACTAGAGTTCCAAATGGCAATTAGCCGAGAAGGTGCACGTTACGGCGCTGGGGCCGGGCCCGGCGCCGGAGCCGGGGCCGGGGCCGGGGCCGGCGAATGCAACAGTTGTGCAAGCCGCAAGTCCGCGCGACCCGCAGCCCGCGAGCCTTGAGCGTCGCAACGTTAACGGAGATACTGGTTTTAGCTGGATTTAGCCAGTTTCCAATTACTTAATTCGACGTACGCACCCGAGTCGCCCGACGTTGCGGCCTTTCGATAATTTATTAACAGAATTTATTAATTTGCCTTTCGAGACTTGTCAATCCTTATACGAGCTATCCTTTTGAATCAAGAATCTATTTTAAAACGCGGATTCACGCAAAAACATTTTGTTTACAATTTAAACGATAACACACATTTGCCGTAATGCGATCAGACATTAATAAGTTCATAGCTGTTCTCCTTGTTCCTCAAATCTATTAATAAAAAGTCCACAGCCAATGGGTGGATTTACTGCAATCGCCACTCTTGGCACGCTATTTGGCGATCGTTGTGCCAGCCGCTTTGCACCTTAAACACAGCAGCAAATCCGCCATTTGTCGGTGTGAAGCGCCGTGAGAAGATCGGCCACCCCTTGGATTTTCTCTAGGGCGTCGTAAGTGTAGACTGAAGGGAAAGCCTTGAAAATATTTATTATCAAGTTATGGTGTGCATTACACTCGAGCCTTCGTCTTCCACACTGGTCGTCTAGTCTAGTTGAAGTGGCACAAGAAGACCTGGCGGAACACTGATACGCAAAAGTGTTCACTCGAGAGTTCATTCAGTTCGGCGGGTGGATGGGACGGTTCCATCTACACTACGCAGAACCAAGCAAATACAAGACACGGATAAGTCCTCCATATGTAACTTTTATTAAATTCATAAGCCGCAGTGATCACCGCGACGCTCGGATTAACCTGACTTTTCTTCGATGTAATAAACATTAGTTAATTAAGAATACGTATTTAAATATATCGGTAATACAAAATATAATTTATGGACGAGATATGTTCTCGCACATTCGTCGCAGCGGCCTCGCTTACGGAATGACTAGAATGAATACAAAGGTGTTCCGAGATAAGATCTGAGCTAAGGCGGTGTCGGCGACGCAATCGCATGCGCCCGATTGCACCACGGCGTCATTACGGGCTGGGGCATCGAGAGCGGCGACGTAGTTTAATGACAAAGTAGGTTGACCCGTGCGACTTTCGACGCTTCACAGTTGTATCATTAAAACAAATCAATCATTGTCGACCACGTATTCATTAAAACCGAGTGCATGTGTTAATTTTCATAAAGCACGAGAAACCAGAGTTATGTTAGTTAACATACCATTAGGACAATCATCATTCAACTATTTACCGAACTACACGAAGAAGGCAAACGACGCAGTAAACCAGGTCCCGGTCGTGCGGTGTCGCCCATCACTTTTCTTTTCGTAGAGGCGACTAAGGAAATAGCAACGGCTAGCGATAGATGGCGGGATGACCGCCTCGTAACATACCAGACTAAAGTGAAGCAGCTGGATGTCCGGCAGCAGCGTCCGTGGAGCGAGGTGTCCGGTACTGTGTTCGCCAATCCGCTGGCCGTGCGTGCCGATTATGACAAGGTACACCAGATCCAGGGCTTCTCATCGAAATGAGAGGATATAAAAATAATGAAATAGTCTCTCTATGTATAACGGTACTAATTCTTCAAAAGATGCGTTTGTATTAGAACTGAACGTTCAGTCATTGTCTAAGTGAAATATTTATGAATCATCGCATCGCACGTGCCAATTGTATTTGTGTCGAATAATACGCAAGTTTCGCAATACGCCAGGCCTTCAGCTGGTTGTGGTGTACGAATGGCGAGAAATGAATGTTGTGTTTCTTTATGATCTCTGCAGCGGCCCGTCCCGGCATCCAGCTGTGTTGCTGTTGGTCAGTTGTTTACTGCTATATTGTTTTCATTGAAGCCTTCGACTTTGCCGAGGATCTAAGTTATCCAACGGGGAACAGTTCTAACGTAGGCGTTCAGCGGTTTTTGCAGTTGACGTATAATAAACCCGAAAAGCAATTGTCGTATCAATGGAGTGGGGGTAAGCAACATAAAAGTTTCCACTTTGCCGTTACCTAACACAATTACGGGCAAGAGGCGACTGGATATGTGACGCCGAGCTAATGCACACATCCTGTCGATCTGTAAAATTGCAATATAATGCCTCGCGCCGCGCCTCGCTACAAGTATGATAAAGCATAGCCCTTTATAAAAATACTACTACTATAAATCGGCATATCTCAGTCCTCCGCTGGAGAATACGCCAGCAAAAGCCTGCATACGTTTATTGGAAGGTTTGGCCATATTCATCACGCGGATCATGCTGGTGTCGGGACCCGCGCACATGTGACGCTGCTCCCCACCACAAGTCTGTACCGTCATCATTGGCACGCCGGTGTCGGGGTGTTAGCTGGCACTCAGCGTGAAACACGCGACCGACCGACCAGTTGTACAGACAGTTAGGAGAAGCAGCAACACATGCACAATACCCCGCCGAGGCGTAAGTGTGTATGAGGGCGGTTCTAACGACCATCCGAGACGAGGTACGAACCTCCCTTGGACGGTCCATAGATACCTTATCGTAAAGAGGTAATCAGTAGATGTACACTAGTACACCAACTTAAAATATAACACCTGCGGCCTCAAGGACGCAGGTGCAGACCTATGAAACCGTAAAAGCAAAAAGGGCTAACAGCAATAACTACGTCGAATACATATCATGTGTATGTGGGGCTGGCGTTTAGAGAAAGGCACGGTATAATATGTTATTATATTCCCAAATGATAACGCCTTATTCTGTCGATTACATAGCCCTCCAACGAATCGATACAAACGATCAGAAGCTGCAATGTTTGTATGGGAAAGGAGTTATAATTTTAAGGAGGCCCAATGTACTACTATTTATATGGACATTTGTAAACAACATTTCGCTGACAAGTTCGGTAACGCATTAACATCTGCTCTGATTCCTGAAGGCAAGCTGATCCCCATACCATTAGATTAAATGGTCACTCTCGCCGGTATTAGAATACAATTGTCACTTCAAGTTTTTATAGACGCGTATTATATATTAGCAATACGTTCGCGACTTGAGACGCGGTGGAGAATCGTCAGACAATGGGGGAATTCAATAATCAATTTGTTCAAATTAACGATAATGATCAGCAAGCTGACGTAGCAACGGGCCGGCCACATAGCTCGCAGAACTGACAACCGTTGGGGAAAAAGGGTTCTCGAGTGGCAGCCACGTACATGCAAACGCAGTGTAGAACGACCCCCCACAAGATGGAGTGACGACCTGCGCAGTGTTGCGGGAAGTCGATGGATGCAGGTGGCTCAGGACCGAGCTTCGTGGCAATCTTTGGGGGAGGCCTATGTTCAGCAGTGGACTTCTGATAGGCTGAAATGTTAATGATGATGATGAACAATAACGAGCTGTATAATTAGAGCTCGTTTAGTTTTCATCTGTGTCTAAATGTGAATCGCGAACATTTCGCGAGAGTATTTCGCGCGTACAAGTCGATCTGGTCATCAACAACTTTATTAATACGGACTCACGATCGCGAAGTGAGCTCGAGATGGTTGCGCGCGCAGGTCGGACGGAGCGGTACAATGCAGTAGTATAACAGGGCTTCGGAAGTAAGATAGCTTGGGAATGGAAGCGACGAGGCCGCGCAGTAATTGCAAGGAAACTGGGACTCGCCTACGCGAGCTCGCACCGCCGCTCCCGGTGGATCGGGTGGCCGCCGGTGACGTCGCGCGCTACATCCACCGCTCCGCATCATTGAATATTTTCTCAAACGGTTTAAATTCGATAAAATAAGAAAGAGCAGACTACCCGACCGCTGCACGTGAAAAAGAAAAACTTCTAACTATGGCCGTGTGCTCTGGTGTATAGAGCAATGTTATATTTGCAGTGGTTTAGCATGGCAACATTCTGTCAAGTACATCGGTTACGTAAACACATCATAGGCAGGCAACGTTTCCATTTCTTTAATAATTCGGAACTCTGCGACGACGTTTTCTTCACGTAACGCGTAATACCCCGCGCTTTGAGCATGTCGTGGCCGATTGCCGCCTACGGGCTGTATGGTCCTTATGAGGCCATGCATGTTATAAACATTTTACGATTCACCAGAGTAACATAAAACAAAGTTAAATTGTTGATTAACCAACGTTTTTTAAAGGGAAAGTCGTAAGAAATGTATGTAATAAAACGCGCGTTTTATCTGTCGTAATAAATGATTATTTCTTGGTAATAAGAAATTTAACCGAAAAAAAATTTATTAAAAATTTATGAAGACATGTGCTGTAAAGCCACTATAAATTACATAATTGTTATAAATCTTTTTATACCTTAAACCTAATTATATACAAAATTAAACCAAAAATAAGTAAAAAACAGATAGTTTTCAGAGAAAAAAATATTTCTTGTGTACAAAACACGCGGCCATGACGTCTACCACACTATTCAGTTAATGCCATATCATTATGATAATTTGTCTAATAATTATATCGTTTTATGCAAATGTTCACCGGTCTCTACTACTCTGGCGTGCGTAGCGTATTCCGTGTTTGTTTCAAAATATCCGAAAGATTTACATCTATTAGTCAATATATATATATATATATATATATATATATACAAATAGATGTTTATATATTGACTAATTATATATATAACATACATTTAATTATTTATTAGACTTTAAACAAATGAGTGAACACTTTCGTTGGTGAGCGTCCGGCAACGTAAGTGGTCGGGTTGCAGGTTGCGGGCTAATCTCTCCGGAGTCTGGCGGACTAGACGTAGCCGATAGTGATAAATCTTATTTGGTCATTTGACTGGAGACCTTCCGCCGCCACGACTTGGACCTCATGGGCATTCTTTCCTATTCAACCAAGGCGGTGAAGCCCATTCACTTTTTTATTAACGATTTCCGATCAGCAACTTATTAATTAACCAGTAAGAATATTATAAATTGCCTACAATTTGAAAATAATCATAAATTGTAATGCCCCTTTATAGCATTACTATAAACGGTCAAATATCTATTCCTCTTCTTCATAAAATCATAATTATTAATAAGCTGACTATACAGGTGGCTTAGGACCGAGCTTTGTGGCCATCTTTGGGGGGCTATTTTCAGCAGTGTACTGAAATGATTAATGAATGAATAAGTTATTTAAGTCCTTATCTGAACAAGGGCCTCTCCGAGACAAGCACCAGCTGGAGCCGGGGTGCGCCTCTTAAGGGGTTTGTCCATGTCCATTTTCAGGACCCTGGGCGCGCGTGACAATACCTACTCCTATAGCAGATATAACTGAGACGAAACGGAGCAGAGGAACGTCAAGTCGCACGAATTTATAATATAAATTCAAGAGCTTCTCATTGAGATAAATTTAAAGAAATTAATATTCTGACGTTAGCCTCTCAATACATAATACTCGTATGTATGAAAATGTAACGTATATACATAAAAATATAAATACATTTAATAAGCTTAGAGATGTACATCATGTAAATATTAGTAACAGACGCAAGCTTGTAATGACAGTTACTGAACTCCATAGAGTAAGTAACTCGTTCATGGGGCAATTTATACGTTTCTAAAACAAATCCCGAGTGTGCAGTCTTCCTGTCGTTCAGTTTAAAGAAAATTATTAGACAAAAACTTTATGTAATGTTTTCTTGTATTTACGCGGAAGGAGTTCTTCTGCCTGTTTCTTCTTCGTCAGTGGAACCTCATTACGAAACGGAGTTAAAACAAAAAAAAAAGATGACCTTTGACTAGTGGAATTTATATTCTATGTCAAAGAATAAGAATAGATTTTGTTTTTTTTTTGGACTAGCAAACAGTTTTGTTTTGATTAACCCTCTAGGAGCGACTGTTACGCGGAAACAAAATGCGGTTATCCTTCGGCGCTGCAATGTCGCGCCGCAGCTTGTTCCGCCGGCTGCGTTCCGTCCAATTAGCGCGGAACACGACTTCATATCGATTTAATAATGCGGCCACACCAAGCCACTAATGTGCACCCTTTCAATCTTCAACTTTTACTTTGTATCTAATTTTAACGTCTTTCATTCACAGGATGTAGACGAAATAGGAATTATACATTTTTGTGAAAAAAGTAAATGCACTAGCGCGTTCGCGATACGTTCAATAAGCGGGTAACGGACACATGCCAGTCACTGGCTTTATGATTACCACATTCTGATATTCTCTCTAATCCGTTTGCCCGTCTTCTTGACTCAATAATGCATCAACTCAAGGTTTTAGTTCGAATGCTTTAGATTGATGAAGAGGCCCAAATATTACACCATCATACCTACCTACGTATTATACCTACTCGTGAACACAGCCGCGAGTTCATTCAAAAGCAAGCATCCTATAAAAGCAGCAGCAAAACGTGGTCTTGTGTTTACTTTTATCGCCGTGCACTTCACTGGGCTGATCACGTAAGCTTCCTTAATAATTTCTAATAAATTAGCCAAATGTAAGTTCAAACTTAACATAACCAGCTTATCGTCCCAGCACTTTACAATTCCAGCGCGGGGAGTATGATCATTAGGTGGTCCTCGTGTGGTGAAATGTATACCAGATTATTTAGTCAGAAATTAAAGCTGATTAATTAGAGGTTTATGTAACTACTTGAGCTACAAGATTGAAGTATGTGAAAAATGTAAAAAGTAACATAGAGGTTTAACCGTCGAAACGACGGGCATCCGCTGGTATAATTACCCCACGACGGAACTCTCGAGACGCTCAATTGTCTCGGATGTGATATTGCAATGCGACAACGCCATGCCTCGTGGCTATCCGCGTTGCAGCGCGAACGAAGTGGCGCGTCGAACGTGCGCGCGGGCGGAACCAGTCGTCGGACGTGCGCGCGGAAGAGATCGGTGATTACTACGTGAGAGCACGTGGATGCGGCACTCGCACCCCTCGCGATGGCCGTGCATCTTCACGGATGACGTTCCGGCTCGCGCACCAATCCTCCTCAGACCTCAGCACGTACGGGTATGTAGAGGTTTAGTGACCGTCGCATCGGTCCGGGTGCTCCCGCACCAATGTATCGTACTGTAAGGCATTTGAAGAGACACATGCGTACTGAGTATGATTTATGTATGTCTTGAAAGTTATATGAAAAAATACCTTTTAAACCATAGTTTAAAAGACAGCCCAAATTAACAGATTATTTAAAAATAAATAAATATAGAAGTGACCTTTACTTTGTGGTAGGTTACCTTTCTATGCATATCCTATAAGTGTAATCCATGGGTAGGTAAAAAGATTTTTGTATTTCTTATTTTTAAACCAGTCCGCATACAGAATACCTATGTGCATTTAATATTTATTTACATATAAATAATATGCGCATTGCTTATAACGACTTTCGGATATAGCGTACGCAGCTGCAGTATCTTCAACATCTTTACAGCCGGTTCAGAGTATACATGTAGAATAAAAAACTTTTCGTTCATATGACGTCTCGTCTCCACCTTTTAAACGTGCCTAAACGTTTTAAAAAGTTGGAGAGATCATGCAAATGGTAATTCGGTCCGCGCCGGACATTGAACTCCGACTCTGACCGCATGCAGGTAAACGAAGATTCTCGAAGTTTTGCTCCTTGCATTGACATCTTAAATGCAACAACAATCCATAAATGATTCACAAGACTATAGTGACGTCCGCTTACTTAGTGTAGTATGTCACATACTCTACTTCTTTTGAGATCTAGACAAGATTGTGCTAAGCAGCAATTGCCTGTATCGTAAGCATTAAACTGTGCGAGATTTTCTCATTTTATTAGCATATCAAAATTTATTTACGACTCGAAGCATATATTTCACTTATAATAAATATATACACATAATACACTTTCATTTGATGTTAATTACAGCTTATTATATAATAATTATATGATCGCAAAGCCCTTTTCCTCTTGGCATGACAACAGGAACCAGCCTCCTGGCACGAGACCGCACCGGAGTAGCACGGACCAGTCGTCTCTGCGACAAACCGCACAAAAACAAAGACTTCCCCTATGGACTCACATTTGTGCCACTAATCGAATTCGGCTGCCTCTGATGCCGCCCCGGCCCTGCTCGATGTATACTTGATACCAGAGGCCGCCTATTGTATTTATCTACGCATCTCATCCAAGTGCCCAAAGTTTTACCTTTAAATCTCTTACAATCCACAAGGGTCTAAAAGGTAAAAGAAGATTTATCACGAGACACGAACCTCCGGATGACGCCATTTAATAAGCCGTGACGAGACAGTCCGCCGGCATTTGTATTGGCAAGAAGGCCCTTGGAGGCCCAGATGTGGTTGACAGATCTGTCAGCTGTCTTCTTAGGTTTTTAGGGGGACATCACTATCATTTACTATGCGCGTGCGACGTCGTTCAGAGCGCTGCGGTATCGAACCGATAATTGAAATGTGAATTAATCCATTATTTAGGTGAAGCACTGGCATAGTTTTTTAACAAATCCCAGAACTGGTCACGATTTAGATAAAAATGAAGCATGTCTCAGTTCTCTCCCCCACTTTTCTTTTTAACAGTCCTGAGTGAGTGAGAAGAGCGAAATGAAAAATTCAAGGATCAAGCAAATTATTGTTCGCTTTCTAACATATTGTGTGTAGTGTAAGTGTATTTATACTTCAACGTACCAAAGGACCACTAAAGTCCAGTTGTTAGGCGATCTACATGCGAACCAGGAGACTCGAGTTTGATGGTCTATGTGGAGGGCTCGTGCCAATGAGTTATACGAAACTTATAACTTATATATTAACCACAGTGAAAACCTGCACGTTATTACAGGTATGTTCTGGTGGAAAATGGGCTGAAACGATAGCAATAAACGTCTGGACTTCAAACCACTCCACGCAGGTGACCACCACCACCGTAGGTGCTCAAGATCATGTCTATGAGAATGACAACGTTATAAAAACAGCATATTCATTAAATAAATGTTTGTTCGGCAAAAACGATCCAGTTCGGATCTGCGGAGCGGCGACAAACAACAGCGGCTGGGTCTCGCGACGCGGTGGACCTTAGGCACCGGAAAGTTTCTGCGGCTCCGAAGTCAGCGACCTGGGTGGCAGGAGCGGGAGCAGGAGCGGGCGCGGCGCGGGTGCTGTGTCCCGATCACACTTATAAGCAATCGCTGAGAAAAACATTTCGCAGTGCTTCACGTGCTTACATTCGCAATGCTAACATGTCACATAGCACGAGTCATGAGACAGAGTTGTGTTGCACAACCAGATTTCAAGATTACCTTAAAGGCCTGTAAATAGTCCGTCGCCAGACGCAGGCCTCTCCCACGCAACGCACGCGGACGCCGCGCAGCTTCCACGCTGCTGCTCGTTACCGGTCTGCTCAGTTTCGGTGGTATTTCACGAGATGGTACCCATGCCCGCCATCTGCCGGAAGCCGTTGAGATTTTCAAGGCTTTTCCTTTAGTCGCCTCTGACTACATCCGTGGGAAGGAATGGCAGCGGCAGTTCTTACACCGGTAGCACATGGTAGATTAAAGATTTGAATATAATGATTCAAAATTCTCTCAATAGAAATAATGGCTGGGTACTACCAATGGCTTGGGATCCAGAAATTAAATCTAAACCCAAGCATAGCACTGCACGACCTCAAGATACTGTGAGCTCATTCTGCGTGGACCGGATAAAAATTAATAGAGAAAAGCTGAAGGTAGCCCGAGTTAACTATGATATCTGGACGTCTAACACCTGGGTCCCCCGTGACCACGGTTGCTGTAAAGCAATCGAAACGTCATTAATAAAAAAAATCCGTAAATAATAGTTTCATTACAAACGTGTAGTGTTCGAGTAAGTACAAGAAATCATTATATAATAAATAGTATTTATAAAATCGGTATTTAATATAACAAAAAAAAACTTTGTGCATGATTGAACGATAAATGAGCATAGCAGCTGTCTATACCTGTTCTCGAATCATAAAGGAAAAAAATATCCAGTCTAATCTGTTCTAACATACGAGTACCTACACACATACAAAGATTTTATACATATGTATAGATTAAAAAAGTTCAAAGACCATAAAAAATAAGGAGCTTAAGTACTGCTAAAGAAAATATTTCATAGTGGCTATATTGAGTTCGAATGAAAATATTAAACTATATATAACTTTCCCTTGAGAAAAAACTGTAAAACAGGTAACGTAGAGCGAAAAGTGCCTTATGGTCATATAAATTTAAACCATGGGATCAATGTCATTTAACTTCTGGTGGCGCTTTAGTTGTCCCTAACGGTTATCGGTTTTACGAATTGAGCTTAGATGAACCTGGCTGGTCCAATCGTGGCCTCACGTTTGCGGAGGAAAGGTGTTCAAGAGGCGAACTGACACCTGCATGTGAACACCACCCCCGGGTGGATCGAAGATCTGCACTATTGCGGGAAGTCGATGGCAATAAGTAGGCATTATCTGGGTGTGGTATACCCCACACGCTCAGCAGCGTTGGTTATTATTTCCAGTAACGATCTCTCTAAATGACTGAGCTGGATAAACGTATCTAAACATTTCTGTATATTTATTTAAACACAAGTCACGTTTTACAAAACTAAATGTCATTGAAATGAATAATCTAGAAAAGGTAGTTTGACCTTACTTTCAAAGTTGTGTGAGTGCTGTTTGATTTAGCTCTTGTTGTGCCCCGGCGGCGCGTGTAATATATATAATTAAATGATAACTGCAGTGTGTCGTTACATAAGCGAGAGATTGCGCGTTGTTAGAGCCTGTCCGTGTCATTAGAGGCTTTGAATGCAACGCAATAACAAAGGAGCTGCAATTTATACAAAAATAAAATGAAGCATGACTGGAGCAACAAGAAGGCATTTCAAATCTGTTTAAATTAATATTTGACACAGAAAAACCCAAATCTCCATTGTTGTGGTAAATTATATTAACGTCTCTGTTCATATATATTTTTACACTCGTTACAAGGTTTTTTTAAACTGTATAATATTGACATTAAGAAGTCGGTGCGTGTACTTATAGGAGACGTAAAAGTTCATTGCAAGTTAAATGTATGAGTTGCCTGCCCCCTACACATCACACGCTTCATTGGGAGACGTTTTTACAACCGTGGAACGAAAAATGTTGCTGAATATTTATTACCAAAACAGCACGAGACATATGAATGTAATGTTCAAGTGGCAGCGGCTTCATGGCCGCATGCCCCAGCGGCGCAACACCTGAGTGTTTGTTAAAGGTTTTGGCTCCCCGATAATCGAATTCTTCGCTCTATCTAGAGTAGCACTTCACTCAATTTGTGTGGAATTTATTGGATCTCCATTGGTAGGGTATTGCGTGGGTTTTCTTGTTAATATAATCATCATGTTGGCAAATATAACTTTAAAATAAAGTGTTAAGACGGTGTGTGATAACAAAACAGTGCCACTGAAAAATGTATCAAGTACAGGACGCGGTGACGTAGTGGACGAGGGTGTGAACGCCTAGTTAGTAGTTATGAACTCACGCTAGCGCTGATGTAACGTATCGGTCCCAATTAGCGCCCCCCTGCGCTCTCCGATCAGAACAGATTCTACGACCGAAGCAGCTGATAAAAACATTGAATAATTGTCTAAAACGCATTTCTGCCAGTAAACATAACTAACTGTGTATGAAACTTTATTCTGATTGGGACAGAAAAAAAGTCTTGTATCAAATTACGTAACACATAGTCTGGCCATTTTTAGTGGAATTCAATTAAGGTGAAGTTACACTTTGCCGTGTGTTATCGGCGTCAGAATCTGCCACCACCCTTTCTTACCACGACCTTTGGTGCCGTAAGAGACGACTAAGAGAAAAGCCTTGAAAAAGCGCAATGGCTACAGATAGATGGCAGGAAAAACTATCTCGAAAAATACTAAACCAAACTGAAGCAGACCTGAAGCAGGCGGACAGCAGAGCCTGGTGGCCGAGGTGTCTGGTGCCGTGGTCCCCAAACCGCTTGCCGAGCGTGGTGATTACTCCTTATGGGAGAGGCCTATGTCTAAGGCAAAAATAAAACACGTCTTTGTAAACACCAAATGCGTCATTCTTGTTTACCCACATTTCTATTGATGTAATTGTTTAGTTTTAGGTTCTGTTACTGATAATTGGTTGTATTATTTGTAGTCTGTATTCTATTGTTTAGTCTAACGTAGTATGTGCTATATACATAATATTTTCATTCTACATCGTAAGGAGCCCGCTGTGGTTGCATTATATGATTATGTCCTTCTTCATTCTTCAAGAATGTGATGTTTATCACTTATAGTACATCTTAGAGATTGGGTTTTAATCTATCTTGATTTTTCGGTTCTTTTAAACATATAATGATGATAATTCTTCGCTTCAGAAGCTGTGACTGCGCATTGGAGTTTCAGCTTCAAGTGCGCGCAACCAACTTGTGTAGAGCTAATATTCTCTTCGGCACAGATTGAAATTACGCGCAGCGAAATAGTAAACAGCAAACCTAACCGCTGAGACATGCGCTCGTAAAAACCTCGGATTGTTTTATTACTAAATTTAAATAATCCTTCCCGCTCAACTTGCGGGCCTTCGCTCTCGCCAGTCTCTGCAGATGAAGCTGTAAAGGCCTCCGGGCCAACAGCAACCCGTGGATGGTTTTTAATCGGTATGTTTCATATTCTGAGATCCGAGTCCGACATAACCCGTTCGGTGGCCTCCCGGCCAGAGACGGGGCATGCCTAAATCATTATCCTCCACGAAAAAAATATCCGGTATGGAAGGTAACATTGACTATAAGTAAGAAATACAGAGGTGTAGAATACTTGCCTTCACTTTTGTGCATGACTACTTTTTCGTTCTACTATATAACCAAGACAAATAAAGTAAATTACTTGTATGCCTTTATTTCATCTGTTTATGCCCATGGTCCAATATAGGAAGATACTTGGACCATTACAGTATCAAAGTTGGAGGATAAAGATCAGATTAGTGTTAAATATATATATCTTTTATACTACTTTCAATAAAAGATAATTTTGTCCTTAAAGCTTTTTGTGACCACAAATTAAACTCAAAACGAGGAAAACCCCCGGGGAAGTCCAACGCAGCGCCGGCAGCCTGCCTGTACCCACGAGAAGCAGTTGCGACGGGTTGTGCGAGGCCAGCCCAGCCGTGCTACGAGCGTCGCCCGCACGCTGTCCCGGTCGCAATGGTCGCTTCAGCATGTTCTCACTCGTGTTTTCACGTTCGACGTTTGTGTAGCGTCAAGACATTCCACGCGGACGGCACGAAGACAACGATATTCAGAATAAAAAAAAATGGCGCTCGGAAAACCCAAACGTCGCTGTGATTGCGAAATTGTAATCATTTATTTCGGCTAATATTTAACATTATAAGCGAAATAAATTACGATACGTGTAGACGGTTGTGTCGTACGGTACTTTTAATTAATTAAAAAAAAAATTATGTAATGGGCCCTCTCGTCAACTGGACAGAATTTTGAAGAGAATAAAAAAAAATAAGCCAACTCATTGAGTGGTACGCGATATGACGTGTTTACGTATTTACATCCTGATATACAGACAGACCAAATGATGTCTTGTTGTGATGATAAGCTTACCAAAACTTGAGTATTTGATTTTGCGATTATAGAGCCCAACTTCTCCACATTGCGTTCGAAGTGCGTAAAATGTTTTAAATTTTTTTTTTGACATAAAAAGCCTCAGAAGTTTCAATGACTTATGTTGTCGGACCTATGTCATCGTCATAACAGCCTGTCACAAGTCCACAAGTGGACATAAGTCACATAGGCCCTCCCACCTGAATCACCTGCATAAGCCGCTTGAGCTATCTTTTAATCTATGTAACACGTGTTAACTATTGCCAATGCCAATTAAAAAAACGCTCATTGGGTTTAGAACAATGAGCATAAGTTTCCAAACCAACACACTATTAATTGTCATAGGTATACACTATTAAAGATTCAAAGAAAGATTGAAAAAGGGTTTTCGTTTTTTGCAAATAACTCAAAAACTAGTATCGGTAGAAAAATTTCAAAAAGAAAGACTGAATGAGGAGGAAATTTTCAAATAATAATGTTGACATCCGGAACTTAATCTGTAGTGTTAATGCTTTTCATTGAATGTTGCAAACGGGGCAACCCGCGGTCAGAACTCTGTATTTACGCTGCGTTGGAACATGCCGAGGTATTTGTTTCTTTTTTTGGAATCATTAAATAGTAATTTAAAAAAAAAACTCCTTGTTTTTTGTGTGCTAATGTGGAGGTGAAGCGTTCACTTTAATAATACGTATGTAAAGCCAGCTAATTTGTATTTAAGTTAAATATAGATAAAGGTGCGACCTGCGCACGGGCCGGGCGGGGAAAAGCAAAGATCGACATTTGCCTTGGTAGTTTTCCACGCTTGCTCCACAAGTTGAATAAGCAACTGCTACGTACTTAGCCATGGGCGGCGGAGCGGGTGGCGGAGCGTGTGGCGGAGCGGCCTGGAAGAACTAGCAGTGATGGAGCTACAACATTTATTTAATTTCACAGTTGTAGGGGATAAGCTTCCCAATGTTCACGGCAAATGATCTTATAGCCTTACGCAAAAATGTATCTATTGGCATTCTGCCTACCCCTCTAACTTTCATCGTAAGTTGAAATTATTTTAAACATTAGCGTTACAGGCGGAAAACTGGGTACTAGGTGGTATTGCACGAGGCCGCTTCATAACAATCAATGCAAACCATTTGAGACATCTTATAGTGTAATGGGGTATTATTTGTTTTAATTAGATTTTAGGTAACCAACGCGCTAACAGTCCACCTGATGGTGAGTGGCCACACAGTGGTGACCACTGTGTGAATGGAATGAAATTGTTTTCACATGTCCATGTGAACCAATTTCATTGAAAGAAGTTCACAGTTGCATTGTCACCTCCGTGGACTAAGGATGCCTCTCGTACTCTAATTGTACTGGCACTGTACACCTTCCAAGTCGGAACACAACAGAACCGCTTTAGTACCTGCACAGATGACCCCGAGGAAGTTGTCCACTAAAATAAATAATGACGTAAATGTCCAAGAGAAATGTTATATACTCGCGATAATCTGACGTTTTTCGAGTAAGTTTTATATTTAAAAAAAAAAAAACATTTCCATAGACTAGAACAAACGAATCGAAAGCACCCGCGCTTAGTAGCTTTGAAGCCGAACAACCATAATTAACAAAAGAATAACAAGCGTTCGCTTCCTACGTGCATCGCTGGGGCTTAATAGAGACGAGAAGATTGCGCCGCTCAAATCTCAATTTACTGCACAATGCCACGCGGACCACAACTGGAGGCACGTCTATTTTTATCGCGACCTTAGCATTGTCCCGAGCCACAGCGAATACTCGGTAATCACGGGAACTCGCTGCTTGCCGCATTGTCGGTACTACGCGACACGTAATGACGTCGATCACAATTTAGTGGGACGTGCGCTCAGGCGCCGTGCGTGCGCGTGGTGAAAAGTATCCCGAGCCCGCCAGCGCTCCTCCGCGTTCTGCGCGCGCACGTCCAAAGGTTGGACGCAGTGCAACAGTGACACCACGGATCATGGATAATTATTCCACGACCAACATTATACAATACTTATAACGAACTTGTAAGCGCTAATAGTCCTATAGTAACCCCATAGAAGTATCATGTAAAACTACATGCTCCTATAAAATTAACTTTAAGTAGCTAAAAGAACCTACCGAGATTATTACGCTTTCCGCAATACTTCAAGAAGTTCATTTATTTACATATATATATTTATATTACATTTGCGTAACGTAGTTTTAGGTGTGTTGTGATAGAATTATAAATAAAAAATTAAAATTAAGAGTTCCGTATTCAATTTATTTAGTAACCTGTTAGAGTGTTTTATTTTATGTTGTTAGTCTGTTAGTTTGCGAGGTACGACTGCGTTCGCTCTGTGAATGACATGACTTGCGTCATGTTTGACGCTACTCTAGAAATAATTGCAATTTCCTTATTTGTATTTGATCATTTATAAAGCTATTGATGAATTCAGTCGCCATTTTCAAAGCAAGAATTAATAAACAAATTGGGTTTAAACTATAGGGAGATTAGTTAATTTAATTATCTAAACATATACTTTAATATTTTTCAATCACTTATCCCGGCTCTGTTGAGCATGCAACAATGAGGGTGATATTTTCGGTATATGCGAAGAAAGATTAAAACAAAAAAGCTATCATTCTGAAGTGCGTTATAACGCCACTGTAGGAATACTCATTCATAAAACGGCACGCGACAAGCCCTAAGATACTCGTACAGTAACAGTATAAAACTATAGTAATTTCATAAAGCTGAAAAGTATGTTTTCTTAACTTGCAAATCTCTGGAACTACCGGTTCGATTTCAATAATGCCTTGTCGGTTAGACAGCCCGTTGATCATATGTAAAGCGGGTGATACCTCGGGACACAGCTAGTTATAGATATGTACGCTATCTATATTGTACCACATGCATCGTTTAATATCATGAATCGTTTAGAATCGATTTATTTGTATTGATCTATATTGTAACCGATTTTTGGTCATTTATATTGTGCCGCATATATGGTATATCGATAAAGAAGAACTTACATGTACTTCTATATCAATATATTTATTTCTATTAAAAAAAATCTAATAATATATATTTAATGCATATATTTAAAGTACAAACGACAGATAGTTTTTATTTTCTTTGAATTTTTAATGCATTTATATTTAATTTAGTTTTAGTAACCAACAATATGTTTTCACATGATATATTTTTTCCAGATAATAACCCCTCAATAATTTCGACATCTAAAATGGGTAAATATTTTCAATAGTACGGCAATGACTCAAGTAAATGATTATGTGCATTAAGAAAACAACTTTTAAGCTCTATTCCTGTCGCACGGTGCGAGCATGGAAAGAGCGCGCTGCGGGTGGATGCCGGATGTAGGTAGCATGCGACTGCGGCGGCGCCTGGAGCAGCGCCACCTGTCGCTGACAATCGACTTTTGGCAACCGCGTTTGTTTGAGAACGGAACCGAAATAGACATCGCACATGACTATCATTGATTCATTGTAATATACATTAAGAGTTTATAAAGTGCTATGTATACGTAAATAGCGTTGTAGCGTAGCTCACTCCTTACTATCGGGCATGAAGCATTTGCAATAGTGATGGAAATGAAAACAAAGATAACAAATACTTTTGAAGCCTGGTCTTTTTGTGGATAGCAAATAAAGCGCGATGAAGCAATGCAAGCGGCGCAACAACGACAGGTTATCCTGCGTCGAGGAATAAGGAATCCTTCATTTATTTCTCTGAGAAATTGTGCACAGCATCCAAACAGATTATACAAATTTTAATCGTTGCTCTTTAATTATTAATATTTGTTTAGTAAAATATTACATATGTGCACTTGAATAAATTTGCTACCGAAGTGTATAAGCAATTCTAAAAAAGTAAAAAGTGAAGTCACGTGTAAAAATCACCAGACCCATACTCAAGTCGTAAATACAAAATGCAGTAGGCGGTAAAACTATTGAAAATATTATCTGTGTAAAATAATCAGAAACTTTCAACAGAAATAAAGTTATTTCTTATTGGATTGCTCTGACAAACTAACCATCCGCCTGATGGCAAGTGGCCACGGCACCGGCATTCAATAGAATGAGATGGAACGCCTGACACAGTGTAACTATGAAACCGGACAGTGGTTGTACTGATGAATGGAGGCAGAAACCATCTTATTTGTCTATACCCAGACGTCTTCGAGGCAGAGAATAAACCTACCACCAAAAATGATGTAGTAGAGCGTAAGTTCTCTGTAAATGTCGTAGTCACGGCTAACATTCCAAAGATAATGAGTAAAGAAAAATATCTCGAGACTCATGAACTAACTGTAAAAAGAAGCCATGTTGCAAAACCTAACACGTTTTTATTTCCAAAAAAATATTTGATCTCTCACGTCACCCGCCTCCGACAGTGTGTTGACATCACAAAATATATATAATGAAGTGCAATTTCTACTGTATTGTAAAGCAAAGCCTCCTTTTCAAATACTAGTAATCAGAGAGGGGTTAGGAGCCGGGAAGGACCCGCCACGCCGCTCCATCGCGGGTTGGCGGCCTTCACATATTATCGAAATAATAATTATTACGAGGATATGCAGGATTCCTCACGATGTTTTCCTTCACTGGCACGTGGTAAATACAGCACTTAAAATTGTTATTAGTAATTTTAGTGGTGCTGGCACCGGGGATCGAACCCGGGTCACTCACGCTTTATGACACTAAACCGAGCGCCCTGACCACTAGGCTACCACGGCTCTTGTCTTGTGATATCATTGAACTGTTTCTTCTGTGATAGAATAGATAGTGCATAGCCTGGTACTGTTCCGGACTTTAAATGAAATGACACAAGTAAATAAATAAGCTCTGACCACCGTATGTGACCTTAGAGGCTCTGTACGCGTGACGCACGCTGCTGGACCAACAAACGAGGCTCTAGTAAACATATTTTGACGGGATATCAATCCGAATTAGCCAAGCCCGGATCTCACACACTACTGATGAATAATAATAATGTTTACATTCCATTTACTGTAATCATACATAACCAAACTGGACACTGATCTAGGTTTGCCTTTTACACGAAAGTGGCGCAGCATTCTCTACCACAAGACATAGGAGCTGGCCTATCTCGAAGTGTAAACGAGTATTTATTGTTATTTAGGTATCTCCTAGTATTTGTATTACATTAATGCGCATATTTATTCATTAATATTCATATGGAAGCAAATGCGAAAATTCGAATGACGAAACGGCTCAACTTTATGCTATGATCCGGCCAGGAAGATCAGAGTTGGAGGAATTCTCTAGGTCGCCGTCTTCGCACCTTTTATGACACCTGAGATCCAGTTGCCGAAGATCAGGTTATCATCAGACACCCAAATTTTTTATGTCTATTTGTTATTATATACCGAGATGAATTTCACAATTTCACGCATGAAACACGCTGAGCGGATCCAGCTTACGCTAGTTTTGGCCAACCGAAGCGTTCTGTGTTAATTAAATTAGTGTATTTTTTTTTCAATAAATTAAATTTGGACCAACAGGACCAACAAAGATCTCATATCGTGTCATCAAGTGATATAAGCGGTGGCTTCGACCTGTGCATCTCGGCACAGATCGAAGCGTTGTGCCGACAGAAATGTTTGCCAATTGCATACTATTTGAATTGATTATGCAAATGCAAATGATTTTAATTTTGTATCGTAAATAAGAACATGAATTTTATCTGCATTTGGCACTATAATAAAATTACCATGACCTAAATCGCTGCATTTAAATTAAAATAAATATGAATGTAGCTAAATCAGAACAAATCTGTTTAACGTATTAAATAATTTTTCTACTTGTTTCGTAAACAATATTTTTTATTATACTTGATTTATTTTTAACATATTTGATGTCAGAAATTAATAAAGAATAAATGCTCAAATGTTACTGCGCAGACAGTACTACTGTACTAATCTATTATTTACAAGGTAACAATGATAATTTGTAATCATTATCATAATTTTATTTCAAACTTATTTATTTTCATCACTGGAGTAAATTATTATTTGAAATTGATTGTAGGTAAAATGGACCTGTGAAAGATAAAATTTAGTTTAATGTGTACCGTATATTGTGTGTCACAGTCAAAATAATTAATATAAATGTTACATGTCAACCAATATAGCCATGTTACATTTGCATAGCTAAGCTTTGTGACAGAGACAACCGACTCGAGTTGGTACGTACACGAGTTACGAGTCAACCGTCGCTGCTGGTATGTGAACACTGTTCAGTGCAACATAAACAAGCACGTCTTTAATTTTATAGGATACTAGATACTAGGCTGGACCCTACCGCGCCCCCCGTGCTACTAACCACTTTGTAAGTACTGAGTTTAATTATTTTCTTCTAAACCCATAAATTTGTGCTCAATCGATCGATGGGTAAGGGACAAATAAAGAAACATTTTTATATATATATATAGAAGATTGTTTGCGCAGTAAGCTTTATGGTAAAACGTAGAGGCGAAGAAATTATTAAGTACTGATTTTATTCTTTAATATTCTGTTCAGGTCTGTTATTTATTTATATAGGACACCAGTAAAGTAACAGCTTATAAGTGCCCACTGGTGGGCAAAGGCCACTTTTTCAAATATATGAGAGGGTTTTGGACCCGGAAAGGATCCGCCACGCTGCTCCAGTGCGGATTGGCAGGCTTCACGTATCCTCGAAATAATATTTTTTATTATTTCTCAGACATGCAGGTTTCCGCGCGATGTTTTCCTTCACCGTCGAGCACGTGGTAAATGCAGCACTACAAAATTGCTAGAAACAATTTTAGAGGTGACGGCATTGGGGATCGTACCCAGGTCGCTCGCACTCCGTGAAACTAAAGTGAGCGCCCTGAGCACTAGGCTACCACGGCTCTCACCACTCTCGGCTGGCTGGCGGAGGCTTGTGATTTGGATCTCAGCATACCACAATTAAAATATTCCTGAGAACCGCCCAGTCTGTCTGTTTAAACGTGGTAGAGCCAAGCGGCGGCTTTTCCGCTGCTCGAATGGGCCGGCTCGACCGGGTTGGTACCGCGGCCTCGCAGAATACCGACGTGAAGTAGAGGCATCTTGTGCTTCTTGTATGAATTTTAGATAATATGTTAGTGGTAACACGATCAAGTTTATACAAAAGAAACCACTGAATAAATTAATTCTTTCATAAATAATGTGAATGTCACTATCTCCAGTACAGTTGGTGACATTCAATGTAAATTGGTAGTACGCTATTCGAGAACGTTCGGTCCCGATATTGATCAGATTGGTTATCAAGGATACCTGTTGCGCTTGATGCAGTTACCTAACCTTGCCAGCCTATTAATAGTCCACTGCTGGAGACAGATCTCTCCCATAAGGACGATTAGCCGCAGTAACCCAGCGCCTTTCACACTGCTCACAACTTCTTACAATCGGTGTGCATCATTTCGGTCGGGTGTCTGCATGTGTCGAGTAGTTTCAATGTCCTTAGTCGATAACCGTGAGAAGAAAAGTGGTGACAGATGGCTACTACCGGCGTCCTCGCAGAATACCGGCGTGAAGTAGAGGCATCTTGTGGTGGGTGAGGTACCGGAGGCCCGCTCCCCATCCCCCAGCCCCCTCTTATCTTCCAAATAGCCTAAGGCCGGTGAAGCACTTGCAACTTCTTTGGGGTTGCAGATGTACGTGGGCGACGGTAATCACTTTCCATCATGTTAGCGGCTTGATCGTTTGCCGCACTTACCTTAAAAAAAAAAAACGCCGGCACGCAGTGTTTAGGCAGTTAGCGGGCGACGAATTCTAGTCCGAATGTGGCGCAGAAATGCGCGTTGCGAGGCATCGTTCCATTTTATTTATTATGAAGCGATATTGACATTGGCCGGTGGGCTATTTGCGTCCGGCCGTGCGCCGCGCCGAGCGCCTCGACGAAATCCCGTCCACTGTTGTTAATGTGTAGCGGCTTCACTTGCTGCCGATTCGAAGGACAGCTGTGTTCATTTACACAACGAGATGCTCTTTCACCATTTCTTAATTTGCATCGGATGTCCCGGTAACGAGGATTAGTTTAGTTAAGACAAAACACTTTTTGATGCAAATAAACCAAATAAACGGTTTCCGCCGTTAATTGTATCTAGGGCGACCCTGATTACTCGCTTTTTAATTGGTAAAAAGAGCCGACAACATTAATATTGGTGCGGTATAAAAAAAAACTTTGATAGTTTTAAGTTATCTTACGAGTTCGTTTGTCTCGTGAAGAATCGTGTAAATGTGCGAGTTTCAAAATCGTCGAAATATGAACATTTTTAAATCATACTTTTTTTAATTTTAGAAGCCGCGAGTTTAAACGCAGCTCGATATTGAGCGACCGACAATGTTTCAGGTGGGCGCACGCGTTTCACATGCCTTGCATTTTTAGTGAGTGCAATTAACATTGAACTCCATCCACTATCCTCACTGACCTGAGCCATTTTTGAAATATGTATGTGCACAGTTGTGAATATATACGTACGTATGTATGTATGTAACTATAATATGACGTAAGATTATTGTATGGACGATACGTTTTTGAATATTAGACAATGAAACGTTACTATTAATTTTTTATTATGTATTATTATATTCATAAAAAAAACACATATTGGTACATAAGTTAATAATATAATTATTTAGATCAGTTTTAGTAATACGATGAAAGAAACAAGTCATCTGTTAATTTATTACTTTTTCATATTCAATAAAGTATTTGGAAATATATTCGCTAATTTTGAAACAAATAAAGGTAGAATGATAATTCGCAGAGATTTGTTAAAAAAAGTCGTAGTAAATAAAATGGACATTTTTTTTTAATTCGCATGAAAATTGTTTATACTACTAGATTATTAAAAAAAAATATGACTTACCTTTTTGTTTTGTCGGGCGGGCGTCAGGCCCACCTGGGAGCCCATCTCCGCTAAGATGTTTTTCGGCATGTTGTCGCACTGGGGTCACAGGTTCGCACAGTGATTCGCGGACACGTGCGCGGCTTGCGCGCAGGATTGCGATTGAGTGCGGCGGTGCCCACGCGCACTTATATCGTGCGCGTGACGTCACGCTCGCGCCGCGCACGCCAGCCCAGTTCGCCACCACCGACCCTAAATCAAACTCCCTCCTACGTTACAAGGGCTGCGCGCCGCGCCGTCTCCTGGTCCCTTCCGCACAGCCTGCGCCCGCCCGGCCTGGCATCGGCGCAGTCGAGCCGTTATCCAACAACAGAAACCACCGTAATAGCTTAACACATAAAACTCATTAGCAATTTAAATGCCTACCCAATTTAATTTAAACTTCGAAGTCATTACAAGCACCGTGGAAGGAATCCTACTGATGCAAACAATAACTCGAACACATTTGATGTCAATGAGAAACAAAACGTTGTCTGTTACGAATTAGGAATGTTGAAAGAAAGAAAGAAATATGTTTTATTCGTACTTACAATACAATATATGCTATACAACATAATACAATACAAAACAACAGTATGGTGCAAAATACAAAAACAGTAAATAAATAATAATAATATCAGTATTGAACTGCAGCCACAAAAAGGCGACCGACTCGGCACATCGATGCAGCCGACAGCAGCGCTGATGTTCTGCCGGCAGCCTGGACAGAAGTCCTGCGAGCAGCAGCCCGGCAGTATCTTTTATTTGTATATTAAGAAATAATGTCACTATCTTGCATAAGCTTAATACAACGATCGATGTTTAAAAAGTTAAGGATTTAGGAATGACTGCTAATTATTTATTTACATCATAGAAAGTAATTAATAGATTAAAAAATTTTTTACTTTTTTTTTATACAGAAAGGGGGCAAACGAGAACGAGCGACGCCTCACCTAATGCTAAGTGATCACCGACGTCCGCGAACATCCGCAACACCAGAGGAGCTACACATGCGCTGCCGGCCTTTAAGGAAGGAATAGGCTCCTTTCTTGAAGGTCCATATAGGGTCGCTGATTAGGAAACAGTTCACCTGCGGTCCAGGAAACGGTGTATTGGCATCGACTGCCGCGCCAACCAGTACGGAATGCCATTAGAATGGGAGGGAAGTAAGCGAAGTGACAACGACGTCCCGTGATCAACAAAATGGAACAGTTTCTTATAGAATTGACAAGCGGTGATGTCCCGAGGCGTGCGCGAGACTGACGTGACACGACTGCGTGTCCATGTCCTGCGGCTCGCATAAAGGATGAATGCGTGATCTGGCATCGCATGTAACTTTTCTCTTCGTGCAAATATAAGCTTGAAATTAAACAAACATATACGGATTTTGTCGCGCTTAATTTTGTTTTTATATACCCGACATTTCGGTAAATCAGCTGCTGTGAAACGGAAGCGAAATAATTTAATCTGTAAATGGTAGTTTCATTTCGAATGTGTAGCGTAATATAAGTTATTTGCATTACGTAAAACAAGAATATCTATAGATTTGTTTTCCGGAACGTAGTAACATCGCAGGTTCGAGTCCGCCGTTCGACTGCAGCCTTGAACCACTTGCCGATATCAGCTTACGCTTTAGTAGAGTAAATAACAGGAATGATAGTCATTTTAATAGCATTCCTAGCAGGTACTTATCCCTTATAATAGATTTATATGAAATTTTGTATACATTTTTAATATTTTACTTTCCAATTTACTTTAGACAGGTTTCATACCTGACAAAATTAATCTTCACACCAATAAATAAAACAATTATTTTCTAACGACATCTCATAGAATATTGAGATGTCAGTATGTTAGCTGCTCAACAACAGATGGCAGTGCGCTACATCGTTACAGTAGTCGTATTAGTAGGCTGAACGGCCGAACTCTGGTGGTAATCATTTACCATCAGGTGCGCCGCTTGCTCTTTCCCTGCCTTTCTCATAAAAACAGATCGCATCTCTCTTGCCATTGTTCTAGGAGGCGATTCATTAAAGACAAGACGTGCTCCGTCCGTTCATACGTAAACAACGTACACACAGCTGTGAGAAAATTGACAAATTAACTTAAACTCGGATAAACAATGAAATAATATAAACGGAAAACAACTCACTCGCTGACGTTTGATGATGATTTGTTTTGGCTGTTTGATTTTTGTCTCGCATATGCTTAAATAATGTCGTATTACAGTAGTAGTAGAGTGATTTATATGCCGCATTTCTAAGCACATCATCATTTCAGCCTATCAGAAGTCCACTGCTGAACATAGGCCTCCCCCAAAGATTGCCACGAAGCTCGGTCCTGAGCCACCTGCATCCATCGACTTCCCGCAACACTGCGCAGGTCGTCACTCCGTCTTGTGGGGGGTCGTCCTTCACTGCGTTTGCCTGTACGCGGCTGCCACTCGAGAACCTTTTTTCCCCAGTGGTTGTCAGTACTTCTAAGCACAAACAACTTAATTAGAATTGTATTGTATACATAATTCTGGTATTTATAAGTTCTAGCTCGGAGCTAAGCAACATTTTTTTATGCGATACGGGGCGAACGAGCGGGCGGTTCGCCTGATCGTAAGTGATTACCACCAGAGTAACACCAGAGAGACTGCAGATGTGTTGCCGGCCTTTAAGGATATCAAAAAGTCGGGGAGTGGACCTCCGTTTACCTCACTCAACGATCGAAACGCAGAAGCACAAGATGCCAATAATTTACGTCGGTATTTTCCGAGGTTGCGACACTACTCCGGTCGTACCGGGCCATTAGCACTGCCACGTACAAAAGATATATATTATTGAGATAGATATGATTGTAGAAGTGTTGAATGTAAACGCTGGCCACAATTTTGTTTTGACTATCATTTACATCAGACAGAGGACGGTGGCAATTTCTTCTTCGTGGCAAGCTCCACGGGCATACCCATGCTCAGGGACAGCCGGCCGACCAGCGCAACACATGTATCCCTTGTCTTGATCTAGATGCTTATATCACATGTATCGTATACTTTGCAAGCAACGATATTAAACTACCGTTTGTGTACGGGAATAAAGGGGAATGGCCGACTCCTAACCCGTAAGAGAAAAGCTTTTAAATTCGCAATGATCTACCGTCCAAACGTCTCGATAACTAACTGACCAAAATTAAACAGACCGATGATGGGCCGCGGCGTCTGGGATGCGATCCCCTAACCCCTTTATTATGGCAAATCCTCATCGTGGGAAAGGCGATGGAACATGGTTTGCAGTAGATCACACAGGTCTACAGGCTGGTAAGGAAAAACCCTTTTAATGCTTTATATCTGTCCTCGTGTTCATTCGTTCTTTGTTTCATTGCTGGTGTAGTCTGGTGTACCTTGCAACTTGCCTAGCCGAGCATTTCACCAGTACCTGCCAGTACAAGCCCATTTTTGAAGGACGGCCTCCCTCGACGGTTGTCATAGAACATAGAGTGCATAGATAATTAGGAATCAGTAAGAAGTTCCGTCAACGAGCCGCCATATGAGAACGTAAAGTTGACCACAAAAGTAGCAGAACTGTCGCGCACAGCGGCCGTGCGCGTGGCCGTGCGCGTGGCCGTGCCCCGATCAGCACAACTAACACTTCATAATGTTTGTTGTTTACACAAAGAGTACTTATTACACTATCTTGACTTCTCACTGAACTCGACAGTACAAGCATAATAATTTGTTTAAACATATCTGTTGAGATGTCCATTTGTTTAGTGAAGGCGATTGGTGTTACCATTTTTAATCGCAGTATTAGTTTAATTAGCGATAAGTAATATATTAATGTCAGGAAAAAACATTCATGTACACTGAACGATGGGAAATTTTTGAAACTAAAGTTTTAGAGAAACAACCGTCTTCAACCGTTATTTTCCCAAATTTAGGGGCGAAATATTTTGGTGGGTGGGACCACCCTCGAGGTATAGTCTATTTGGTAAAATTGAGACAGCAATGTCGGTTCACAATTGTCGAAGATTTCGCGTAATTTACCTACAAAAAATACAGTCCGAATTGATAACCTCCTCCTTTTTCGAAGTCAGTTGATTATAGCCAGCAGACCGGGGCTGGCTTAGTACGTGAAGTATTTATAATCCATCATTTAAATGAGAACACGTGAAGACGATAGAACTATGGCGGAAGACTAACCCGTAGAGTAGACAACCTAGTTGTCTCTTGTTTCACACACTTCTGTTGCCCGACAGCGGTTCAACCGTTGTTGTGTTCCGGCTTGAAAGGTATAGAGAGAGCCGGTACGGACTGTGAGGCATTCAATACTGGTTTTCGGGGGTCGACAACGCATCTGTAATCTTCTTCGATTGAAGTTGTTTGCATCTGGTCATTAGCTGTAGTAGCCGCTTACCGTCTGGTTAACTGTAACAGCTCGTTTTCATCCCAATGTGACAAACTCATAAAGATCCAGTGTTTATTTCCTTAAATATCCTGATTTGAAGAGGTAATGATATTATTTCCAACCGTCGCTCCATGAAACCCCGGTAGGTATTTAGCCTTCGAGTGAAAACTCCAATAGTTCACCGTTATCGCGTGAGCTCAAACTGTCAGTTCACGACGAATTATACTGTCTGTATTCTCCGCGATTACGTCATCACCGATGGCGCACGTGCGGGGTGATGTAATCTGTCGTCGCAGCTGCGCGCCAGGCTCCTGGGTACATGGGCAGGTGTTCCCTTACCCGCTCCTGTCGCCTGTCGACAGCAGTGGAATCACTGAGCATAGAGTGCATCTGTAAACTTCTTCGGCCGAAGTCGATGGCCGGTGTTCGTTGGCTGCAAAAGTCACTTGGCATCAGTTGAAAGAACCTTCACTGTTATCGTCCCGCTGCACGGGTTGCCGATCACGGTGCCCGGCGCTTCTGTCTGTCTGAATGATTTAGTTCTGGTATATTGAGGGTAAATAATAAGCGATATCATTAAAAAATAGAATGCAATGCAGCTTGTACTAACATGCTGTTACACATTCCGATGGTAATGTCATTGTGAGCGAGCAGGCAGTGGGGTTCTTATATGTAAATACTATATTTTGTATAAGTTGGGCTTGTGCTGTAATCTTATTGCTCAAATTCTAACCTTACCTGCAGGCGTTGCACCCTGCTGGGTAATAAATAAAGCCCTGACTACCTCACTTCACAGTCTACTGACGGGAGGCAGTGCCCGCAGCGCAGAGCTGCCGGCGCCGCCGGGTGTGCCGCGCGGGTGCCGATCAATGGGTAAACTTTTACAACCGCTGTGTCACAGGGGCAAATGTTCAGCGGCGGACATAAAACGGGCCTGAAGAGAATCGCTAGAGACACAGAATGGACAGGACTCCCGAACTAGAGTTGAGATTGAACTTGAAAACAAAGTTAGAGGAATTGACTCAGGCGATGTCGGTAATAATCAATGTTGACTATGCAATTATAACAATACACGAGTCTGATGCCGCAGACAAATGAACCTGCTAATTAGCTTACCAATGTAAATAAATAACTTGTTGCCTAAGCACTATGTGACGTAATGTAACGCTTTGTAATCTATTGTTTCTTGTAAAATTTTATACATACTTTTGATGAAATACTGTAGATTTATTTTAAATGCAAACCTTTGTGGTTCTTCGTTATGCTATTTGACCATATTTATGTTTTTTTTTGTATTTCAAATAATAAATAAAAACAAATTACACGAATCATTCCGTCAATAGTAGAATTTCCTTGAACATTTCTTATCGGAAGGAAGCTTCCATCTTGACGGCCTACCCAAGTGAGGTGTCAGTGTTTTTTTGTTCGTTACGCGCTTACAAGGACAAGTATTGCAGTTTGTACGCCCAATGTTAGGTACAAAAGTGTTCGTCGTTGCGACAAAACTATTTTCTTCTAGGACTCTATACCAAAGCATACTGATCCAGGTAAGGATCCATGTAATTGAAAACATTGGTCAGTGGACCGCAGCAGCGGCGGACCGCGGCCGCTGACAGAACGCGCTCTGACCTCGGCACCTGTTAAATCACGGCGCGAACGTTGCGCAGTGATTCATACGCTCTTGATCTACTTGATACAAACAATGTCACTCCACTTGTGTTAATTGTGGAGTTTCAAAGTAACATAGCTCATCATATCTAGGAAAGGCGCCAGTGACCACGGCTCGTGTAATAAATCCTAACGGCGAAAGGGATCAAGCGACGTACCTTTAATATTTTTGGATAAACAAAATACTGTTAACTTCATATTGATATTATTATTTTGATATCGCCGTTAGCTTAAGCGACGAAGTCATCGGTGCATCAGAGAATTTTAACATTAATGTCAGATCAGTCTTTTTTCGGGGGACCGTTTCACTGTTCACAAACGTCATATAAACACGTTACAAAGTAAAAAGCGAGTCTGTCTGTCGACTGACGTAGTGAGGGACGACACGAGGCTGCTCGTGACCTCCCATACCTCGACGCCAGTTGTCGATAAGCGCCGGTTTGCTGACTCATCGCCACATCACTCTACTGATCCCTAGAAGGACACAGTTTACTGTGATCTACCTACAAGACTGCGGGCGACATCTACCTACAAGAGACAAAGGTCAAACTACGCACAGCCAATGGTTGTTTACCGGTTTTACAAGCGATGCTCGGCTCGGCTTGACTTGGCGTTTCCCTTGGCGTCATACCAACCTTACGTGGGTACGTCACGGTTAATGGGGGGTTCGCGGTCGCGGTTTTCCTGAGGCTCTGCAGTGCGATGGCTGCGTCCTGCAACCTATACATATTACTGTACTGACTGTGTTTGTCCATTAAATTAAATTGCGAAAATAATAAACGGTGGGATGGAGCTTATTACATTATATATACTTTTTGTCTGTTTGTTTGGTCACGTCTCACGTTAAAAATGGCATCGCCGATAATAATACACATATAATCGATTTTAAAGTTTTCAAATATTAGTAAATACGGCCATTATACCTGTTTTCCAATCCATCAATGGAGACTTTGTTCGACACATCGAATGAAGTTGATGTCTTTGTTATAATTTCCGATTTAAATTTGGGATAATATGACCACTGCAATGCAAAGAGAGGAGGGATGGGGACGGGGGGGGGGGGGAGCGGGGTTTCGGCTTCCCTCACTCATCGAACGAAACGCAGAAGCACTAGTCGCTAGTACCTTACGCCGGTACTCTGCGAGGTCTTGTTTACCACACAGTCGGCAATTTCGAGCACCAACAAAGGCCGCTTGGCGATATATTACAACACGTAGATTAGAAGCTGTCCGTGCGTAAACTAATGCAGCACTTTTTTCGCAAGGATACCCCGTTTCCTTGCAGCAGTCATCGCCTTGGACTCAACGAACAGCAAATGTTGAGCTTCGTCCATATTTTGTTTCCTTAACACTAAAGACGGTCGGTGTATCTTAAATGGTGATAGATGTTGGTAAGCGGCAGAAGCACCTTCCAGCGGTAAACAGTCACGTCTGTGTGTATTGTAGAATCTCACGAGCTTGGAATCTCCCCTGTTGAAGATTGTCGGTTGAGCGAGGTTCACACGCTCCGCCGATGCCTTGCCCACATTGCTTGCAATTTTCGTCGCATTCAGAGACATTTGGCAGAGAGAGAGATAAATATATACATATATACACAAATACATATGAAAACCAGCCCGTTTACTTGGTTCACCTCGGCGGCATTTGTATTTTAAGTCAGACTTATTTGTTTTTCGTCATTCATCGAACGCTTACGATGCGAAGCTTAAAATCCTCCTTGATTACGCGAACGACACCGCGTGCACACCTAGTGTTGCATAATAGTATATTATTAGCATTATATAAGTGTGTTACAGAGCATCAGAAGTGAGTTGCAGAGTATTCAATGTAAATTGTCATAACATAATCGTATATTAATTTCATTCGATTTCCTTCTTACCCCAACACTCGCTCCTCACCCGTCCTTTCGTGTGGAGCAATATTTATTGTTTCTCCCGCTTTTACCTCAACTAGAACAGCGGCGCGTCACTGCGTGTTCATAGCTATAAAATTTCCACGCTACACGAGCGTCATCAAGCGCCCGCCGACGCATAAGAGCGTATCGTGCAAACCGAACACCCGCGTACACAACGTACACCCGGGATTCAGGGCGGTCCTTACCGCCCAATACTACCGAAACACCACGACCGTCCGAGACGAGGCCCGAACCTCCCTCGGACGGTCCTTAGATTGCTTACCATAATGAGGTAAGAAGTAGATGTGACCTCAAGGACGCAGGCGCAAACCTATGAAGCTGTAAAAGCCAAAACGGCTAACAGCAATAACTTCATCGAATACATATATGCGTCATCAAGCCCCATAGCAATTGCAGCAATAGACCACGCCGATCAATTGTGTCAACTCATTTTATTTACGTCCGATACGATCTAAACATACGAGAATAAACAGGCATCAGGGGCGATTTGTCAACATGGTACGTACGTAGGGTCACACGCACAATCGCCACGATTGACGTGCTGGCGATGTATCGGCGCTCGCAGTTACGTTTAGTAAGATTTTTTTGGCAGATTATATTTTAAAACCTCCTTATTTATTCTTTCCATAAAACAAAACAGACAGAGTAAAAAAAACATAAATATCTTTGATCTTTATTTTTCTTTAGTAAATTTTAAAAATAAATTTATCTATCCAACTGAAATATACAGTACTTTTGCTTCCTATATATTTCTTCGACAGTACGCAGACCCGAAATACAGTACAACACTGTTGTATGGCAGTTTCTATTCTTCATCAGCCTAAGTTCCCAGCTTCTCCGAGAAATCACCAGTAAGATGGCAATACGATTCCGTGATAATGGAGTTGTTAGTGACCCTAATTGTGAAGCTATCATTACTTTAAAGAAATATTTCTTCTAAATATTTCTATTATTTAGATAAATGCGTGTATTATGTACATCTATCTTAACGCTATCCAGTTACAAAGAGACGGGGTATACCAGTTTGGGACTATTTATTTATTTATTTATTTATTCTTTATTGCCTTAAGCTTAAGGTTACAATGGGCGGACTTAATGCCAAGTGGCATTCTCTACCAGTCAACCCTTGTTATGGTGAAAGGTAGTTGGCAGGTATAAAACAAAGAATAAAAAAAAAAATAAAAAACTCCAATAAAAATAACTTGATTAGTACATAATTAAACTATATAAACTATATAATTAAATAAATATTTATAACATAAAATACACAAATACTTATACAAGTATATAAAAGGATACATAAATAAATATATAACATAAATCTAAAATAGATAAGCCGAATATTGTCAATGATCTATTATTCTGTTAGGTAATTACGAAGTAGACTCTTAAACAGTTTCTTGCTAGGAGCTGCTTTTATGTTATCGGGCAGGGCGTTCCAGAGGAGTGTAGCTTGAACAGTAAAAGAAGAGTTATAGTATCCTGTATTATGTTGTGGAACTCGAATCTTAAATTGGTTTATGGAACGAGGCTCTCTGTCATGAGCAGAATAAAGATATTGGAAATTATTCATAAGATAAGAAGGAGAATTAGGATCAGTTAATACAGAATACAATAAACACAGAATTCTAGAGCTACGCCTTTGTCGAATAGAAAGCCAATTAAGCTTGGAACGATAAAAAGAGACGTGATCATATTTACGTAAACCAAAGATAAATCTAATGCAGTTGTTAAGAAGGCGCTCCAACTTATCGAGACGTGATTGGGATAGGTCCGGGTAACACACATCTGCATAGTCGATAATGGGTAAAATTAAGGATTGAGTGAGCAAAAGCTTAGTTTTAAAGGGTAAGAAATTTTTCAAACGATATAGACAACGTAAGGTGGCAATGACTTTCCGGCTGACTTCAGCAACCTGAGTCTCCCAACACAATGACTGGTCCAGATGAATGCCTAGATTTTTCACAGTTTTGGAGAAAGGAATTAATGTTCCATTGAAATAAACTGGAGCAAGGTTACCATAATCAATCCCGGCAAGCATCCTATTAGTTCCTTAGCTCATTAGCATCCTATTAGGGACTAGTATTTATATACAATTCTCGCCTTTCGGACCAATACATAAAATAAATAAAGAAAATCCTATCAGAAGCACTTTGCAGGGGAGAGCAGATGGCAAGCGGTAAGGGGAAAAGGGTAATGGCAATGAGGTGCCCCATCGTTTGCATTTTGCGCCACGGGGTCCAGCCGTGAGTGAGGCCGGATGTGAGACTGACTGAGATTACCCCATTCGCAGAGACAACCAGCGGAATCATTTCGGCCGGTACCACTCCACGTGTTGGCCACGTAGTGGGGAAGGTTTGGATATGTATTTTTACTAGGTTCCCGACATATCGAATGTTACTGTCGACCATAAATCTCTTCGAATGTGCCCGCCTTGTCACCACGATATCAGGCTTCGCAAGAATCGTCCTGTTTGTGATGATTGGCTTATCCTAATAGAGCCTGGCGCGACCATTTTCGAACACGTCTCCTGTCAAGTGTCAGTCTCCTATCTACGAGACCGTACTTTAGAGCTCCCGATGAAGAATAATAATATTCAGAGTTAAAAAGAGCCGAACAACCGGAGATGACATGCCTTAGCGTCTCCCCGGGGTGGCGACACGTTAGTTAGTTGATCTTGAGTACCCATGTATAGCAGAAAGCCCCGAGGAGGCATCGAAACGCAACAAGTTGAGAGAGACCACAGTATGTACGAAAGACCCACGTATACTTGTGGCTTTGTAGGACTTCCCCTCTAGCTCTTTCTCCTTCCAAACGCACTTTCGCGGTTAGATCCAAGGTTAATGGATAGAGTCAAGGATAGATGGGTAAGCCATTTGTCACACTTAACTACATCTGCTGCATCTCCTGCAGAATGACTCATCCGATCTCGTCTCGATTGAGTTCTGTTTGAATCCACCTGGGTACGCCAAAGGTACCCATAATTAAATTTCGCATTTACGAGAATACTACACGTTTAAAAAGAACTATCATTTACCCAGTAGCCCAGTGACCATGGGTGCTGTAAAGCATCCAAAACGTCGGGACAGAACAACAAAAAAATCATTTCAAACGTATACATGATAAGTAGCATGACCCACCGTTTGTTCGCGCATGACAAAAGGCTGTTACACTTTATACTTTTGCCTGTCGCGCAAATAACATATCGCAAACCGATTGATTCATACCATTCTCATCGATACCTATTTTTTTGTGACATACCGAGGTATCGATAAGTTTCAGCCTAGGAAAGGGCCCTTATGTCTACGGGCATAGACTTGTGTTTAATATCATTACATTGGCCTTCCCCAAAGTTAGACACAAAGTGCGGTCTAGAGTTCCCAGGTTTTTTTTTTCGAACCAAATACATAACAATATATAAAATCCATCATTGTTTTCTACTAAAATAGGTAGGTTGTTTAATTTCTCTACAACAAAGCACTCGAGTCGTACATTCCTGATAACTTTCGCCGATGTTTGCTGTTTAATCATAAAACACAACTTGACAACCCGAAGATAGTACGTTGTTTCAAGTACCAAAGCCAGTGCATCTCGAGCTTGGAAGGATGTAGGAAGTTCAACGTCTACCGCAGAGTTTGTATATTCTTTGACGCGAAGAATCTATGATATATTTAAACATCGTCTAATAAGTACAACATTTTCGAACTTGGAATGATACGTTTGTTTTTTTACAAATGCAATGTCTAGGGACTTACACAGGTGGAACCGAAACTTGGGAAATAAATCATTATAGTTTCATGGAAAACCCAGGAAAATGGGTCTCCTCTATGTAGTAAGACAATAGGCTCGTGAGGTTGATAGTAGCGGTTGGATTTGTATTGAATTGAAATAACAAATATTTTTGAACAAAATTAAAAACATGCAAGATAAGACAAATAAAGAAGGAACGTTAGTGGAGTTTCAGATTAGTAATACAAAAACTTCAGTCCGTGCAGAGGAGGCTCGGGGACCAGCCACTCCATTTAATTTCGTAGCACGAGTGTGATCCCCGGATTTTTTTTTAAATACAATTAAGACCTGGATCATCTGAGAATCATAATAAACGTAATGTAAAAGAATGTGAAGTCGGGCCAACGAGCTTCTTCCGGCTCCAGAAGCCTTAAAATAGGCTGCTTCGTGCAAAGTACACGAAGTATTGGAAATGAGACATTTTGAGTGACAATTAACGGACTGAAACATCAACCCGCAATTGGTAAGCACGGTGCAAGGCACGGTGGTATGCCGACGCCTCAGCGAGCCAGCCGTCAGGCGTCACCGTCACGTGCCTTCGTTCCTGACGTAAACAAAAGTATTCTTACAATTGGTTGTTTATCAACGTAGCGCGTGACGTCAGCGCGGCGCGACCTGCCCACCACCTCCGCCACTATTTACTGGAACACTATGCAGTCGGATACGAGGCGACCATGTGTTGGACGGTTCAGTCACGAGGCCAGTGATCTCGTGGTATCATTCAATGAATACCAGCACTGCCATTGATTGGATTACGCGAGTTATCTTACTAAACGAAATTCACTCGGTGAAGCATGAACAGCTTCCTTCTCTGCCACCTTCTTACCTATTTCTGCCGCTAATCAGCAGTGCAAGCACTGTTGTGTTCCGGTTTGAAATGTAAAGAGCGGCAGTATAGTTACGTAATGTGGGGCAATCCATTTCAATCCTCAGGCGTGATAACGCATCTGAAAACGTCTTCGATTGAAGTTGGCTGCTGGTGTCGATTGGGCGCTGTAGCCACTTACCATCGGGTGGACTATTAGCTCATATTTTCATACCAACCCAATAAAAAAGTGACCTTTATCTGGTATCGTAAATCATATAAATGATTTATGACTTCTTCCTTAAAAAATATTCTAAATGTTGGTGAAAATTATATTGAGATTCTCCTAGAAGTTTATAGTTTATTAGTACATACACAGACAAACACGGTCAAGTAGAAGGTACAATTTGGTGGGCTTAGTGATCTCTTCCATGCATAAAAGTCTCAACCAAAGGAACAAAGCAACGTGAAAAAAACAAAGCTACAAATACAAGGAAGTTGGTGTAGCATTACGCCAACTAGCACGTACAATGAAATTAAAAATATATACATATTTGCACATACAAACAATATATACACAGATAAACTGCAAAATACCACAAACTCAATATACTCTTTAAAACAGTAAATATCAAATCACTACTATAATTGAGTTTGTATGAAACACAATTATAATAGTGATTTGTCCTAACGGTCCCCGGGAGATTGACTAATGCACTTAACTAATTACTTAAAGGTGTCAGTGGATCGCGCCACAACAAAATTCCAACGCCAGGGTATTCCAAAGCCGAACAGCCTGAACTGTAAACGATTTGTTACACTTACAAAATTTAACTTTCTAGAAGAACGGAGAGCTTTCATAATCGCCAACACGCTTGGTAAGCGTGCTGGCGATCGAAGTACCAGACACCTCGTACCACAGAGGCTGCTGCCCGCCATTGGTCTGCTTATCTGGTATTTTGCGAGTTGGTTATCCCGCCATCAGTGAGTTGCCATTGCGATTTTGAAAGTTATTCCCGTAGTCGGTTCTAAGGACACGCACTGGATAAAACGGGCTGGCAGATTCCAACGGCAGTTTCAACACCGTCCAAAAAATCACTAACCACTATTTAATAAGCAAATTAAAACCATTACTCTGTGATAAGTATTTATTAAGTGGTCATTATCGGTCCCTAAATATAGATCTCTTGGTCTTAAAAGTTGGTTGAAAACGAAACTGTCGCTAAGGGGAACTTAGATTGTATTAGGAGGATTGTCCCTTAAATGTAAGAAAATTTAGATATGTGACTTCATTAATTTGGCGTGTCCAACTTAAGTAGAGATAAATGCCTAGGCTTTCAACATTATCGCTTTAAGGTGCTACAACTACATCGATCAATCGAGGCAATAGGCGGTAAGGAAAACCAGCCAATTCATGAGATAAAGCTCGGGCTGCCAATAATGATTGCCGGTGACTTCTTGGGATAAACATTAAGGCCATAAGATTTACTCCACTCAAGAATAAGCTTTAAATCATTGTACATAGTTGCGATTGCTGGATGCACATCCTCAATTGTTGTCTGGGTTTAGATCTGATCATCATCCGCATACACGTGGCGGAGAGAAAATATTTTACGACTTATCGAATTATATTAATATAAAAATAAAAAAGGAAAGGTGAGACAACACACGCCGGCAGCAATGTACCACCACAATGAGTGAGTTTTATTACCAACCTCCGCTGAAATAACTATGAAACCAGTCAATTACTGATGTAGATAAGTTAAAGGAACACAACTGAATGAACAGTACGTCGAAGAGAAGTAAGTCGGTATGGCGGTCTGCCGTTACCATGCCAGGGCCACGGACCGTAGCTGTCATAAGTATCGACTAAGGGAAGAACAATCATGGCTTTTAACAGATGACGTTGCGTAATCATCACGAAATGTGCTGGATGGTACATAAAACAATTGGTCAAGGGTGGTGGAGGTACTAAGAAAGCCGATTTCCCTGCCGAGTGAGGAGATTACAGGAGATGTAACTAAATTTTAAGGAGAGTTCGAAGTCAGTCTGTGCAATATTTATTGACTGGTAGTGACTCAAACCTCTAATATCAATTTGTTGGTAGGTAACCTGTAATTAGGAAAGATTGGGCAGTACATTAGTTGTCTACTTTTCTTTTCGATCCGCGCTGCTTCGATTGCTCCCGAGATCAACACCGCGCCTCTATAGGCCGTTCAAATTCTATAAACAACAGAAACGATCAATCTAATACGTCAGTGGGAGCGGCGCGGCGGCGCGGCGGCGCGCACGCGGACGCGCTGCGGGCGGACGACGGGCGTCGATCCGGTGCGCACCGGCCGGTGGCGCCGCGCCGGGCGCCGGTCCAACAGTCCATTAAATAGTGTTAGTGTTGTGATACACTGCAGCGATTTCGTTATCGGTTTCAATGCCCTTGTATTTATTTAGACAGTCTTTAAAAATGCATCATTAAGCCTTCGGTTACACCAAAAAAACATGTTTTTTATTAACCAGAAGCGACCGGCAGCTGGCATTTTGACGGGTTCTAATATAATGTTCTTAAGAGTGGGAGCTTTCATCGAGTAATAACTCTGTTCTGTCCTTTGACAGCGGGATGAATTGGCACCGCTACCTGCAGCGCAAGCGATTTACCAGCTTGAGTGTATGTTATGTAGTTCTGATACGCTATACAAGAAAATACATTCTTTATTAAAATGAATATTTCCATTACATGTGTACTTTCAGCACAACCACGTAGGGTGGGACCTGCCCGCGCGCAGATCCGCCGCGCCTCGACAGTCGATCTTTGATTGATGTGTAGTGTAGGCTACACTTAGTTGTTTATTGCTCTTGAGTACGAGTGTGCACCGCTGGATCGGTTCGTCGATTCGGATTTATTGATACAGACGTAGCATTGCTTGATAAAACGCTTCATCGCTTCATAAAAATGGACACTACTGGTTATGTGTACTATAAGACTTAACTAAACTAAGACTTAACTTAACTACTTATCTTCATAACTCTCATACCGATCGTAAAAGATTGCCATCAACTGTGTAGTCATCGGGTAGAATGGAGTTAAAACGTGGTAGCGCATGCGGCGGCTTTTGCTGCTGCTCGAATGGGCCGACTCGGGACGGATTGGTACCACGGCCTCGAAGACAACCGGCGTTAAGCAGAGGCATCTTGTGCCTCTGCGTTTCGTTCGGTGAGTGAGATAACCGGAGGCCCACACCCCCTTCCCATCCCCCTCCTCATCATTCCTCCAATCTCCCTAATACCCTTAAAGGCCGGCAGCGCAATTGCAGCACCTCTGGTGTTGCGGAAGTACGTGGGCGACGGTAATCACTTACCATCAGGTGAACCGCTTGCTCGTTTGCCGCCTTTCGCATAAAAAAAAAGAATGGTAAAAATGGGTGTTCCAAAGGTCCATCGATACTTGGTCCGTTTTTGTTCTTGGCCTACATATAGAACAATCTTCCCTGTATGCTACAAAAATTGTCCAAGATAGTTTTGAGTGCATAACACTATAATTTTCCAAAGAGCAATACAAACGTCGAATATGTATGGCATCTGGGTGAATACCGAAGCTGAGCTCTTGGGCATATGTCTTGCCAGAGAAGTTAACACGCATCTGGGTGTTCTTTGAAGTTTTATTTGTGCCGCTGAATGATTGAAATAATCTTTATTATCCACCAATTAACATAAAAAGTTAATTGACGGCTTGATCGCTTAGAAGCGATTTTTACCAGGCATCCATGTTTCAGAGATAGTTCTATTGCTATTCTATGGGATTTAAATTCGGCGTATTCGGGTGATAACGTGGACAGCCTCGTATGCCAGCTGGCAGGGTGCGTCTCTATATTCAAATGCCCCAAAGTAAATAACGTTAACAAGCCAAGTTAATTTCGAGCGAATCGGACTTCGTAAAAAAAATTAAATAAAATGCGTAACGCGTATTCGCATTTCAATGTGTCGCTTCGATGCAGGGCGGATGCGCAATAAATATGCTTATTTAGTAACGTATGCAGCCGACCAATTGCGCCTAGTTGATCAATGACCCACTGAATATAAGGTACTTTGCCCTCAAACAGAGCCATGAACACGCTTAGGGACATAAATATCTTCTGTGTGTCCAACTCAAAGCATGAACCATTGTAATGATCGTACGCTAATAAAAAAATGTACGCTCGCGTTAAAAAGCAGCGCGAATAAATATCGCTTGGAGACACATTGTCCTTTACACACCCGCCCTTGTCGATTTAAAATTTAATCATAATGAACAATATCGATAGTGTAAGCTTAACCGGCAAAACGAAAGCCTAAGTTGTACGTACTATCACAGAAAATCGATAAGACATCGAACAACACTGACATAGTTCCTTCGACATATTTTTCATACAAAAATAATTCATTTTTGTTCTGACAAGAATATCAAACAAGCGGTTGCCAAATGCCATGCCAAAAATATCGAGCTTAGAGAAACATTGTTGGATCTGAGTTGTTAATTCATTCCGCACACACTTCATTGATAAGATATTCATGAACGAAGATTCGACTATGTACGTAATTTTCCACTCGATTCAGATAAATAGTAAATTGATGATCATGAATGATGATGAAAAACTAGGTACCGAAGACATAGGTAACAGTCCTCAGATAGGGTTAAATATAGAGACACGGGACACAAAACAATGCAACCAGCCCCGAAATAGTAATTTTCATTAGTGTTGATATTTGAACCCACGGCTCAAACACTAACCACGCGGTTGTGAATTAGGTACTATACGTACGGAGGTAGAGATGGGAGAGGAAGACCTAGGCGAACATTTCACGATCAAATCGGAGACGTTCTGAAAAAAGGCCAGGTCAAGAGTACTCTAAACCAACGAGCATGCATGCGAAGATTGATGGAACTGGGAGAAGCGAAAGACGTATGTCCGGACCGTAGCGAGTGGAAGAAGATTGTCTCAGCCTACCCCTTTGGGAACAAGGCGTGAATATATACATATATACGTACGGAGGTAAATAACCTCAAGACCTATAAAATAATAAGGAAAGCACATTCGAGCAACCTGTGGATGAAGGAATGCGTACATATATTGCTCAACGCCAGTGATTGTCGTCAAGGTGACGTACAGGATACAGGGCGGCGACGGGAAGAGAGCGATTGGGCATCGAGACGTGGAGTCGAGGAGGCTGGGACCGCATTACTGCATTGGTACTGTACGGTGCCGACGCTTTAGATTTTATTTGCAACTCTATATTTATCCTTACAGATTATTAATCTCGTACAGAACCAACAGGGAATCGGACTTCATTTTGCAATTTGTAGATACTGACTATCTACATTCTACAGTTTCCCTTCAGGAATACATCAGTTCAACATAAAAAATTTACACATTCGTTCTTCTTTTACACTTACAATTTTTTTTACACAATTAAGTTACTACTTGACTTTACTGATGACATTCACAATGAAATCATTTACTTTCACACACATTATGTAGTCAATTTGTTTTGTAATATTTTTAACCGTGTCATTGCACTTAGATACTAGGCCCAGGGACCGGAAACGTGAACGGATGAATATACGAAATTTATATAACCTATATAACGGGATGCCCTATAATTCAGGTGCCAGTGCGCAACCGTACTTGGTATGTTTAAATTATTTTGTGAAATATTAATAAATATTTCTATTGTTACTTCTCTCACGGATACGCCAAAGTTAGGTTACATTTAAAGTAGTTTTGTGTTTATGCACGTTATATTTTTAAATGGCTACCTAATTTATCCACCACAGGTTCTGTTAGATATTAAAATTCGTCTATTTGGGAAAGAAACAGTATAACTATAATAATTATCGAAGTCTAAG